>OY482674.1:49611665-49769165 GCA_960531455.1 Urophora cardui | reverse complement strand
CACGCACAGATGTACATATTAGTAGCTGCGTCAACGGCGACACATGGACTGATGTGATTACACGCAACGTTTCTGGTATTTTCACACCTTTTAGACGATGTATGAGACAATTACGTCAAACATTATCGCTAACCAAATGTATGTACATATACACACTTGCATGGGTATATGGGTATGTACATATTGTGTAAAAGCATGTGAACAATCACATTCTCAGCTTAGACAAATTAATTAATTAGGGGAACATTTTTCTAGTTGATAAAATCGCCATAATGATGGAAGCTTAGCGGTGGCTGTTGAAGTCAGCATATTTTTCATACGATTACTTATCTATGTACGTATGTGTGCTTAACAAAATGGGAATTTTCGGGTAGCACATATGAAACATGAATGAAAGACCCAATACTGAATGAAATCTATACATATGTATATACATATATTTCTATTTACCAGGGACGTAGCGGTTATAGGAGAAATGGGGTAAAAGTCATATTTAACCATTATCATGAGAAAAAAAATTTTTTGGTCCTTAATAACCATTATAAAAACCAAAAAACCGTTTTGGGCTTAAATAACCGTTATGGCAACCAAAAAACTGTTTTGGGCCTGAATAACCGTTATTCAGATTTTTTTTTTTTTTTTGGTCAGCTATAAAAATCAAGCCTATTTATTTGTCAATATTTCTGGACGATATTGGTATCAAATGAAAGGTGTTGAGCAGGGATTGTAGCTCTGAATACCTCTTTTTATTTGATACCAATATTGCTTAAAACATTCCAGGGCATCCGGTCCACTTTTTCACCCATAACAGGGAACCCGACCTACGAATCTTAACAAATACACCTCTGTGCAAAAGCCCTGATCAACGCCTTTCATTTGATACCAATATCGTCAAGAAATATTGACAAATAAATAGGCGTAAAGTTTGTACGTCTTTCAAAATCTTCCAAAGATATTTTCATTGGAATACTCTGAGCGCATTCGTATCTGATATCAATATGATAGCGCAGATCCGAACGGGAACGATGAGCCACTTGTAGAAGGTGATTTTTGTTAGTCGAGACTCTCGCCTCGAGAGAGGACTTTACTTTTCAACTGCATATTTAGTCCAAACAAACACTTCTTGGCAATAGTCGATTTGGCAGGTTGTGATACCAAGAGGGCCCCTGAATTCGCAGGTTCTTAAAAACTGAGAAAATTAATTTACATGTCCATAAAGACAAACCAACCCGTTTGTTCCAGGAAATGCCTGTTAAACCTGCTTCTCCTGGAAATCTAACAGTAGCATACGTATGTAGATAGAATTCAATAGAGTTAGAGCTTGATGTTTCCCATATAACTACATAGCTCTTAAAGCCTGTCTCCACATAAATTGATTCGCCATGGAAACATCTAGCGAAACATCTTGCTAAATAACCCATCTCCACGTGGCTGATCGCTATTCAGTTTAACATTTCTCTTTCTTGTTCTTCTTAAATGTTTGTATGTTTGCTTTTTTTGCGTCTTTGTTTTGGTCTGTCTGAGATTTCGATAGATTTTCGATACAAAATTAGAGAAGGCATCGATATCATCGTGTTTGGCAAGAGGATTGAGAACGAAACAAGTGTTTCAATCTTCACTCGCTCTCAGAAATTTGTATGGAAATTGGCGAGTTTCGGCACTAGTTTCCGTGTCGAACCAAGATTGAGAGAGAGAATGTAGAAAAAAAGAGCGAAACACGTTACGTGGAGATATGGTATTAGTCTGAAAGACACTCCAGTGATCTGATAGTCGCAAAGTTACTTTGAGGTTGAGTGTTTGTTTTTTGTACAGAGAACCCGGAGAAGTCTGTTGTGCAGTTTGGAGCCGTTCGAGCAGATGTGGATTGTTTGGGGACCGGAATGCAAATTCTCCCACTTGCTCCTCTTAGGAATTCTCTTGGATTTTTTTTATTCCAGCAGAAGGTTGGTAGAGTGTGTAGTTCAGCCTTAAAAAGTTCGGTGTTAGCACTCTTTCCCAAATACACAAAGTCTTTCACGGTTTCAAATTAGAGTGTATTACTTGAGCATTTGCATGTGGCGAGTACCTAATAAATGGGCGCTATGGATCTGTCCGTACATTTTTAAATACTTGGATTATATATACATACATATGTATGTATGTATGCAGGTGAGGTAATACATTTCAAGCCATCGCAGCTACTAAATTTGAAACCTTTGCATGCGATTATAAACATTTTGGAATAGAAGAGCGATACCGATATCATCTGTGTATATATGTATTCACTTTATAATTGTGCTTAAAATTAAGCACTGCAGGAAATATTTTTCAGCCCATTAATCTTCGATAAGTATGTGTCTACAAACATACATACATATGTACATATGTATGTGTAACGAAATCCGGGTGTGTGTGTCAGCAAAACACCAGCCATGACATAATAACAGCAGCGTTTTGAAATCGCGATTCAATATTAGATATTTACAGTATGCCTGTAGTATATGGTAAATTTCCATGAGGAGGAGTAAAAGTGGATATCAAAAAATCTGCGCACATCAAACGTTAACGTTTATTCAATTATCCCAGCAAGACATTTTCGGCAAATCAGCATAAATCATAAACAAAGTTAGATGAAAGAGGCAAAACGAGGTTACGAGCGCCCGTCAACCACACGTCACAACGAAAATAAAAATGAAGATTCATGTATTTCATACAACTAGTATAAAAGAGAGAGTTTATCAAGTGAAAAACATCTATGGCGGTCACGCCCACTGCCACTCCATCGATGGGAATTTAGCCATGCAATCGCGACGAACAGCCAAAGCATGTGTCATCATCGCCCGCCCGTAGTTTGGGTGATTTGGCTTGGTGGTTGCAAAATGTTCATATTTATGGTAGTCAAAGCGGTGGTGACGTTTACAAAAACATTAGCACCACATTTAAAATACATATGTACATACATACATAGCATCTTTATAAGTACAGGGGAGGGATTGTTATGTAAAACCAAGTAAGTAAGTACTCGGGATAATTTGAGGTAATCAAGCGTCGCTTCGGCATTCCGGCGGCGACTGTGCAATATCCCGTATTTATTTGTGCAAATTAGCTGTCGGATATGAGATAGGGGAGATAGAGCTTAGTGCAGATAAGCGTGAAATGTCCTTAAAACGATCGTTACTGACAGTCAAAGCGCCAGCGGCGCACTTTATTTCGTTTTGCACAACATAACAATTAATTTTGAGTGTGACTGGGATGGCATGACATTTAGAGATGGTAGCGCTTTATCAATGAATCAATCGATTATTGCCGATATTGTGTGATGGGTAGAGTGCTTACTTGACATGCCAGAGGTCCCGGGTTCGAATCGAGCCGGTACCAGCACCTAATTATCGGGCCACTCCTCCATAGTGGGCGCCGCGGCGTGCCATACCCTCCGAGTGTATTTCTGTCTTGAAATACCTTCTCATAAAAAACTGTACGTCCACCCAATTAGTTGGAAACAAATTAAGGAATATGCTTCGAATTGGTAGATAAGCTCATTCACTAAAACCCGTTTACTACATTACGATGAAATATTATGACCTGCTCATACATTCTCTGTCGTCCCATGTCAAACCCTTTTCAGCGATGTGACATCTTCAGCGTCTCTTTGAAATACATCACAAGAGTAAAGTGAAAAGCATTATTTTGTGGTAATAGTAAAATAAAAATTCGATTCAACAATTAATAAAATCGATTAATAATTATTTTCTTGCATCTCTAGGGATGACGGAAGATGAATGGCGGCGAACTGCCGGTGTGTGGCTGGCATGCCGACAGATGTTCAACAGCGGATGGTATTAGAAGACACGGTATTTATGAAACAACCATAATAGATTGTTGCTTACAATGCGAAATGGAAATAATTAAAAGAAAAAACAAAAACAATTCCGAACAAAAGGTGAAAAAGTGGCGAAGTGGCAAAGTAACATTTGTTAATCTGAGAAATGAGCGCTTCTACTGTAAAAATCCGTTGTGCTTACCCAAAACTACGTACGTTCATAAATGCAATGGATTATGGTTGTAAAATATCTGGTTATTAGTGCTCATTAAATCAACAAAAATTATTATACATAGCACTTTTTTTTTTAAATATAAACACACAGAAGTATGATTATTTTGATGGGAAATGCATTCTATGTATGTACATGTGAACTATTCGTACGGCGCCGGTAGAGGATAAGATACGGATTAGGACGATGGCTTGTCGTTGACGTTGACAATGTAGCAAAACGGCTGCAACTGTGAATTGGCACTGTTAAAAGATCATAAAAAATATTATGGATAGTAATAATTGAAAAACTACAATGCTTTCTATTATGCTTAAAAAATAAATGTAAAAAGGGAGAAAAAATTGTTTGTATCACTGGTGCTACAAGAAGCGATTGGCAGCCCAATGGCTCAACTTACTTAGTTGACTTCAGGGTAAACCATCATTTTCATCAGAAAATTTAAATATGTATGTACATGATGTCGTCGCGCTCATGTCAGAAGCATGAATGTTAAACTTTTTCCGATTTTTCGTTTATGGGATGGTTTGTTTCACTTTTGGTTGCTGTAGTGGTTTGGCAAATGGAAACCACTACGTCAGCCCTACGCCTAAGATAATCTTACGGGAACTGCACACAAGCCACAGGACAATTTTAGTTGCTTTGAAACCAGGATTTCTAATGGCGATGATTGAGAAGATCGGTGCTACCCACCCCCAGGTAGCGTTTCCATCTATGTGTATCGATGGCTCGAAATTGGACAACAAATTTGGAAGCGGAGTCTTTTCAGAAGACTTGAATTTGCAGCTACATATGCATCTATCAGGTTACCAGATTACTGCAGCATTTACCAGGCTGAAGTTTATTAAGTTTCTGGGCTCCAACTCGTTAATTTCTGTACTAACATTAGGCTGTAGCCGATCTCTACCGGAGATAGCCAAACATATTTGTTTGCACATGCTGTGGGTCCCGGAATAGAGAGATATCAAAGGTAACTGTAGAGCAGAGGAACTATCAAGGCAGAGTCCTAGCAAGGCAAGGCAATACGGAGCAGGTTCTTCCTGACAAAGGACGCGTAGGTATGCCGTTGTGCCAGCTAATGCTTAAAAGGCACATCTACACAGAGAAAAAAGTACAATGATTTTTTCAACCAACTTCTTGGTTAATGTTTTATTGGTTGATTTATTCATGTCAAAAGGAAAAAATGTAATATGTACATTTTCATTGTACCATTAACCAATATTTTGGTAACAACCAATATCAAACAAAAAGTTGGTTTCCCCAACGTATATATTTGTTATATTAACGAAAATATTGGTTAATTCATATCTAAAAAAAAGTAAAAATATTTACGAAGCTTTATGGCTTAGGCTCTGTTGTTACCATCGCTTTGGTATTCAGTTAACATATTAACACTCTCTTATAGATCATACGTAGCAGTGCTGCCACTGGCATAAAAATATAACCAACAAATTGTTTAATAGTAACAAAAAATCGGTTGAAGATTTCAACGAACATTTTGCTATATCAACAAATATCATGGTTAATATAACCAAAAACACTGTCTAATATATCAACAATGGTAATGGTAATGTTAAACAAAATACACATTGATTCCATTTCAAGTGTGAAATTAGTACTATTAACTAACTTTTGGTTGATTTTTCTCTCAGTGTATTAGCGAGCAAGTGACAGATGGCAACAGAACCCAGTATGCCGAACATCAAAGCAAACCTGGTCAAAATGGGATCACAATCGATCTTGTCAACCCTAATGAGAGTTGAAATCTCTAAACTGGTGGGGTTACTCGCAGCACACTTCCTCTTGGGGAAACATGCAGGGAGGCTAGGTTCACACTACAGCAAATGCTGCCACGATGATGATGAGGAGGAGACGATCGAACACCTCAATTGCCACTGCTCGGCTCTTAATGGCGCCAGACGGAGCTTTCCTGGATAGCGAAAGTGGGCGTAAAGGACCTGGTGACCAGATTTTAAAACTAGTTTAAAAAGGAGTAGGGATCTGTTCTCTCGTGGTATCCCAATGGGCCGCAGCACTGGCCTAAGTGTGCACTGAGGCAAAAAGGCACTTGTAATAGATTTTTTCAAACCGCGTATCATTGTTAACCTATCAATAAAAGCGCGTTTACTTAACATTCAAACAATTTCAAATTAACATTTCAATTTTGATTCAAATAATCTTCACTTTAAAATAACAACGATAGTATCGTTACGATACCTACTTTACATCGACCAATAAAATATTGAATTAAAATTTTATGTATTCTTTCATAATGGAATGTGTTTAAATAGTCAATGTCCTGATCAGAGCTGGGCGATAAGGATTACATGTGCAATCGATTACACATAGTATTACGATTACATTAATCGTAATTTCAAGTTTCTTACGATTACGATTACAGTAATCGTAATTTTTGTAACGACGATTACGACTACAGTAATTGTAATTTTAAGTTTCTTACGATTACGATTACAGTAATCGTAATTTTTGTAACGACGATTACGATTACAGTAATTGTAATTTCAAATTTTTTACGATTACGATTACAGTTATCGTAATTTTTGTAACGACAATTACGATTACAGTAATCGTAATTTCAAAATTTCTAAGATTACGATTACTGTAATCGTAATCATCTTGTAATCGTAATCCTTATCGCCCAGCTCTGGTCCTGATGCCTTATCCACTCACATGATATGTTAAATTGACAATCGTCACAGTCATATTAAATATGCATGCTCTTGTTTTCATTGTACTATTCGTAAAATCCGAAAACAGCATTTATTATAGTCGATGCAACAATTTTCAAGGTAGGCTGACTATCATGACTGTTTTCTGTTAAGTTGACGTCGTTTTTGTTGCATTTACGTTGTTTTTTCCCTCAGTGTGCTACCACTGAAGCATGAATGTGAAAATATCTGAATTTTGGAAGAACATGTCGTCGTACCATACGAAAACTAACATCATATTTTTTGTGGCTGACGAACGGTAAAAAGTTCGACTTTTGGCCGACGAAAAGTAACAAAATCTAGTTTTGGCTGACGAAAAGTAACAAGTTCAACTTTTGGCTGACGAAAACTATCAATTTTGTTTAAACAACAACAATTTTAATGTAAAAACAGTATATAATTACTGATACGTTTTGTCAGCCAAAAGTCGATTTTGTTAATTTTCGTCAGCCAAAAGTGAAATATGTTACTTTTCGTACAGAATTTTTTTTTGATAGCTTTCGCCAGAAATTTTAAATATGTTAGTTTTCGTATGGTACGACGATATGTAGAGCAATCCAATTCAATTACAAAAATAAAAAAACACGTTTCCGTATACATATGTATGTATGTATATTTCATCCAGTAAAACTTTCAAACTTTATTTCCCAAGAATATAAATTTTTCACATTCATGCTTCTGGCAGAAGTACAAAGTAGCAGTCACACCTCGGCAGTGGTCGGCACACCAAAGTATATCTTCGTCATGGTAGAACTTGTCATATAATATCATCCGTGCTTCTGGGTTGGCATCCGTTGGTGGTTGTAGTATCTACACACAACTGCATTTTCACTGTACCGAGAAGTGCCCAACTATGAACAACGCATGGGCAAATTTGATTTTTAATTTTTTACACAAATTCGCTTTTTATCTTAGGTCCAGTTTCCGGTATTTACTCTTTTCACGTGAAATAATTGTTCAAATTGTGTACTTTGATTTTTTACAAAAACGGAAATTGCAAATTGTTCAAGTTATTTATTTTTCCATTTCATTATATTTGTGTTGTTTGCAAGTCAACATCTATGTGAAACACAGACATTTTTTCCCAACAAATGCGTCCGTTATACAAATTGTCTTGCATCGGTCCTTTTGTGTTGCTTAGTTCTATTACGATTTCTTCATTTCGTTTTATTTGCATAAATTGACAAACAGGATTACGACATTCTACATAAATTATTCCCATGAACGCCTCTTCCGCGTATTACATAAAACTCTGTACACATAGCTCAGCTAAAGTGTCTCTTTGTTGTTGCTGTTATTGTTTTTGGGGCTGGCGCTGGTGCTGGTTGATGATTGTTGGCTGGTGGCGTTGACGGCTTGTCTCTTAAACAGAACCAAGTTGACTTTAGATGTGTACAAGTAGTTGGCGGCTGCTTTACTTCTGCCGTAGGTACATGTGTATTTGCAGTGCGAACAAACCCTTTCACGACACAGAACCAAGGAGAAGGGAAAAGTTGACACAGCGGAAAGAAGAAATCACAAATAAGAGTACAAACATTTTTTTTATGTATGTATTTTGTACGCAGTGCAACTTAAAGTTTACACTTTTATTATCGACAACAAAAGAAGCGACCAGATCAACACCAAAGCGAGACCGACAAAGTCGGCGCGTGTAAGAACTAGAAACCAAATCAACCGATACCTCTGGTGAGGGCCAACGAGAACAGCCCAGCTGTCATACCTACTCTTATGTTGGGCGTATTCATCATACTAAATTAGCCAAAACAGCATATTAGTTCGACAGTTCGTTAATTGGCCAGTACAAACATATCGCCGTTTAAACTTCATAACCGCCTAACAGACATTTGTGCCAAATATTAAAATTGAATTTCTGTCGCCCAATTCCACGACCTCAGGGCCGAAAAGGACATTAGAGGGAAATATAGAGCTTCCCAAAGACCAAATTTATGGTATGGATCGATAGAGCTGGGCCCCAAAAGTTTTGGCAAATCTCAATTTTGGCATAGGCGGTTATAAAAGTTTCACTTCGGCGGTTGTGAAGCTTAAGCGACGGTATGGACATACATATTAACATCTTCTTCTTGTTAATTGGCTCGTAACCGTCTAAACGATTTTAGTCGAGTCTAATAAAGCGCGCCAGTCCTTTCGGTTCCGTGGTGCCTGGCGCCAATTGGAAATATCAAAGTAGGAAGAGTCAGTATTCTAGTGATCTTCACAATGCAGTAGAGGCCTCCCTTTTTTGCTGCCTATAGCGCATTTCTAAACAAATACTTTCTGGGTCGGAGCACCTACATTCATTCCTTCGACATGACCTGCCCAACGCAGCCGCTGGATTTTTACTCGCTGAACAATGTCTATGTCTGCGTAAACTCGTACAGCTCATCATTAAATTTCATTCAATACTTGCTGTCGCTAACGCGCAAAGGTCCATAAATATTCCGAAAAACTTTTCCTTCGAATATTCCAAGTGCCATCTCATTTGATTTAAAGAAATCACACGAAGGTTAGTTACTCTGGAAGCCGGTTTTGTTTCGAACGGCGCGGAGAGGTCCTTCCCAATCCTGACGGAGCTGGTGTAGTCGACGTCACTTCGCATAGTCTTATAAGTGTAGCAGGTAAATAAAATTCAGACATAGCGGCATATAGGCAATTCCTATTCGTGCAATCGAAAGCGGCTTTAAAGTTAGGGTTGCCAGATACCTTTCCCGAAAAAATCAGTACATTGCCTTCCAAAAAAAAAACAATATGCGGAGAAAATCGTCTTTATCAATGGCATTTTGTTTGTGTTTCCGTATCGTTAACTCTCAATCATGTTTCTATGACATTTAATGTTCGTGTTGCTTCCTCGTTCCTAATTGTTTCATGGTTATGCCGTGGTTATGCTTACGAAAAAAACACCGATGAAATTCGGACACATTTTCATCATCGGTGAGAAGGGGTTAAATCGATGATTAGAGCGCACATACACAACATAACACATTATTACCCTGAAAACTCGGCGTGCTGGGTGCTTGTTTCACCCAGCAAATTTGATCGATGGGAGAGTCCGAAAATCCTCTAACTCGTCGGAATGCCTAACAACAATTACACGTTGCTCGTCGAATATTGTCGTAAGCATAACCGCGTCATTATAAACGTCAAATGAAAACAGTTGGGAAATCAAAAACAGTGCAGGGTAGGGTTGCCAGACGGCCTGGACTCGCCTGTATTGTACAGATATTTTACTATGTGTCCAGGGTCCAGATATTTTAAAATTTGTCCAGATATTTATATTTTATCCTTTTTTAAGGATATTAAAAAATTTTTATCAAATCGTAAATTCATATTGCATGTTTTGCAAAACAATAATTATTTTATGTCAAAACTGGCAACGTCGTTTATTTTCTTGTCAAAGTGCAAATTATGGCCGATATCCCGTGAGATATACCGCTCCGGATCACTCAAATTTACATGTAAATGCAACAACAATTTTGTAATCTGGATTACATTGTTTGTGCATTTACATGTTAAATTGAGCGTGACACTGAGCGATATAGCCCACGGGATATCTCAACGCCTGCGCCTACGCCTGATAAAATTTTCGACCATCATTCCTACCCGCCAGCATCTCAGCTCCTACCACTCGCGTATTTATTTTAATTTCCCTCCATATAAATCGCCCCGCCTGACATGTACATATGATTTTCGATTGATTCAGTAACATCTGAAAATTGCAAAGTCGAATGCAAATTAATGACGAAAAAATTACAAGAAAATTAACTGACCATGAACTGCTGATATTGAACTACCAATTCCTCTTCGGAGCACTCGAATCAGATCATCCAGAAATTTGGTCATTGGTTACTAATTTTTTCTACATTTATTTTTTTTCCTTACCTCCAGTAGGTAATACATATTTATTTAGTCTAATTGTTAGTTGTTTTCATTCTTGTTGTTGCTGTTTATTATTTATTTGCCGGTTATCCGTTGTTGTCGGTTTAGTTTGTCAATGGTTAAGCGGCTCAGTGATATCGGTACACACTTATTTCCTGTGCTGCAACCAATTACAACAATCAAACAACAATTATACCCATCGTTTGACAGGCGTTTATTTATGAACACAAACAATTGTACATACATATGTCATATCTGAAAGGTGGGTAAAGACATTATTTGTGTGAAATTTCAGACCAAAGCGCACCGCTCGAAGTGTTTACACAAAGCGTACAATGGTACGAAACTTCAAATTAAAGGTGGCACACTTTTAAAAAAGGATACATATTTATAATAACTCTTTTTATGTACTACTACTGCAACTATTAGGGTCTAGTCATTCCCTAATCGATATCTAACCACAATGTTTGTTGGGTTCTTTTTGGCTAATTTAAGGTAAAGAAGAGTTTTCTTGCTACGGTCGCTTCTTCCATTTAAATAATGTAATTTTATCACAATCTAGAAAGAATGCACGCCACTGTACTTATCAGCACTAAAAGCGGTACACTGAAAGTGTGAATGCATTTTCTCCCCCCTTCACTCTGAGTAAATATTGTTCAACATCATTTGGTATGGTATGGTATGGTATGGTATGGTATGGTATAGGAACATATATATGTAAGTATCTACAGTACATTATCCAAAAGCAGACCAAACTAATCACCATTGAGTTTTCATGAATAGTGCGACAGTTGTCTTCTCGTATAACTTAGTATGTAGGTACGCTTTGGCCAAACTGCACTCCATCAGCTCATTGTATAGGTACACGTGTATTTTTGTACACACATACATACATATGGAAATCACAAATACGAAACGGTCAGCAGATATCCATCCATCGTATACGGCACACCGCGCACCTGGCCATGGCGTCAATGCCGTGGCGGCGCAACGCTGCAGTGCTTTACGCTCGAATGCGAATAGGTGCAATTTCACACATTTCCAAGCGACATCCTCACCGATACGTCTTATTTTATTTACAAACATATGTATGTATCTCATACCCCAGTAAACAATTCCATGTGTAGCTACAATATTAAGTTAATTCTATGATAGTGAAATTTGAACTAAAGTTTCCATATTTAACATCGAAACTAATGAATGATGATGATGTACAAGCTGTACGAGTCCAATAAATATTGTGGTGAACGTTCGAAAACGACTCGCCATATCCAATATGAATATCGAACTGCCAACGAATTTATAACGAACATTTTTTTCCAAAGATAAAAGTACATATCTTCGTACAACGATATATTGAAAATACATTTCGACATTTGCGTGGAAGAACGCCTCAGTTCAAAACTTGCTTCAAGTACGCCCCAGTTCAATAAGTTTTTAAATGGAGAATGACCAAGCTCTCGAATCGAATTGCAATGTTTTCCAACTTCATTATTTTATTATTATTTATTTAGGCTTAAAATACAATTTTAAGGCTAAAATACTAAGAGATGGGCGCTAGCTGCTTTGGCTATCGGCCCAATTTCATTATCAAAGTGAAAGTAGAAAAATAAAGCCTTAATCAAGTCTGATGTTTATAGAACAATTTGTACACAATTTTAAATTATTTTTCTTTGTTGTTTTTTTTTATCCGATTCTTTATTTTTAATGTTCTAAACTCCCCGGAACTTATCATCTTGTAACTTTTGTAGCACATTGTTGTTCTTTGGTGTTTCTTTATTGTTGTTAAAACCGTGTAAAATTATTGCAAGTTGTTGTTGTTGTTGCAGCAGTGAGCTAATGCATTGTATTTGCTTTTCGTTGTTGTAAGCGCGCGCACTGGGTGATGGGAAAATTATGGAATTCATTATTTGTGTTTGTTTTACAATTATGACAGTAAGCGGACATGGCAACGACAACAACGACATCAAGAATAATAAGAACAACAACGACGATGACCGCCGTAGAAACAATAAAAACCTGCCAACAACGACAGTAACAATGTTTGCAGTGTTGCCACTAAAAAATTTCAAAAAGTGGCCCAAAAAAGGAAAAAAGTGTCCCCAAAATTGTTTTTAGCTAGAAACATATTTTTATATATTTTTGTGGTTTATTTAATGCTTAAAGCAATTCATAGCTTAAGGAACAGTGTTTTACTAAAACCAAGTAAAACTAGAGCAAACATACATATATTTAATTCAAATGTACATATGTATAATATATGTATAATATAAATAAGTTATAATGTAATGGATTTAAAATTTAGTTCTCAGATATTTGACAACCAAGTTTTCATCCTGTATCCAAGAATCTAAATAATTTCCATTCGTTAAATTGAGCGCTGAGATCATTGAACTGCACGTATCAATTTTGCAAGCGGTTTGTAACATTGGTCTTAAATAGTGAAAGTTTTGAAAATAATCTTTCTGCTGATGCATTGCTATGTGGCAGTGTTAATATATTTGCATCAAATTCACAACAAGTTCTCATTTAAATTGTTTTTGATATTCCCCACGCCTTGCCAAAACTCTTCTATTTTGGTTTGTTCAAACAATTTTCTTGCATTCTAAAAATTTATACTCCTAAATAACTCTTTCGGGATTTTCCTTCGCAGTGGAGAGTTGCCAATGAAAAATGAAAAGGTAAAAAGAAGCTTTTTTTTATATTTACGAAAAAGAAAAACTAAAAAATATTTATTACATTATAGTTTTGAAAGTAAAAAAGGACCAAAAGTGGCCCGAATTTTTAAAAGGGTTCAAATATTGCATATGTATTTTCAAAAAGTTGGGTTCCGGTGGCCTGGCTCTTAAAAAGTTTCAAATTGCCACTTTAGTGGCCCCAGCGGCAACGCGGAATGATTGGTTGGAGTCGTTGGAGTTAAGCAGGCGTAGACGCATTTTCTTATGTCCACTGCGACGAGCGGGCGGCATACATACATTATAGGTACATACATATGTATATAAATATAAAGTCTGCAAATTACAGAAGAGAAATACCTACAATAAAATAAAGTAAAAAAAATAAATAAAATAAAAAAAAATTACGCACGGTTCGTATTGCGTTCCCAAAGTAACAATGCGTCCGTTGCCGTTTTGGCTTTGAAGCGGCCGCCAACGCCCCGAATGGCAATTGTTGTTGGCAGAAGTTAGGTAGGTATTTGTTGTTCTTAGTTTTTTAGAGATGCCATTGCTTTTGGTGTTCTGTTGCCTACCCGTACACTCCTCGCCTCTTCATACCTCTGTTGCATTTGCGTGCCTTTTTACACCCCTCTTGATGTTCATGCAACCATCCGATTTGGCGCTTTGCTAAATTCACCGCTGCGCCCAGTGGCGGATTATCCCTAAGGCAAACTAGGCACTTGCCTAGGGGCGCGTAGTTACAAAAGGCGCGCGAACTCAGAATTTTTAAATAAATAAAGAAAATAACATATCGACGATTAAGAATTAAAGCTGATCTATAATAGATCGATAATAGATAAATCGATTATATTGCACAAGCATCGATATGTTGTGCAATATTGCGCGTTTGTTGCGTCGTCAGGCTTGCCAGTACTGGCTATTTGTTTCTTCATACAAATTTTTGTCAAATTACAAAAAATTTGAGAAATAGCAATTGCTTTTTGTTTATTAATACGACCCATTATCTCCACTTTGCCAATAAATCTTACGATATGTAGAGATCTATTGAGAAAATAAATATATACTACATACTCTTGCAACCATTTTCTGCACACTTGAGTGCAAACCAAAATTTTGGTCTGCACACTCGCCTATCCACGATACGACGGTCTCTACAACTTTGACACCCTAAGGGACAGTGAGTTTCAGCTGACACCGCACGTGCTGTTCATCGCTGACATATGTTTTGTGCATCGTCGACAGCACTTTCTTAAGGGCCTTGTGAGAAAAGTGATGCCTGGCTTTGCGTACGTGTGATCTTGCATAGGCTGACCATAAATATGAATCGAAAATGAGGGACAAAATTTCAAATGATATAAATACGAACATATATTTATGAAACTTGAAATCGTAAAAAATATTTTTTCATCAAATAATAGGCTTACAAACATATGTAATTCACATTCTCTTCAGACTTTTTCTTTTAACAAAAATAAAAAAATTTGCAAGTTTAATTCAAGGCTGCACAACGATATCAACAAAAATATTTTGTTTTGTTGAATATCAAATAAAAATTAAAACAAAAATTTTTTTTTGTTGAATATCAAATAAAAATTATTGAAATTATTTCGTTTCGTTGATTATCAAAAAAAAATTATCAAAATTATTTTGTTTCGTTGATTATCAAAAACAAATTAATAATAAAATTTTGTTTCGGGCTTACGGCTTCAATTTACTTTGAATTTTTATTAACGTTATTTTTTTTGATAATTTTTTTTGTTGGCTACCGAAACAAAATTTTTTCAATATTTGTTTTTTGATAATCAACAAAACGAAATTTTTTTTCATAATTTTTTTTGATAATTATCAAAACAGTATTTTTTTGTTCAGCACTTAACGTTACAATTTTTCAAAGTTGAATTGAAAACAAAATATTTTTTCGGTTATTGATAAAAAATAACGTTAATGTGCAGCCATGGTTTAATTATAGGTATCTACAATAAAGCAAGCATAATGCTGCCATAAAAAAGAATTTGGTAACTTAGTTTAATGTCCACAAATCAATTTTAATACGATTTACCAATTTCTTTCAAATTAATTTGCCACACAGCAGCCACAAAAATTTCATTCCAACAAACATATAGTCAATGAGGATTGTAGTTATTATCGATAACTACTTAAATTCTGATGAGAAAAAGGGCTGCCACCTCAACCTTTTTAATATAAAACAGATTTTAGACAAAAAAGGGGAATATTCATAGTCAAAATAAAATATTGATTTTAACTAACTTAAAATCAGCTTTTATCAAGACTATGAATATGCCCTAAAATAAATAAATGAGGGACAAATGTGGGACACTAGGAAAAAAACAGAACATTTTGAGGTGTTCCGAAAAAACAAAAATACGAGGGACAGACTTCTGAAAAACAGAACGGTCCCTCAAAAAACAGAACGGATGGTCAGCCTAATCTTGCATCACCTTCTCTCTTATGTACTTTGGCTATCTATTCAAAATAGGTTTGTCTCTTTTACTCCAATCACAAGTGATCAAAAACAATAGCACTCTAGTTAGCAGCATAGTTTATATCTATAAGTTGCGACACTCTCAGCTGATCGTTTGGCATGTTGTGCCTGTCACCATGTAGTGCTCTGCAAAAGTTACAAAAAACAAGTAAAAGCGCGGCTGTCTTCGGCCGTACCGAAGACTTCATACCTTTCATGAGTGGGGAAATGAAAAGTTACCTACATATGTATGAACATAGCCTGATTAAGTGTAATTTATAATTTTAATTCTGTGGGTTATTTATGGAAAGATTTATTAGAAAAAATGGTGCCTTGGCTATTTAAATGGAGGAGCTACACACCAAAATGTCCATATCTGAACAATCGGTTGTATGTGAGCTATATGTTATAATGGTCCGATCTTGACAATTTTCGGTAATCCCGTTTGGGCCCATATGGGTACAAATACTTTAAAATTTCACGCCGTTAGCTGTTAAAATAGAGGAGTTATACACCAAAATATCCATATCTGAACAATCGGTTGTATCGGAGCTATATGTTATAGTGGTCCGATCTTGACAATTTTCGGTAATCCCGTTTGGGCCCATATGGGTACAAATACTTCAAAATTTCACGCCGTTAGCTGTTAAAATGGAGGAGTTATACACCAAAATGTCCATATCTGAACAATCGGTTGTATGTGAGCTATATGTTATAATGGTCCGATCTTGACAATTTTCGGTAATCCCGTTTGGGCCCATATGGGTACAAATACTTTAAAATTTCACGCCGTTAGCTGTTAAAATAGAGGAGTTATACACCAAAATATCCATATCTGAACAATCGGTTGTAGGGGAGCTATATGTTATAGTGGTCCGATCTTAACAATTTTCGGTAATCCCGTTTGGGCACATATGGGTACAAATACTTCAAAATTTCACGCCGTTAGCTGTTAAAATGGAGGAGTTATGCACCAAAATGTGTATATCTGAATAATCGGATGTTGTGGAACTATATGTTATAGTGGTCCGATCTTGACAATTTTCGGTAACCTTGTTTGGGCCAAAATGGGTACGTCTACTTCAAAGTTTCATGTCCTTAGCTGTTTAAATTGGGAAGTTATGCACAAATTACATCCAAAAAATTCATGTATATCTGAATAATCGGTTGTTTTCTATATGTTGTAGTGGTCCGATTCGGCCGGTTCCGACAAATGATCAGCTGCATATAACAATATACCAGTATTCCGAATTTCATTCAGATACCTCAAAAACTGAGGGACTAGTTTGCGTTCACACAGACGGACGGACGGACAGACGGACAGACGGACATGGCTTAATCGACTCAGCTCGTGATTCTGACCATATCGGTATATATTTTGGTGGGTCCCCCACGCTTCCTTCTGGTACTTTCGACAAAAATTTTTTGGCACTAAGTTATAATACCATTTCATTCTCATGAAAGGTATAAAAATTGAAATGAATTTTGAAATCGTTAAATCTTTAAAATTACTGGGTGAATTGAATTTGTAATGCTAAATTTGTAGCAATAATAACAAAAAATTAACATATTTTGGCAATTTTCTTGTGAAGATTTTGCTACGTTTGAATACAACACTGTGGTCGATTCTTCTTCATATTTGGTTTATTTAGTTTCCCATTCTCCCATTGACACATAATGTGCCTGTCACTTTTTGCAACAACAATTCCCATGGTTGAAATTTGTTTTGATGGGAATACAGTGAGTCACAGTGAAAGTGAGCCATCATTTATTCAGAAATTTTTATTATTAAATATCTTTGTTAACAATTACTTGACTTTCCTAATCTCATCATCATAGTCGGGTGGTGGAATGTTTTTTCCATCGTCAGGGATTGTGGTATCGGGTTCGACGACTCCCTCGCAATTTATCAATGAGGAGAATTTATCGCTCCATAATATAAGTACACTCTGTACGTCGGTTACCAGTTAGTCATTATTTTATTTCTTATAACAAAATAGCCATATTAAGCATTTTGAGATTAAGAAGGTTCACATTTTATGAGATGTCTCCGAAGCCAGTTTAGGTATTGAAATTAATCAAATGGTTTATGGCAGCATTCATAAACACCTTTCGTTTGATACCCATATTGTACTAACACATTTTGGTGCACATATTGGCCGATAACTCCGAAACCGGTCGATATCGAAACAAATAATACCTTAAACTTTAAGTTGAGCGTCTAGCAATCCAATAAAAAAAGTTTCGTTCAATTCCATTCAGCACTTTTTGAGTGATACGGCCACAAACATACGGACAGACAGACAGACAGACGAAAAATTCTAAAAATGGTTGATTTCGATTCTACTGGCTTAATAATGCTTCCCCCAATCATTTTTTTTCTCGATATCTGCATTGTACAGACATCGACCTGTTACAATTTTATTATATGTAGAGATTAACAAATTATCTAAGCTTTTACATCATCTATATCTACATCTACACTAATATTATAAAGAGGAAAGATTTTGATTGTTAGGGTGTAAAACAACTAGGCAGTTAAAATTTATAGTATTATGATGGCCACTTATGGTCGGTACAGGGGCGCCGAGAAAGTGGCTGCCTAGGGCGCTCTGGACCTTTAATCCGCCACTAGCTGCGCCTAATAGTTTCATAAACGAGAAGATCTATAGGCCACACAATGTTTCCATTTGGAGTATTCTGCATTAGGATGTACATATGTATGTACATTTGTATGTATGTATTACGCAGAATTTCTTTCAACACCTTCAACGTTTAAAACGCGGCCTAACGTCAGAGCCTTGACGCGATCGGCGTGGATTTCGGTGTTCCGCCCAAGATAGCTGCTTGACACAGCAACAACAACAAATGCAAGGAACAAGCCGTATACATATGTACAAACAATACAGTACTAAGTCGACTTAGTACATTTTCCCGTTTTTGGCAAGTAGAGCGTCTCTTAATTTAGATGCTGTCTAATTTTGGTATCAATCGGACAATGCAATCAACAGTTATAAGCAAAAGTGTACATATAATACAACTCGAGATTTTTACAGAATACAAATTTTGAGAGCCTTCCTTGAAAAACCACGTAGCATATTTTTTATTTTTTCTTACGGCTTTATGCAGAACATACCCTAACTTTAATATTGTCGAGTTTTGGTGTTGATCGTTCAATCCAAACAGAAGTTACAAGTGAAAATATACTTAGCATACAACTGAAGTTTCATATCGAGTTTAAACTTTGGGAGCTTCTCCTGCAAAACACAGTTTTCAGACTTAGTATAGATTTGTTTGGAAGCGTCGATATGTACATATGTCTGCAAGTATAGAGATGTGACAGGATCGGAGGAGTAGCAGCAGGCTTTAAACCCCCAAAAATGCAAAATCAAAAAGTTAATTTTGAAAAAGCCAGTTATAAAAGCGAAATAGAGAGAGAGAGAGAGAGATAGAGCGCTATTATTAACGCTTTAGTTGTGCATTAGAACAGCTCATGTTTTTAACTGCACTTTAGCGTGTTAAACATTTCGGTGAAAGATCGTAAAATAATGTGAAGGAGCCGTCCATCAAAGCGAAGATACTGTGTTTGTGTTTTGGCCAACTTGTTTACACTCCCCCCCCCCAAAAAAAAAGAAGTCACGACTTCGTTACTGTTACGTATGTAAATATGTATGTACTGTGCGTATATCTATAACTATGTAAATATTTGTGAAACCAACAACAATTTAACTTCATATTTGTCAGGACAGCACTTCCTAGAACTGTCGCGGCATGCCTCATTGACATAAAGTCAAAAGGTTTGGGAATGTAAATGTCATAGATGTCAGTCGGCACTGTTTTAGCGCACCATCGCGGCCCAACTTCAACGGCTGAAATTTTTATTTCTCAATAGAAATAGAAATTTACACGTGCTATATATGTATGTATGTACGTATATACAAATAAATATAAGTAAGCCCCCTAATATCTTTTGGCTCAAATTTTTGTTTGTTTGTCAACAATTGATGGGGTACGCAAACACCAATGCATGGATGGGTCTTAATAGAGTACTTAGTATGTATGTACATATGTACTTATCGCTAAATTACTTCTAAAGAGTCATAACTAAAAAAAACGCGCTTATATTTGTATCTACAAGAACCGCCTAGTGGTTGAAATTCGACCAACCCTATCCCCCCGGGACTAACTAGTTATATAACATTATGAATATTTATTTTATTTATTTTTAATTTAATTTTTTTAATGCTTATTTTATAATGCATGACCGCGATTTTGTTATACATACATACATAGGTGATAATGAAATGGAAAAATTATTTAGTTTATAACCACAATGACCAAAACACATACTCCACTGTGGCGGCAATTGTGATAGTAAAAAGAAAGAGGTGGGTGGGCGTTAAAAAATATGGAAAATATGATTATGAAAATACCTAAAATCACCAAAAACCACATAAATCCATAACCACCAAATTGAAAAGTCGTATAGAAACAACATACAAAATTTTACCTTATATAAGAGGTACCACTCCTCTTGTCCGATATCGACCATTTCTACACAATTGTTGTATACTTATTTATTTTCTATAATTGTGTACCAAATTTCAATGCTCCAACACAAATAGTTCAAAAGATATACAACATGAAAATCTCAGTTTTCAAGGAAAGAATCACCCCTTCTTCACTTGCACCCCCATCATCGAATCGGCATGGCAAATAGATTCTGCACATCTACGGAATAATTCCTTTTATATGATATAGATTTCATTCCTATACGAAGACATTAAGGCCTTCATTTTGGTACGACAAAACAATATGTTTGCGTATTAATACATACATAGATATCCTACAGGAAACTCAATAACTAGTGATCAAAATTCCTAGTTCCGAACTAGCGAAAAGTTGTCAAAAAGGTACCAACTCAATTGTGGTTAGACTCTGGCCACTGGCCAGTTCAGAAGGAGTGAATTGAGTCACCATTATCTGACACTCTGCAATTCTCAGATTGTTAGTGAAGCATATCGTATAAAGAGTACAATTTGCATCTTCAGTTAATGTAATGAAATGTTCGCCTAATTATGCTCTTCCGATTCCGCAGTCTTATTTTTAATTTTTTTTTTTATTTATTTCTTTTTAAATATTTTTTTAAATTTTTAATTAATTATTAAAAAAAAAAATAAAAAAAAAAAAAATAAAAATATCATCTGCCTCCACACCGCCAGGATTCGAACCCGCGCTCGCCAGATTAATTGTCACACGCGTTAGCCAGTGGGCCATCACGCCAATTGCATGAAGAGTGTCAAATGCTGCACTTAAGCGGCAAATGTAAAACTGTAGAATTTGTAGGTACTTGTAGCTAGTTTAGAATATCGAAATTGTGCCAATAAACGAACTGGTGAAAACTGTAGAATTTAGTACTAGCTCGCAGAGTTGTAAAAAGCTGCAATCAATCGTCCCAGCAATCATTGATTGTTCTACCAGTTTTATTGCAATGAAAATTTATTGCAGTTTTTTGATTGTAAAAATTGCAATTTGAAATAATTTGTGTTCCATAGATTGCAATAAACATTTGTAAATAATTTTTAATTGTAAAATAACTAAAATCAGCAATAATTTACCTTCCATTTATTGCAATAAACGTTTATTGAAATCTTAGGGGATCAAGTTCATTGCAATAAAATTTATTGAAATTTTTTGATTGTACAAATTTTCAATACAATAATTTACAAAAATTTCATTGCAATAAACATTTCTCATAAATCATTTTCATTGTAAAAATTACAATAGCAATAATTGTATTGTAATACATTTTTATCGTAAATCATATTGATTGAAAAATGTTTGATTGCAAGGCTTGCAATAGCAATCATTTTCCTCATAACTTTATACGAATGTATTGGGACTGAGGAAAGGCAAGCGCCTGGGTAATTCGAGTAATACCCAGCATTCATATGACATGGTTTGCCGCGTAATAACCCATTTCCCGGGTACATATGTATGTATGTACGTTAGGAGTCCTTAAAATGAGATTAGCGATTTTCTTCGATCTCACCCCCTACATCGTTAACAGCATGATCAAAGATACCATAAAAAAATGTTGGTCCCGATCGGAGACGGTTAAGGGGTGTCGCAAACATGTCAAAGTTTAAATAACCATATGGGACCACGGGCGACACCCTTTAACCGTCTCCGATCAGGACCAAAATTTATATTTGGTATCCTTGAGTACAAGACTATCGACTTAGGCCATTAGATAAAAAAAATTAATTAAATTCTTTGGTCTTTATATGCTAGTCTGAACTTTGACCCATCTGCGACAACCCTTAACCACCTCCGATCGAGACCAAAATTTGCATTTAGTATTTTTGAGTACAGGACAATCGATTTGTGCATTAGATATGCAAAAAATTAAACTTAAATTTTTGAGCCTCCATAGAGTTTTCTGGACTTTGGCATCTGTGCGAAACCCCTTAACGGTTTTCGATCGGGACAAAAATTTATATGTGGTATCTTGGACTATATTAGCATTAACCTATGGGGTGAGGTTGAGAAAATATTCTATGTAACCTAATGTACATATTGGCACACGGTACTGGTAATATTCGCAGTCGTCATTTTGTATAAAGTCTGGATGATAAGATGATGAGAAAGAGGATGAGGGTGCGGATGATGATAAGTATATATATATTTATGTTAAACAACCATACATACATACATTTGTATGACAGTAATGAGATATCCGGTAGTAAATGAAAAAGCAAATGGTACAAAAATAAATATATATTAGATAGGGTCGAAAAAAAAAGTTGTGAAAGTCCGCCCCTAAATTTGAAGCTTATGTTGAAAGGGTTAAGGGACACAAAAAAAATTTTTTTTTTAATCCCGCGAAATACCGCCGAAATAGTTCTTTTCCTGTAACTTTGTTATTTATCATCCGATTTTTAAAATTGATACGTTATTATTTTCGTATTTTGAAGCTCTACACTTCCTTCTAATGTCCTTTTGAGCTCTGAAGTCGTTTTCACATAGTTGGGTCAGCTAACTTATTTGAATGTCCATGATAAGTTTTTCCAAATGAAAGTGCTTCAAAATTCATGACAATGTTACCTTGAAACGGTTTTACTAAATTAATAAACAAAGAAGTTACGCCACGACGAATATTTAACGTAGCTATTATTTAACTAATTTTTTTAAGCAATTCAGTATATGTAAAGCTGTAAAAGTCCGACCCTAAATTTGAAGCTTATATTGAGAAGATTAAAGGAAAAATTTGTATTTTTTCTGATCCCGTGAAATACCGCCGAAATAGTTTTTTTATTGTAACTTTGTTATTTGACTTCAGAGTTCAAAAGGACATTAGAAGAAAATACAGAGCTTCGAAATAAGAAAATAATGACGTATCAATTTTAAAAATCGGATGATAAATAACAAAGTTACAAGAAAAAAACAATTTCGGCGGTATTTCGCGGGATCAAAAAAAAAATTTGTTTTTGTCCCTTAACCCTCTCAACATAAGCTTCAAATTTAGGGGCGGACTTTTTTATCCCCATCCGCACCCTCATCCTCTTTCACATCATCCTATCATCCGGACTTTATACAAATTGAAGACTGCAAATATTACCAGTACCGTGTGCCCGGCACCATCCAATATGTACATAACTACATACATACATTTGTATGTACCCGAGACATGGGTTATTACGCGCCTAAGCGTGTGATATAAAACCCGGTATTACTCGAATTACCCAGGCGCTTGCCTTTCATCAGACCCAATGCATACGTATAAAGTTATGAGGAAAATGATTGCTATTGCAAGCCTTGCAATCAAACATTTTTCAATCAAATTTGATTTACGATGAAAATTTATTACAATACAATTATTGCTATTGTAATTTTTACAATGAAAATGATTTACGTTTGAACTTTATTGCAATGAAAAATTTTGTAAATTATTGTAATGAAATGATTTACGAGAAAAGTGTATTGCAATGAAATTTTCTTAAATTATTGTAATTGTAATTTTTACAATTAAAATGATTTACGGTGAAAGCTGATTGCAATGAAACTTTTGTAAATTATTGCAATTCTAATTTCTGAAATCAAAATGATTCATGGTAAAGATCGATTGCAATAACATACTTCTAAATTTTTGAAATTTTTATTTTTGCAATCAAAAAATTTGCTAGCAATATCATTTACAATCAATGTTGCTTGCAATAATATACACTTTTTATGATTGCAATACAATCTGATTGCAGCTTTTTACAGCTCTGCTAGCTCGGAACTATCGAAAATGTAGTGCAGATAGTGACAATTGACAACGCCTAGGACATCGCCGTGTTAAACTCGCCAGTTGATAACATGCAAAAGAGATTTAGCTCGAGAGATTTTCCCTACAGGGTATGTGTAGGCACTTCTATTAATATACTTATATGAGGTTGAGATAGGCAGTTGTGAATACAGAGTTGTGTACTTACATTTATGTTTACAACTCTAAAGCTAACAAAATACATAGTTGTGAGGCATGGAGTGACAAAGAAGCCTTGGAGCTTCGTGTGTGTGTTCGGTTCCATGTAATTTTGACAGACAATCCGTCTGCCGCTTTCTTCAAACATATTTCCACCCATAAAGATGTATGTATGTACTATGTATGAAATGAATATGTTCGGATTTTTATATGCGAATAAAATTCTAAGCTTTCAAGACCGAAGCTTGAAGAAATGCGTCGACGAGGTAAATCAGGGCAATCAATGATTATGGACTCTCCAAGCAAAAGTTTTTAAATGAACAGTTTTTTTTGCAATAGAAAAATATTTAGATGATATGCCGGCGATTGAGATCCCATTAGGAACCAAATATATGTAACAAACCAAATTGAAGTTCGCGCATGTTATTATAGACTTGATATTTACTTATGTACATACATATGTATTTAGATTTTTGTGGCCTTCACCTGTCGAAACATGCAATAGCGAACGCCGCAATGGCGGCAAAATATGGTGTGATGTGACACTTTATTGCTAAGATAATGAATAACAGCAACAAGATAGCGTGACAGCTTATCTCGCTCGATTATTGCCCGCTAGCGATGATAACAGCAAATATACTTGCGGCGTCCTCTCCGCGGCACCTCCTCGTCGTCGAACTGCACCGCACCGTAATAAGCCCACCCTCACGGCACTGTAAATAGATATCAACGTGTCTTTGTACACCGCCAATGCGCACGTTAACCCTTGTCATCCACCGAAAAGATTTTTCATTTGTAATTGACATTTGATACAACGAATGACATAAGCAGTAGGCGCTGGTTTTAGGCCGGTCACTACTGGCTTTTCGGAAGGTTTGCCGTTGCTCGATTCCGTTGCACATGTTCCCTCGATACGAAGCATGAACCTAGAGTCTCTTCTGGCATGTTAGCCCTTGCCCTACGGTCCGCAACTGCTCTTACCTTTCGTGAAGCCCAGTTCTGCCACAACTTTTGCAACTGCATTCCCTCTCGCCTCTCGCACACCTCATAACGCTTAACTTGCTTACATGTTATGTAAATATGTAGATATGTTGCTTCTGGCTGCGGCATGACACTTTTATTGGCGATTAAAGGCTCATTGCTAAACTATTGCGACGTTTGCCGACCGCATTTTTGGGAAGCAAACAAGAAAGTTTGTATGATGTATGTTGATATGTATGGCGTTTGATTGGCTGCCGAAAAATGAAACATCAAAAGCGTTAATACCGGCAAATTTGTCGTGTTAGAGAAGTCATATTGACTGTTGACTACATCATTTCTAGATGGATTTTAGAAAGCGTCAACTGGATTTTAGAAAAGGGAAATTGGATTTTAGAAATGTCAATTGGATTTTAGAAATGTCAATTGGATTTTAGAAAGGGCAAATTGGATTTTAAAAATGTCAATTGGATTTTAGAAAAGAAAAATTGGACTTTAGAAACTGTAAATTGGATTTTCGAAAATTTATATAATTACGTATATGTACATTATAATTTCATACGCAATAAAGAATTTCTGTTCGAAAAATTCTGTGTAAAATATATTTTACACGCACATTCTTAAATCCAATTCACGCTTTCGAAAATCCAATTTCCCCTTTCTAAAATCCAATTTACCTTTCTAAAATCCAATTTCCCCTATCTAAAATCCAATTGACATTTCTAAAATCCAATTTCCCCTATCTAAAATCCAATTGACATTTCTAAAATCCAATTCTCTCTTTCTAAAATCTAATTGTCCTTTCTAAAATCTAGTTAACGCTTTCTAAAATCCATCTGGAAATGGTGTAGATTGCCATTGCCGGAAATTAAGGAATGGAAAGTGATGGCAAAATTCGAATAGTCGCTTTTTCCATAGTGTTGTCAGCTAATCCGATGAAATACATACATACATGCATATGTACATATGTACATTGGGGTATTTCCGTTTTTGGGGACACATTTTTTCCTCGCTTTTACCAAAAAAATAATAATAATAAATAACGAAGAATCGAATTTGAACAGAAAAGGTTAAAATGTTCGAAGGACATTTGCTCATACCACATTCCATATCCTACAAAAAAATCGAAATCGGTTGGCAGCTAAGGTAAAACTTCTGCACAATATTTCTCGATAAGCCACAATTATACATATGTACATACTGGCTGATCCGCCAGACGTTCTGCCTAAAATTTATTCATATAAAACTTAAAGAAGTTCTTGTTTACCGTGTTGCTCAGAATCATCTTAGAATCCATCGTAATGAATGCGAATACTAAAAAATTCTCTGTATAAAAGTTATATAAATACATCGCCCGTTTTATGCAATAGGGATTTAACTCGAAATTTTCGATTTCTGGGATTTTGCCATATATTTCAATAACTGGGTAGTGCCTTTGAGTCTAGTCTTATAAAATACTCAAAAAGATAAAAATTGCGGAAATAAAGGTGATTTTGTAGTTAGCCGTAGAAGGAAACTATTTGAAATTATAAAACTTTATTTGCGTTTTCCCAAAAAAATTTTTTTTTGAGTTAAATCCCTATTGCATAAAACGTGCGACATATATTAGCCGCGGAAAACTCCCTATCCCTATCCCTATCCCTATCCCTATCCCTATCCCTATCCCCATCCCTATCCCTATCCCTATCCCTATCTCTATCCCCATCCCTATCCCCATCCCTATCCCTATCCATATCAAATAGGAGGTCTTAATCAGGGTTATATTAAAGTTATTTTCATTGATATGTCTTTTTTTGATATTCTGCCACAAATAATACAATGGTTTCTTAGTACCAAAAAATGTATCGGGGGTGCCGCGCCCCCCCTTTCCAATAATTCCAAATGGCCACCATATGTTTTGCATTGATTCCGGTTATCCAAGTTTTGATATTCTACGGAAACTCTTTCAGAGATATTCAGCATGAAATATTAAGTTTGTATGGGAGTGCCACGCCCCCTCAATACTTTCAACTTTTTCCTTTCCTAAAACCGATTCGAGGTAATTACGAACAAACTTGCAGAAGGAAGTATTCAGTTTAGTCTAGTGGTTTTCAAGTTTTAAGGGACCGAACCAACCACGACTCATTTGTATATATGTATGTATATAGAAGAAGATATAAGTACATTAGGCCGTCTCGCCTTATATGGACGAAGAAAAAAGGTCCCCGTAGGCCTCTCCCCCCGTATGATGTCTGTTTGGAAAACATTTCCGGACAATTTTTTGTTTTTTTTTATGCTGGGCCAGTCCGAGCAAAACACCAAAAAAAAATTATCTAATTAGTAAAAATCCAATTATTGGGTTTTTTTAAGAGCAGCGGTCACGTCTCGGCAGTGGGCGGCATACTCTCCGAGTGTTTTTCTGCGTTGAAAAACCTTCTCACAAAAAATGCGTTCGCCGTTCGGAGCCGGTATAAAACTGGAGGTCCACCCAATTAGTAGGAAAAACAAAAAAGGAGTACACCTCGAATTGGGAGAGAAGCTCGGCCATGAAACCCGTCAGAGTTATAATAGCGCCATTGTATATTATATTATTCATTATTCAAGCGGAAATATATAGTAGTTTTATTCTTATAAGACATTTGCCCTTAAATTCGTTGGTGGCACCAAATTATGATTGCGGTTATTGAATTTTAAGTGTTGACATTGGATCGATATCAAAGGGAGCCGCTATCTGAAATTGTTTTTGTCATGCAGTACATTTATGTTCATACATATATACATACATATGACTGTACTTATGACTGGGACCTATTTTTATGAAGTAATGTTTTTTGTAGGTATATTGTGCATTTGTACGAGTATGTATAACCTTGAAATATTGACGCACAGTTGTTTTCCCAGCTTTAGATACTAGTATACACATGATTACTTATAGAGCTGAGAGGGGAGCTTTAACAGTAAAAAATTGAGGGAGTTTTGGTGGTGAATTATGCCCAGGTATCTTTTACTAGGAACGTTCGTGAGATAAATACATTTAGAGGCTCATAAAACCTTTGATGTTAATCAGCCGGCATGGGCCACAAAGCCAATACCTTTGGCGATGAGTTCAGTATTTATCCTTTTCACAACTTGCAGAATTACAGACTAGTTTATGGAAAAACAGTCAAAGAAAGGATTTTCAACGCTTTTTTGGTCATTCTAATAAGAGAACATATTGACGCTTCCAAACAAAACTGTACTAAGTCTGAAAACTGTGTTTTGCAGGAGAAGCTCTCAAAGTTTAAACTCGATGTGAAACTGCAGTTGTATCCTAAGTACATTTTCACTTGTAACTTCTGTTTGGATTGAACGATGAACACCAAAACTCGACACGGGTACGCCTGATATAAAACCGTAAGAAGAAATAAAAACTTGCTACGTTGTTTTTAATGGCAAGCTCTCAAAGGTTTTATTCTGTAAAAATCTCGAGTTGTATTATATGTACACTTTTGCTTATAACTTTTGATTGGATTGTCCGATTGATACCAAAATTGGACAGCATCTAAATTAAGACACGTAATACTTGAAAACGCTACAGTATTGTTTGGAAGCATCGATATTTAACTCAAAATACAAAAAACGGAACGGGCTAAACACTTTTGTGGGTTGATTTTTTGCTAGAAAGTTACGCATACAAACTACATACATAATACTCGTATTTTTACAAGTACATATCGTCTTTTAAGGTGCAAAACCACGCATCGACCAATACTGCGTATGTGTAATTTTTGCAAAAAAAGGAGATTTCCCCAAACACAGCGTCCCGGGGTCCGTCCTAATCCATTCATCCAAAATTTGGCAAATCGGACAAAGCGTCAAATTCTTGTATGAATGGATGCGGACGCACCTCAGGAATGCGTTTTTGGGAAAATTCCGTCCTGTTCCGTCATTACAAAATGCCCTAATGCGCTAAAATTTTGAGGACTAACTCAAGATTAACTCCAGTTAATTCTCAAGTTAAATCCGAATTAACTAGATATTCCGAATTATCGCTGCAGTCTGTCAATGTTATTACGCTATATTGTACTTGGTCGATACGCGGTATTGTACTTTAAACGACTATATGTACTTACCATAAATCCGTTTGTTTTTCCGTAAGGGTAATTCACCGAAACTAATTTAATTTTAATCTTATTTTTAATACTCCAGTTTAAAGTGTGATTATTATATATTGAGTGCTGTGAATATGTGATTAACATGTTTACGAGAAATTTCATCGTAAATTGTGGTAGACTCTGTTGTCTACCGGCAAATGTCAAACAGTTCGCTGGCATATCTAAATCAACTTATTTATTCAGTTTACTGATAAGAACGCGTTGAAATGCACGATAAGTTCATTATTAATGTGGGTAAATTTTTGTTTAACAACGAACTTTGCCTTGACTAAGGGCACTTAGCAGCAATATTTTGCTAGGGATCTTCTTCCTTCGCTGTACTACTACTACTGTGCTTAAGCTAGCACGTCTCATCTGCCACGATTTTTTCTTGTCCAGCCACGTAGTAGATGTTGAATCGCAAATTCGAAAAGAACTCCTGTACCTGGACGCTGCAGAAAGAGTTAGGAGTGGTAAGATAGCCTGACTGATTCGACTGCATTGGGACCCGCGTAAACCCCAGCCGGAAATATACTGTAGTAGTTGGGGAGTATAATAGATGCTCGAAAGCGCTCTCTCAGCATGTTTATAACAGAGTACGGCAAATTTGTGAGAGAGTTTGTGCTGGTGAGCGCAGACCGATTTGCGCTACATTACACTGAGAGAAAAAAAATATATGGAGGGGTCAAAGAAATTGTTTACCTATTTTGAACACTACTTTCTTTGTTTTGAGTAAATTTTCCTTAAAAAATGTTAAAAGGTTTATAAAATATGTTGTTACATGCGTTACCATGGTTTCATATACTTGTTTTGAAAAAATTCATACATTAAAATAATGAAAAATTCTTTAAGCGCCATTCCATTCCCAACTTTCTTTGTTTTGAAGACTTGATTTCTTTAATTTTGAGAAATTAAATTCCCATACAAATCCCCATGGCAACGAATTTGTTTGAATGTTTTTTATGTTTTTTCCACATTTTTGAGAAAATTTACACAAAACAAAGAAAATTTTGTATTGGGACGCGTGTTCAAAATAAGGAAAATTATGTCTTTGATCGAGAGAAATTTTTTTTTTGAGTGTAGTTAAAATGTGTGTCATGCTTCTCATTTGCCCGTGCAGGACACTTTTGCCGGTGCCTGGTTTATAAGGGTACTAACATGCTTACCCCTTGCTAGAGAATGCCAACACCTATTTGAAAAAAAAAAAAAAAAAACACTTTTCATTCTACTTCATGTGAGGAAATTCTTTTAAAGTAATGGTCGGCAAAACTGTGAGAGAGATTGTGTTGCGTGCCTACAGTAATGAAATCCCGGTGCGGATAGCGAAATCTGATTTAAATGACTTCTTACTTCAATTCAATTGTATGCAGTTCTCTGCTTCGGCATTATTTTCATGCAGGGATTGCAAATAATCGTTATTTTTATATTTTGACTAAAAAAATCATACTGAAGTAGAAATGCTAAACGCAAAAAAGTACACATATGTAGTCACCGTAACGCAGACTACCTCTAGGTGCATTAATTTTTATTTTTTTTTCGATTTTTATAAAAAAATTGATTTTTAATCATTATTTTCTGAGTTTTATTTTTCGCTCAGCAAATAAAAGTTTTTTTCTGAGTTTTATTTTTCGATCAGAAAATAAAAGATATTTTTTGAGTTTTATTTTTCCCTCAGAAAATAAAAGTTATTTTTTGAGTTGTATATTTCCCTCAGAATATAAAAGTTATTTTTTGAGTTTTATTTTTCGATCAGAATATAAAAGTTGTTTTTTGAGTTTTATTTTTCGATTAGAAAATATCAGTTATTTTTTGGGTTTTATTTTTCGATCAGAATATAAACTCAAAAAATAACTTATATTTTCTGAGGGAAAAATAAAACTCAAAAAATAACTTTTATTTTCGGATCGAAAAATAAAACTCAAAAAAAAAAAACTTTTATTTTCTGAGGGAAAAATAAAACTCAAAAAATAACTTTTATTTTCTGATCGAAAAATAAAACTCAGAAAAAAACTTTTATTTGCTGAGCGAAAAATAAAACTCAGAAAATAATGATTAAAAATCAATTTTTTTATAAAAATCGAAAAAAATAAAAGTTAACTTTTATATTCTGATCGAAAAATAAAACTCAAAATATAACTTTTATTTTCTGAAGGAAAAATAAAATTCAAAAATATAACTTTTATTTTCTGTTCGAAAAATAAAACTCAGAAAATAACTTTTATTTTCTGATAGAAAAATAAAACTCAAAATATAACTTTTATTTTCTGAAGGAAAAATAAAACTCAAGAAAAAACTTTTATTTTCTGAGCAAAAAATAAAACTTAGAAAATAATCGTTAAAAATCAATTTTTTGGATATCACTCATAACCGTTACGGTCCCTGTTTTCATGCATTTACATTGACTCACTTTCCATTCGATCATAATGAGCTTCAAAATTTCGAGCCACCTTAATACCCATACATATATGTATTCTTTTTTTATTCATTGCCAATAAACACAAAAGCGAGGATAATATCGTGGCGAATTCGAGAAGGTGAATATAATTTCTCGGAATCGTGTGTTCTAGCAATAGAATTTTTTTAAACCTTGGTTTAAAGATAGGATGATATCGCGGCGAATTGGAGGCGGATTCGCGGAAGAAAATTTGCTAGAATGTATACGCCAATGAGCCTAGATACAATTCCAAACTTCAAACCTGTTTTCCCAAAAGTCTTTAAATGCAACATACGGCATTCATTTATCCGGGCGACGATATGTATGTACGTGTGTTCATAATTAAATGTAGTAAATAAGATAATTCAAGGGCGTTGCAGTTAATGTGCGAAGGTAAATGTTTTATTCAAATTTCGATAATACATCAAGTTCTAAATATAATGAGTTGTTGTTTTTGTTAAAAAATGATTGTTATGCGCGTATGTACGAGTATGTATATATGTAAGTGTGTATGTGTGCAGACAATGTTTATTTTAATATCCTTTAGGATTGTATAAAGATCATCGTAAAAAAATTAAAAGCTAAATACTGCACAGATATACATACATAGTTATGTTTGTATGTACATATATACGCTAAGATCATTCCGCTTTTTATTATATTTTGCAGGTAGGTAGCACTTAAAAATCTAAATACTCACAATAATCTTATTTATGTGTCGAACGTTAAACGATTTGGAAGCCTAATAAACATATAAAATACATATAAGTGTTAAAGAATAAAAATCCATATCAACTTAAGTTTATTAATTTCTTGTGTATGCGTTTTTGTATTTTTTTCCAACCCACACGGCCACAATTTAGCAGGTGAGCAGACTCGTGCTCTGAGTAGTTAAATGATATTAATTCGAAATTGTGCCAGCTTCAGTCCCAAGTATGTGTGTATACATACATATATGTAAGCATGGATTTATGTGTCGCGGTAATGAAGATCACAATTAGTCAGTAACTGCTATCAAACCAATTGTGGATGTATTACCCGTTGTACTACACGCCGGCAATAGAGTAATTGTCTTTGTTGCGTCCATACCATGTGATGATGTCATGCCACCACCACCACCACCGCCACTGCCACTTCCATTGCCACCTGTGTGAAGAATATCCGCTACAGTTATAGGTAAGCTGAGTAAGTGATCGTTGCCTGCACCCAACCCACCGCCGGGCATTCCTGCCCCGGACAGATTGTGTGTTAGACTGTGGCGGCGCAAATCACAATTGCGACGGAATACTTTGCCGCAGGAGCTGCAATTGTACGGCTTAATGTCGGTGTGCGTGAGTAGGTGAGTTTTGAGATTTGAACGCTGATTGAAGGAACGATTACAGACAGGACATTTGTGCGGTGATTCCTCCATGTGTAGAATCTTATGGACGGCGAGTGTGCGCGATTGACAGAAGCCCTTGCCGCATTCGGCGCACTTGAAGGGCTTTTCCTTGGAGTGAATGTACCTGTGGAGGGCGAGAGAGAGGGATTTGTGTATGTTTTTTGTTAAATTTAACTTTATGTTAACATAGAAGAATCGGAGAAAATAAAAAGGCAGACTCGGAGAGTGTTCTGAAGCTTAAGGAACTAGGTATATTTCTTTTTTTGTTTGCTTTTCCGATAGGGTAGGTTTGCGATGTATTGTGGAACGAATTTCCGTCATCGCTTGTCAGGTTTGATTTGGTTATAAACCGGTTTCGGCTATGCGCCATCTTCAGAGAACGAAACAAGATACTGAAGATGGTTTATAACCAAATCAAACTTGACAAGGGATGACGGAAATTCGTTCCACAATACATAACTAGGCATATCTTTCTCACAGAATAGTGGTATAAGAGGTTAATGTACCGAAGGATCAGAGTCACCTTTGGTATCTCTAGCTTTGTCACATTTTTCATTAAATATTTACAAGAACTATCATAAAGCAACAGAAGGTGCGAGAGAAAGAGTCCAAACCATCTAACCTACCTATGATCTCTCAAGTGATCTTGCCGGCGAAATGCCTTGCCACAGATGTCGCACGAATACGGTCGCTCATCGGTGTGTGTGCGCTCGTGTATGAGCAGATTGTATGACTTGGTGAATTGACGATTACAAAACTTGCATATGAATTGCTTCTTGGAACGCTGTGAGTTAGTTGCAGCCGCCGAAGCCGCACCAGCAACAGCTGATCCATTAGCCGTACCGCCACCGCTGGCAGCGTTAGCATTCAAGCCGGCGGCTTCGCTGAGTGCGCTTGCGGCGATGCCTTCATTCACGATTAGCTGTTGATGATTCAATTTGTCTTGGAACATTGTGGCTTGCAGCGATGAAATCGAATCGATTTCGGCGTTAGTGGTTTGTTGTTGTTGTTGTTGCGATTGCTGCTGCTGTTGCTGATTGTTGCAATGGAATGCATTGCTACTGAATATGAAATTGCTGTAGCTGCTCTCCAGCTCGCCAGCTTCAAATGACAAATCCTCTTCGCCGTCCAACAGCGGCAGATCACAATCGCCCAAATCGCTAGCCGCGGCGAGATCGGTGTTAGTGGCGCCGGCCGTTTGCAGCAATGCTTGTATGGCTTGCGAAGCGCTGTTGTTGATGTTGTTGGAATTGTTGGTGTTGCTATTGCGTAGCGATTTTCCCACATCCAGGCAAACATTGTTGGTCGCATCCAAGCTGGTTGACAGCTCTTGTTGTTGTTGTTGTTGGTATTGCTGTGTTGACACCGGAGCCGGCATTGTTGTTATGCCAAAGCCGCGGTTAGTCGATTCGTCAGTGTTGTTGTTGTTGTTATTGTTGTTGCTGCTGACATTCAAATTGCTAATGCAGTCGCTGCTGCTAGTTCCACTGCCACTGCCATTGCCACTGCCACTGTCAACGCGACTGCTGTCGTCGCTGCTATTCGTCGGCGCAGCGATTGTGTTGAAGCGAAATACATCCGGTTTGCCGGTGATGCGCTGCAGCGTCAAGTACGATTCCAATGCTTGCAAATTGAGTGCCGCTGCGGCGGGTGAATTGGCTGGCAGGAGTGCCGCTTGCTGTAAACTGCTAACCATTGTGCCCTGCAGAGAGAGCACGACGGCGGCGGCGGCGGCAAGATCGTTGCTCGTTGCGGAGGCATTCGTTAGTGAAGAGGAAGTGGCGCTGTTATTGTTGTTGTTGTTATTGGACCTATTCCGTGGCATGATTGTTGCGAAATTTGCAAGCTTTTGCTGTCCATTTTGTGCGCCATTCGTATTTTCCAGCTGCTGCTGCTGCTGCTGCTGTGCTTGTTGTTTTTGTCCGACAACATCACTTTTAAGTGTCAGTGCGATGGCGGTCATAGCGCTTGCGGTGTTTGGGATTGCGTTCGTTCTTTGTTCACGTGTTGCATTGGAGTTCATGTGGCCATGATGTTGCCGTTCTTGCTGTTGGTCAACTCTAATGGAAACGGAAGTGCAATTCAAATCAGCGCCGCATAATTCTTCTTTGATTAGCGTTGTTACGGCGGCGGCAGAGGCAGAGCCTGCGGCAGAAGCAGCCCCTCCACCACTTGCACCACTCATGGCCGATGTTGTACCTCCGCCGGAGGAGGGCAAGTTGGCCGTTGCTTGCGCGTGCGCATCCAGATTCGCATTTCGTTTTTGTATTTGTGCTAGATGTTGCTGTTGTTGTTGCTGTTGCATACGCTGTGTTTGTTGCATTAACTGTTTGAACTTTTGCAATTGTTGTTGCTGTGGCATTTTCTGTTCTTGCTGTTGTAGGTGCTGCTGCTGTTGCTGCTGCTGCTGTTGTTGTTGTAATGGCGGCTGCGCCGAGCGCTTATGACCATGCTGAGATTTGTGCAATTGTTGTTGCTGTGATGCCCGTTGTAATTGTATGTGCGGTTGTTGTTTTTGTTGTTGTTGCTGCTGCAAATGTTGCTGTTGTTGTTGCTGTTTCACATGCATATCACGTAATTGTTGTTGCTGTACACTGTTATTGCCAGCAGCATTTACAGTTGTGGAGGCGTCCATTGCGCATGCACAGCAGGATATCGCTCCGATGTGAATGATCGCACCACCACTTAAACGTAGCTGGTGGTTAACTGGCGAACTGGTTGACCGCGGCGCTGATCGCCCAACCGCCACTTATTTGGTTGACTCTGTTTCCTATTGCGCAAGCGCACCTACGCAAACTCAAAACGATGGCGATGACGACGATGACGATGACGACCTGCTCGTCGTTGCTCTTGTTGGTAACACACGCGCGCGGCGCAACACAACTGCAAAATACGTTACTTGGCTGGAGGCTATGACTCTGTGGCTGTTGTTGTTGTTGTTATTTATTTATTTTTCTTTTCCTTCCTTTCAATCCTCTTCGTTTTGCTATTAAAGTTCTCGTTTGTTGCGGTTCAGTTAAATTTTGAGTTGCCGTGCGATGGAGCAAAGGTTAGCTTGACTTTGTTGGTGTCTGTTGTTGTTGGTTTTTTCTCTTTAGAGATTTTGTTGTTGTTGCCCTTTTTGGGTGCTTATGGTTTGTGGCGCGGCGCAGGAATATTAAAAACCACACGCCACTATAAATCACCGCTTAGTCACGCGTTCAAAAAGTCATAAAAATCGAATTTGACGTTTCGAGCAAAAACAACCAACCAACCAAAAGCAAAAACAAAATGCTGCTAGACAATCTATTTATGCACATGTGCATGTGTTTTTTGTATGCTTGTATGTGGTATGTACGTAGACGCGGATTAATGCAAGGAGCAAGGGGGCAGGGCAGGCGACAAGCATATTAACACAAAAACAAATTAGGCATGAAACATCATAAAAAGCACTTAATGTGTATGTATGTGTGTTATGTAAATATATATCTGGTATGTGCGCTGCTCTGAAGCTGGAATTAGGCGCTTATGATGATTTCAAAAGTAGTGTTGTTGTTGCTGTTATTACTGCCCGTTGGCGTTCTTCTTCGTGCTGCTCTCGTTGTATTTGACGTTCTGCAATCCTCGCTTTTTATTTCTTCCTCTTCTTTTTATTCTTTTTCTTCTTCTTCTTCCGCTACGTAGCTCAATTCACAGTCGCCTTGGCACAAGCAAAAGGTGTCGCTTCTCCACGTTGCGGTTGGCGCTGTCAGCGGTTGTCCTTTGACGTTTTGCGGTTTTGACTTGAGCTGCTCAGAATGTAAATTGATCGTATTTCAAATGTTTTAAATGTTATGTGGCGATGCGCTAACGAGATTGCCGAGTGGCTGCCTTGTATGTGTGTATCTACATAAGTATGCATGTATGTTTGTAGGATGACTGTTTGGCGCCGCGTCGATAATTAACTGGCACTTAAGCTCAAAACCATATATGTATGTATGTATTTTTTTCTTTCTGCTCCTTAGCGCAAAACGCACCGAAAACGCAGGCAAGCAAATAAGTTACTTACGTATGGATATACTCGTATGTATGGATCTATGCACATTTGACCACACGCACGCTTTATTTGTTTAGGCACTTGGGAACGCGTGATGTTTGTTGTTCGTTCTTTGTACGTATTTGCTTATGTTCTTTGTAATTTAGTAACACGAGCCACAAGAGCGATAAGCAAGTACATACCTAAGTGCACAATACGTAGACAAAGTCAAACGGCACTGATATTTTTTGTTTGTAATTTTTATATTTTTACTATTTTCATGCGATCGTGTTCTTTTCTATTAAGAAAAAAAAAATTCGTGCGCGAGCGCTTGCAATTTTCAAAAATTTGAGTCGCTAGCTGTACGATAAATTCTTATTTTCGCTGCCGATAAGTTGCGCACACGCTTTCACTAAACGTTAATGCAAAAACTTTATTAATATTAAACAAAATAATACAACAACAAAGGATGCATGACAAAAACACAATGAAGAAGAAAAAAGAAAGCAGCAGCTGCTATTGCTGCACTACTTTCACACACTGCTGCTTTTTCCTTTACTCCACTTGATGATGGTTGAGGAGTAGATAATTCTTTGTTTTTTTTTTTGTTTCGCTTTTGAGGTGCGCGTAACGTCGCTTTGCGTTTGAGGCGCGCACAATATTGGACAAGTCCACAGAGTAACTAAAAGTCCATTGCGCTGCTGGTTTGACGCGGACCTCCTGTACAACACAGCAGTGAAATCCACAAACAAAGAAAAGAAACGAAAAATCAACTCGCACCGCAGCAACAACAAACACAATAAAAATGAGTTAACAAAACTAGCAGATAAACGAATTGGAAGCAGCTGGATACGAGTATCTGGTTTAACAACGCACAAGCAGCAAAAAGCGAGAAGCTTCAGCGGCAACGAACGAGCGAGAGGCGAGTGTCGAACAACGGTGACTGCGAGTGGCAGGCGTACTCGCTTGTTTACGTATGCATGTGGTACGCAGAACAAACACACCTCAGGACGGAGTCACTCATTTACTCAGCGCGCGCTCACCTTTTATAACATACACACAGAAATCGACTTTACAGAAATTTGTATGTATGTAGGCTGTATATACATATGTACCTTTTATATAAGTATGATACCTTTTAAAATCACACAAATACCCACAGAAATTACATACATACATACATACATACATACATATATATGTCAGCGATCTTAAATCGGCGCTGTGTGCGCATGGGCATGAGAACGGCGCGCCGCAAGAGTCCATGCCATTGTCTGGGCATCTGCTTGCGATTGTGCGAGATCGACTGTGTTGAGTTTTTGAGTGGTGGTTTCTTTCATTGGCTTGGGTGATGACCACACTTTTTTCTTTGTGCAACACACACACTCAGCATCTTTTCACACTCAAACATCCCGAACCAAAAATAACCAGTTTCCTTTTAACGTATTTTTATTTTATTTTATTTTCTTTTTCTCACGTTTATTGTTGGCTCTCTCTTTTCGGTTTTGTTGTTTTCTGGGTTTATCGTAAAATGATCCGTGTTCAGAGATCAATTTTAACCCGCTAAACGAGTTAGCCAGATAGATTTAATAGACGGGCTAGGCTAGCTAAGAGGAGTAGAACTTTAATGTACGTGTAGATATTAGAGTTGAATGGGAATGCAAACAAGTTGTAAATTTTTGCGTGGGTGTAAATATTTATAGTCACATAAACACATGCATACATACATACATATCTATTTGTAGAAAAATTGTAGCTGATGAAAGCTTGTTTGGCATTTAATTGGGTGAAGCATAAAGGGAAATATGTATTTACATGATATCGATGAGCATCTACCCAAGTATATTTAAGGTTATTATCATGTTTTGAATAAACTGTGATGGTTATTAGGATCTAAGAGGTTTCTACCTGCTGAAGAATAATTCAAATTATTTTCATAAGGAACTAGCTGTACCCTGCCAGGCCTTTCCGTGGCCCACTACCTATTACATGCACTTGAAATGAAAAACGCCTCACTTTAAAATAAATGGAAGTATCTGAATGAACGAGCTTTCTTCGGGCTTCCGACCTCAGCAAAAGTCTAGTAAGTTAACAAAAAGGTTAGGAAGAAGACTGATCTTTTCGAGTTCGCCCCCTCTTCATGTCCTTATCCCTCTTTTCATCGTATTAGTCTCCCATTGCCTTTCCTCCACTATTCCTTTTCCTTTCATATCGGTTTTAGTTTTCTTTTCCTTTCCCGTCACGTTTTCCTTCCTCTACCACTCCCTGACCACTTCTTTTCTGTCCTTCTCCCTTTCCTTCTCCATTTCCTTCCCTTCCCTTCCCTTTCTATTCCTTCTGCAATTGAATGTCCCACTCTCTCTCTCCATCCCATTTATCCATAACTGCATGCCCGGCCTAAGAATCATAATGAAAAGAGCTCTAAGTAACAGCCTTTCATTCGATATCGGTTTTGCTTAGCAGTATTCCGGGGTTCACGTATTGACTCATATCAGAGGACCCGGCCTATGAATCACTATGAATAGATCGCTATGTAGATGTTTTGTTTAACACTTTTCAACTGGTACTACTATCGCTCAGAAACACTCCGTGGTTATCCGGGTTCTCGTCTTGACCCATATAAGAGACCCGGTCTAGGAATAATAATAAGTAGAGTTTATGTTAAATTACTGCTCAAACCGTTTCATTTGATACCAATATTCCGGGATCATCCGGATCCACGTTTTGATCCGTATCTGGGGACCTGACCTAGCATTCATAATCAGTACAATTCTATGTAAAAGCCCTGCTCAAAACCATACATTTGATACCAATATGATGCACGTTCTGACCTTTTAGCCTACATTTATCTATGCCAGAGGTCTCGGGTTGAAACCACAGTCCGAGCAAAACACCAAAAAATTTTTTTTCTAATTAGTAAACATCCAATTATTGGGTTTTTTAAGAGCAGCGGTCACCTCTTGGCAGCGGGCGGCATACCCTCCGAGTGTATTTCTGCAATGAAAAAGCTTCTCACAAAAAGTGCATTCGCCGTTCGGAGCCGGCATAAAACTGTAGGTCCATCCAATTAGTAGGAAAAACAAAAAGGAGCACACCTTGAATTGGGAGAGAAGCTCGGCCATAAAACACGTCAGAGTTATAATAGCGCCATTGTATTATGTTATTATATCCAGGGAACCGAATTACCGACTTAAAAAATATACATAAAAACCATCCGGCTGGTGTGTAAGTTTGGTCAAAATCCCTCCAAACGTTTGGGCGTTATCCGGCTACAAAAAACTAAATAAGTAGATTATACTGCAATATACCTTACGCTAACACAAAACCCTGAATATAGTTGAATAGTCGGTTCTTTGTCATTGTGCCTCAACCCTCAAACGGTAAGCGACTTTTTAACAATAATTTTCGCTTGGAGGATAAAGGATTGGGTCTGTCTTTTTCAGGAGCATTTCCATCTGCACAACCAAAAGGGGATCCGAAAATCTCTGAATATTTCGTAAAGTGGCTAGATGCCAGTGTGGCCTTCGGCAGTGTAAAAGCCACTGCTTGGACGATGAAGAGGAGAATGAGGGTCCCACATGGCTGTAACCCGTAAAGGGAAGCGTCTGTTGCAGCTGTGATTCAAACAAAATTTGCTTAGAGATCTTTCACAGTTAGTTGTACATTAAAGCCTAGAAAGTATAGGGTAGAATTTTTCAGAAATCTTAATATAATGTACGTAGTGGAAAACACAAACTAAACATCACTTCTCTGCGACTAAATACTTGTATGGAAAGTCTTTTAATTGCGTTTGTTTCTCGAATACATGACACAATCCTTGTTGGATGTAAATTCTGCATCCAACATTTTCAAGCTTAGTGATTTGCAGGCATATGATCTGGTTTGCATCGACCGAAAACTTTATTTGTGAAGCTATACGTTGGCAGCTCTTTCGGCTCGCTTATGTGCCAACAAGTAAGATATTTTAAATTTCGGTAGCATAAAAGGCTGTCCAGCAATCATGTGCACATATGTATGTACATATGTATGTATGCAAGTGCTGCAGTTTCTGGGAATTAATTAAATTCGTTTTTGTGATTTAACACTAACTCCCAAAAAGGAATTAGCTCCAACCCATCCAATGCTGCAATGCGGCAATGCCGTCAATTCAATGCGGCGCTAATGTCTTCTAAGGCTGCTATCGCTACCTTTTCATGCCATCATTAAATTGCTGATATAAAATGTTTGGATATAATTTTAATTGCAGCCATGCAATCATCAAGCATCGAGTCACTCTTCCACCGAACATACGGAACCGGTGGCTGTTGGTAGTGCGGTAATCAACGCTGCGACGCTGCCACTCAAATTAGTTTAGCTTTACGAAATGGCTTTTATATCATTTTAATTTTTGTTTTAAGCTTAATGCCAAGTTTAAAATTATTGTTTCCTTTTACGATGCCCGCTCATTTGCTTTCATATGCTGAAGCGACAAGCTGCGCAATCAAAAACGAAAAAGCTGTTGGAGAGCGGAGTTTGCTGTCATGTCAACAAGCTGACTAGAGAAGAGATGAGTTGAACGGTTGAATGCTTGGCTGTCGGCTTGAGCTGCTCGCCTAAATCTACGCGCATCACCACCGGTTGGTTTGGTGTATGCCATCGAGCCAAATGTACTTGCATTTGTATGTCTGTCTGTTTCGCCTGCTTGTGATGCCTATCTGCTGCCTATCTGTTGCCTATCTCGGCCTATTGCCATTGCTTTACATGCGCATGCGCAAGCGCGTCCGCCCATGTTTGTGCGTTTGTGCGTATGCGCGTTTACTTGAATTGGCATTCGCGCGCAGCATTTCCACAATTTATTTAAACATTAAGTTGCAATTTTGCTCTAAAAGTTTACGCTTAAACATTTTCCACCGCTTATTCAGATATTATTTTGATTAATGCAGCACAAACATGTCATTCGCTCGTTTCGCTTGATTAACCCAGACATACTGATTTGCTGATATGCTGATCTCTGTGTATGCTACAAACCGAGATGGCTTGGAATGAGTTGTATGTATGTACATATGTATACCGACATGAAGTCATGAGTTCTTTTGTCGTGTAATGACGATCCTCTGCAGCATTTCGACAGCAATTTCAAAGGATGCTTGTAAATCGTTCAAGCGCTGTTTTATTTGGCGTGGCACGGCGCGCAGTGGCTCTTGCATATTGGCATGACCGGTCATCACAATCACAGGCTCGTTAGGCTGTAGAATAGAGCGGCGCAGCGCAGCGCATCGCAGACGGAATCGACAGGCGCGCGCACTAAATGCCATGTTCAAGTCCCAAATAGACACCTTGACTCAAACATATGTATGTTAATGTATGTGGATGTACATTTGTATGTACGTGCCACGCTAACATGGGAAAGCTCATGCACGCGCACATGTGGGTTATACGCGAATGCATGCGCAAAGTGCGCGTAGGATACTTGGCTCGCATTCCAATGCGTTGCACTTGCGACCACGACAATTCCATTATCGGAGCGACACGGCGCGCTCATATACAAGAAAAAAACAGAACAAAAAAGAGCTAAGTAAGTCAAAATTCGTACAGAAATAAGCATTAGATACCCAGTTGCCTCTGGTTCAAGTACACATAATCCAAAATTGAACATATCGCTCAATTGGCAGCTTTGCCGCAACGATTTGGGGTGCAATCAATTTTTCAAAACCTTTTTGCTACAAAAAAATTATCCATATCAGTATTTGACTCCTTCTAATTTTTGCAAATTGTTCGAATCGTTAGCATGTCAGGTGATGACATTGAGATATTTAAAAGCCCGTTTCCACATAACTTAATTCGCTTTCGAATAATGTAGGGAATAATCTCGCGAAATAACCCGTCTCCACGTAGCTGATCGTCTTTCAGTTTGATATTTCTCATTCTAGCTCTTCTTCAATGTATGCATTTTCGCTCATTTTTTCGATAGATTTGCGTTACAAAATTAGAGAAGGCATCGATATTATCGCGGCTAGCGAGTGTGTTGAGAACGAATAACGCATTTCATTCGCTATTCGCTCTCAGAATTTTGCATGGACATTAGCGTGGTTCGTCACTGGATTCGTGCTCGAACGACGACTGAGAGAGCGAATACAGACAAAAAGAGCGATCGACGTTATATGGAGGCATTTTTGAAGCATTTTTGACATTGATCACCCAGATATTTCGGTATTTCTTCTGTTGCACAAACAAACGTTAAATGAATGAAATCAAAACACCTTATGTATTAGCCCACGTTGGGGTATAAACAATGCCAACATTTTCAAAAACAACAACAACCACAACAATAATAACAAGTATGTATGTATATGATGCAATGCATCCATCGCCAATGCTCATGTTGACATTCATGTGCACGCGCTATTTTAAATGCGTAATTATGCCACACTCAGCTCCCAATGTCCGTCCGTCCGTCCAGCCATATTTTCACCTTCCTTACCTCCCTCCCTCCATAACACCACGTTAAATGCATTTCCATTCTAACATTCAGCGGTTGTTCTCATGAATACGCCACCACAAATGATGCAGTCGAAGCCGTCGCTGCCGCCTTAACACTCCGCGTCGCTTTTTTGCCTTGCAGTTCTTCAGTGCGCTTTTTATACTCAGCTGTACTAGTACACAGAGTATTATAGTTTTGATTTCATAACGGTGGATTGTAACAGAATGAAATAATCGAGATAGATATAGACTTATATATATCAAAATGATCAGGGTGAAAAGAGAAATCGATTGAGCCATGTCCGTCCGTCCGTCCGTCCGTCCGTACGCACGATAACTCGCGCAAAAATTGAGATATTTTGATGAAATTTGGAATGCAAGTTGGTATCGACACTGGGACGGTTGGTATTGAAAATGGGCGAAATCGGACCATGACCACGCCCACTTTTCCTATATAGAAAAAATCGGAAATTTGGTATATCAGTCATTAATAGAGCTGGAGTGATGAAATTTTACCCACGTGTTGAGCACAGGCCCCTAAGAAGAAATTTGATGAAATTTTGGAAAATGGGCGGTGCCACGCCCACTTATTAAGGGTCAAACATTGAAAGTTTTATATGCCATAACTCAGAAACCGTTGCAGATATATCGATAAAATTCGGTAGGCGTGATGTACTTACTTAGGCAAATCTTTGGACGGAAAATTGTTAAAATCGGTTGACGGCCACGCCCACTTTTATATATGGGTATTATAAAGTGACCTAATAAAAACATTTTAAGCCATATCTCTGTCAAATAAAAAGATATATCACTGGAATTTTGTCGCCTGTGTCCAGCTATGGACGTAAAACAAAAAACGTAAAAATTTTGGAAAATGGGCGGTGCCACGCCCACTTATTAAGGGGAATACATTGAAAATTTTATGAGTCATAACTCAGAAACAGTTGAAGATATATCGATGAAATTTGGTATGCGTGATATACTTACTTAGGCAAATGTTTGGACGAAAAATTGCCAAAATCGGTTGACGACCACGCCCACTTTTATATATGGAAACTATAAAGGGGCCTAATAAAAACATTTTAAGCGATATCTTTGTCAAATATAAAGATATATCATTGAAATTTTATGGCAGGAGTCCATCTGCGGACATAAAACGAAAAACACAAAAATTTTGGAAAATGGGCGTGGCACCGCCTCTTTTTAGAAGCAGGAATATACGAGATTTCTGAGCCCATAACTCGACAAATAATTGATATATAATGACGAAACTTGGTGTATACACTTTCGTAACGTCTGGTAATACATACTCAAAATTTTAGAGAAATCGGTTGACGACCACGCCCTCTTTTATATATGGAAACTATAAAGGGGCCTAATAAAAACATTTGAAGCGATATCTTTGTCAAATATAAAGATAATTCATTGAAATTTTGTGGCATGAGTTCCACAATAGACCGGAAACAAGAAATATAAAAATTTTGGAAAATGGGCGTGGCACCGCCTCTTTTTAGACAAAGGGATATACGACATTTCTTAGCCTATAACTCGACAAATAATTGAGATATTGTGACGAAACTTGGTTTATACACTTTTATAGCTTGTGTTAATAGACACGCAAAAATTTATTGAAATCGGTTATGACCACGCCTACTTTTTAACAAAGATATTTCTGGAACACCCTTTAGGAATTTGTAACGTGACATCTTTGTAACTAGATGTCATAAAGGAATGAAATTTTGCACAAATAATATTCATATGCTTAGTTGGATGACTGATTTTGAAAATGGGCGTGGCTACGCCCACTATATGCAGCACTCGCTTTATATAAAGTGCACCGTGTTTCCATCAAACGCAAACAAACAATGAAAGCATGCAGCTGAGTATCTAATGTTCGATTCCACTCGAACTTAGGCTTCCTTACTTGTTGAAATTATTTATGTTCATAAATACGTTTGAACAAGCTGCGTTCGACATTCGGCCAGCGACAAGCGGCAAGCGGCGAGCGTCATACGACATCCAGTTGGCGGTTAGCTTCAAAGCAACTTTTCTTCCTTCCATAATCTGAATCTGAAAACGTTGCACGTACAAACATATATGTATATACGCTTACATATCTATATGTAACAGCGATGAGCTATGCGCTTGTTCGAGTGAATTTGTTTCTTAAGTGCAGGGAGTGCAGCGCATGGGGCGTATGAAAGGAGTGGCGGTGCCGCAGAATAAAAACTCGTTGGATGTGAAAGAAGTTATTGCGCTCATTGCACCTCATGCCCATTTGCGCACATGAATTTGTTTGTTTGTTTGTTTGTTTGTTTGTCGATTCGCCGCCTTTGCTCATTGCTTTATTGTCGCAATCATGTTGACATACTGTCCAGCTGTCTCAGAAATTGGCTCATCGATTTCGCATAAATTATGTTTTATTTCATTCTTTGTGTTCCGTTGAGGCTACAGTGAGCTGAGAAGGACCTAAGTTACGAATAAAATTAAAGAAAAATAAATTCAAGTCGACGATTGCCTTTTCCTGATTATGATTTAGCTACGAAACTTTTTGTCACGACAGTGGCATTGCCTACCTCTGCATCCGGCATGTAGAAGAACTTTGATGAACTAAGGGTGGGAGAACAGAGAAGGCGTTCAAATCCAGGGACCGTAATCATTATGAGTTTTATAATAAAAATCGCAATTTAATCATTATATGTTGACTTTTTTTTATATTTCATCAAAAATAATCATTATTTTTTGAGTTTCTTGATCAGAAATAACACTTTTTCCTTGAGTGATATATTTATCGTTCAGAAATAATCATTATTGTGTGAGTTTTATTTTTTTCGATCAAAAATATCACTCATTCACGAAGTTATATCGATGGGAATTTTTTAGTAATTATGTTCCAGAGCACTTCAGAGACGATTTGAGTTTTTCGACCTAAGCAAAAAAATAAAACTCAAAGAATAATTTTTATTTCTGAGCGATAAATATATCACTTAAGGAATAGGTGTTATTTTCGATCAAAAAAAAAATCCCAAAAAATAATGATTATTTCTGAGCGGTAAATATAAAACTTATTTATTTAAAAAAAAAAAATAAAACTCAGAAAATAATGATTATTTTTGATTTTTATGGATATCGCTTAAAATTTTTCGATCATAGTGGATTCGGATAGTGCTCTTTCAGATATGCACAATCACAAACTCAATACTCTTCTACGATGTTTGTAAGTATTTGATTTTTTTCACTGAAAATATAACGAATAATGATTATTATGGGTCCCTGTTCAAATCTAATTGAATGTTAAATCATATTCCGAGAGAGCGAGTATTCTCTCCTCAGGCAGCAATTGGAGTTTCCAAAACCGACAATGAGAGAGCTGTGAATATTGGTAATACGTTATAATTAGCTTACCTACATGCATACATACAAAACGGTCAAATTCCTTAATTGGCGCGTAACCATCTAGACGATTTTGGTCGAGCCCAATAAAGCGCACAAGACGGGTCTGTTTCGTGTCGCCTGGTGGCAATTCGAAATACCAAGGTAGGTCGAGCCTCTGTCCACTTGATCTTCTCAACACAGTCCACTGGGTCTCCCTTTTCTTCTGCCTTTAGTGGGTTTCAATAGCAATACTTTCTGGGCCGGAGCACTTTCATCCTTTCCCACGGCATGATCTGCCCAACGCAGCCGAAGGGGAATACATCCTTCTATTAATTAATTAGGGGATTCACAACCTGTCATATTGTGTCATATCGTCATAAGTCATAATATTTTGTTGTTGCACTCTATGCTATATGTGTACTAAATAAATACAACTCTGCACGATATGTTTTTGGGTTGTCGTATTTGATCAGCTGTTTTTGTTTACTACTTCATAAGGCTTCGGAAAACTCATTTATAACTATTTCCGTAAAATATTTTAATATGACATATGACTTTATGACACTTTGTGAATCACCTTAATATTTCTTTACATATTATTTGCAAAATTCTCACACTGTACTCAAATAGTTCTAAATATGTATGTAGATTTGCTTATACAACGCCCAACTCACGCCCTCCTTACACACGCTGCTGTCACACAACTCTTCCGGCAATGCAGAATCAGTGCCGTTTCCGTTTTGTGAATCGTTCAGATGCAAATGCGCCTGCTTTCGAAGATATGCTTCGTAGATAACGTCCCCACTCCACATATTTCCCCACCCTTCTTCGTTTATCACCTCACACAATTTAAGAATTATTGCATTGCTAAATTGTTCTTGCAACCAAGCGAAAAGCAAAAAAAAAACGAGAAGCAAAAATAATACTAGGCAACAGCGTTCAAGTTCAAGATGACGGACGAAGGCGGAGGGCGCAGTGTTGCTGGCGGGGCGAAGCCTGCAGCAGCGTCATCTGTCACATAAGGATATATTTACCCCCAACAGTCCCCCTTTCCTCATTCTGCCATCCTGCCATATTATCATGGAGCTATTTACGTTTTACATATGAGTGTTTATGGCTGGTGTATGTATGAGACGTTTAGATGGGCTTGCTCATTGTGCGCCCATTTGATGCGTGGGCTGAAATTACACGATCACGATCAACGATAAAATTTTATGGCGCGTATACGATTTCTTCGATTCGATTTTGGTGTTGATACACTCAACCGGAATCGTCATCGTTACACACAACCTCAAAAATCAGCTTGGCCGGTCGGCGCTGTTGTTGTTTGTCGCTCCTGTGGCAAAATCCTACTTCTGCAACGCTGCGCAAAATGTCGCTGATTGTGTTCAATGTGAGTACACAGAGGTGAGCAGCATTGTTCGTTGTTGTGAATGCACTCGCAGAAATACTTTGTGAACGACAGCGACGGTGTCAATGCTTGCCAATATATTCAATATTTCATTAATATGTGCATACAAACCATACCTATGTACATACAGTGGCGTACGCTTCATACGAGCCGAAAAGCCCGGCTTGCCTAAATATTTTCGTTCATTTCATGCTACGAATTTCTTTAAATTTTGGTTCTTATACGCTTGAAATGTGTTTAATAATTAAGTTTTTCATTATTTTTTAGCTGTTTCCATTCATTATTAAAACTACTGTGGTAATATCGCCAGCCCACCAAAAAAATTCACTTGTATGTATTTTTTTGTGTAGCCAATCACAGCGGAGAAAACAAAAAAACTACTCTCTTAGCACATCCTGGGTTAGTGAGTGCTGATTGTGCTGTAGCAGTTCCATACATGGGCTTTTATGGGGCTTTCAAAACAGAATAGCATAGCTTGTTTTCTCGTTCTCCCTAAGGAGAAGTCAATTACATAATTTTACAGTTAAATAGAAAAAAAAGTAGCAAGCCATTTTTTTATTTTTCATATCAAATTTGTATGGAAATGGGAAGCCGGCTTTGGTGTTCGTGATTTGTTATTCAACAATGCTCTTCACAGTCCATTTTTTGGTACATAATTTTACATAATTTCTCACATGCAAACGTAGATATCACTGCAGTTGACTTTACATATTTCTGTAATTCACAGATTGTTAGTGAAGCATTTGATATACATACATCTATATTACATTTCACCCTTTACTCGAGCAAATCCTAGGAAATAGTGGTCCAACCAAACCTGAAAGGTTCTGCCAGACGATGCAATGAAAGTGCTTTCAGAAAGTGAAAAAGTAAAATTTTCTCGTGTAGCCAACAAAAAAGTACTTTCTGAAAGTGTTTTCCGAAATTTCAGCAATTACTTTCTTACGAAAAACTTTCATCGTCTAGCTGCAAGAAAAATAGTTTTCAGAAATACTTTTCACTTTCAATTGTTACATCTGAAAGTGTTTTACTTTCTGGAAGTTGCTAGCTGATACAAGTGTTGTCTAAATGATCGAACCGGCATGTAAATATGATTTCTTTATAAAAATACATATGTATAAACAAAATACAATTATTAAAATAATTAATTATCACGTTATATTTTTCATATGAACACAAAAAACACAAAAGTCTCCACCATCACCATTCCACGCACAGCTGTTTGCTCTCACATTGTGTGAGTCACACAACAAGCTATTTGCTCTCCTCCATCTGTCTTGCTCTCACAGCTGTTTGAATTTAATTTGACAGCTACCAGAAAGTATTTTCAAAAACTCATTTCCCTTTCACCGTGTGGACAAACGAAAAGTAATTCCTGAAAGTTTTCGGAAAGTGGAGGTAAAAAGCGCTTTCTGAAGGCACTCTCATTGCGTCGTGTGGATACTCATGAAAGTTCTTTCAATGATTTGACACTTTCGGAAAGTACATTCATTGCATCGTTTGGCAGTACCTGAAGCCACAAGATTATAAGGCTTATTCGTTAGCCGATCTTCTATTGCGCCCCTGACTTCAACTATGGCAAACGCAGCACTGAAATAGCAGACGAAAACTGCAGAATTTGTAGGAACTTTCTTTGAGTAATTTGCGTATTTGAGTTTTGCGAAAGTAAAGTGTGGGGTGGTTCTAAAATTAATTAAAAGGGCTTATTATAGTTTCATACAGCTTGATTCTATATGACTTAAAAATAATTTTATGGATCAGTTATTATTTTATTTGCAGCTTAGAAAAATAAATTGAATATGCATATGCGTATGCTTGAAAGGATGCCGCCACCCAAATAAATGCTGACGCCGTCACCGCTGTCATAATCGTCTTACTACTTTTCAAAGAATTCATACAACTTGATGGGAATTACAAGTTCGATAATCTGTAATTACTTCGACGATATTTTTTATTTTTTAAATTCTTTACATAAATATGAATTATAGTGCAGCTGTACCATTCGCAAATAAAAGGCTTTACACATTTTCTCATTGTTTGGGTTCATAATAATTTTTACTAGTTACCTGCATTTCAGAATTATACTTATGAATGTAAATATTCGGCGACCTCAACTGCAGATTAACACAATTAAAAAATTTAACATTTTTTAAAGGAAATTATGACCGCTCATTACTTGCCTCTTTGCCGCTGTTGTTGCGGCTATTGTTTTTTTCTCGTTATTGTCATTGCCAAAGTCGGTTGTTTGTGCTTAATTTGTAAATGTAACACTTTGTGTTGCCAGCGCCGAGCGCCATTGAAGCGGCATGCTGTGGACATTAGTGGGATTAGTAGTGGTTAACTTGACAAGCGGAAAGATCTAATCCATGATTGTGTTTGACAGATTTTGAGCAATCATATTTTGTTTGTTGTTGTTGTGGGGTAATATGATATCCGCCGTTTGGGCGATGGGGATCAATCATTAAACCATTTCTATTTGATAGACAGATGTGTACGGCAGTGTATGTTTGTATGTACATACATATGTATTGATAGATGCCGCTAAAATGGTGTTTTGGACGGCGATGAAGACATCGGAATTTTACAATGTCATTGCGCTTGAACCGCTTTTTAGCTCGAAATTTTCTTTGTCGGCTCGTTTGTTAAATATTTTTTATTTTATTTTTTCTTGTTTTTGTGTTGTTAACATGCTAAACTGAAGAGTTTTATTTAAAGTGAAAATATGTGTATATAAAAAAATGTTAAGCCTGGGAATTCAAAATTGGCCAATACACCATTGAGCTATTTTCGTGTCAGTGGCGTTTCGAGTGATAGCTGGGGAGGGGCAGTTACGATTTTGATTTATTCGATCTCATTGGTGAAGTAATTAACAAAGACACCTTGTGATTTTTAGCGGAGCGTAGAGATCCTAGTACTAAGAAATATTTTCCCTTTTGTTCTAATTGTTGTAAAATTATGTGCTTCTAGATATTCCCTTCATATAAGATTATAGTACCTGGATGACCGAGTTTATCTCGGGCTGCCATTTTTTCGCAGGTCCTCGCAAGCGAAATAAAAAGTTAAAATAAAAAAAATTAGTGGAAAAATTAAACTTTTCAGAAGTTTGCGCCCGAGATCCCTTGTATACTAAATTTCATGAAAATTGTTGAAGCCATTTGTGAGATCCAGAACTAAAGTAAATCCGACTCGCTTGGCCGTGATACCTCTACCTCTTCATGTCCTTCTCCCTATTCTACTTTTCTTTTTCTTTCTCTTTCTTCTTTTTCTTTCTCTTTATCTTTCATCTCCGTTTCCTTTTCTTTTCCTTTTCCCTTTCCTTTCCCTATCGCTCTCCCTAACCCCTCCTTTTCTCTCACCCTCCTATTCGTTCTCCCTTCCCCTCTCCCAATCTCTCTCTCACCCCTTCCCTCTCCCATTCTATATTGGTTTCCTCTCCCTTCTCCCTTTCTCATTTCTTTCCAATCGACTTTCTTTTTCCTTTTCATGTTCCCTTTACTTAGGGAACCAGGCTGAGCATTACATCGAAGAGATCTCTATATTGAAGCCATGATTCCCAATTTTCGGAGTCATCTATGTTCAAGTCCCCATTAAGACCATTAATTTGATACCAATATCGCTCAAAAACATTCGAGGGTCACCCGGGTCCACGTTTTGACCCATATATGGAGACCCGACCTAGGCTCACAATTAAAAGAGCTCTAAGTTGATGTCCCCATCAAGACCTTTCATTTGATATCAATATCGCTCAGAAAAATTCGTTGGTCAACCGGATCCCCATTTTGACCCATATCTGGGAACCCGGCCTAGGCACCACAATTAAAAGTGGTCTATGTTGAAGTCCTCATCAAGACCTTTCATTTGATGCTAATATCGCTCAGAGACATTCGAGGGTCATCCGGGTCCACGTTTTGACCCATATCTCGGGACCCGGCCTAGGCATAACAATTAAAAGAGTTCTATGTTGCAGTTCTCATCAATACCTTTCATTTGATACCCATATCGCTCAGAGACATTCGAGAGTCATCCGGGTCCACGTTTTGACCCATATCTCGGGACCCGGGATAAAAGTTAGTAAAAAAATTATATTTTTCGACATTTCACCTCCGAAGCTCCCTGCATACCAAATTTCATGAAAATCGTTGGAGCCGTTTTCGAGATCCTGATTATATATATATATATATATGTACAAGAATTGCTCGTTTAAAGGTATTAGATAGATATGTAGAAATAAACAATCGTTCAATGCTTTAACCAGTTGCAAATAAAATCTAGGGCAAACCCGGTTTGACTATGTAGATGATTATAATAATAATAATACAATGGCGCTATTATAACTCTGACGAGTTTTATGGCCGAGTTTCTCTCCCAATTCGAGGTGTGCTGCTTTTTGTTTTTCCTACTAATTGGGTGGACCTACAGTTTTATGCCGGCTCCGAACGGCGAATGCATTTTTTGTGAGAAGCTTTTTCATGGCAGAAATACACTCGGAGGGTATGCCGTCCACTGCCGAGAGGTGACCGCTGCTTTGAAAAAACCCAATAATTGGATTTTTACTAATTAGAAAAATTTCTATTGTCTCGGACTGGGGTTTGAACCCGAGACCTCTGGCAAAGCAGGCGAGCACTCTACCCACTGCACCACAGCGGCCACTCAAGATGATTGAGATGATGAGATTTACATACGTGAATACTTCATCGACTTCGAGGGTAAAAAATATAGAAATGATTAATTTATATTTTGATATTTTTTCGAATTTACAAACGAACATATAAACGTTTTTGGTGCATAGTAGCCAAAACCGGTTTGTCTCCAAACCAAACTTGATAAGGGATGACGGAAAATCATTTCACAATACAACATATGAACCCTTTAAATGCCTACGCCAACTTTAAGCTCTTTTTCTTAAGATTACTACGCCTCTGCTCTATACAATTGTTGTTGTTTTATTTACGGAGGCACGTAAATACATACATACATATACATATACATATAATAGTACAATCATTCAAATAATCATTGCACAACAATTTGATTTGGCAGCTTCCGTGGGAACCACTTCGATTTGCATACTCACGGGGTTCCGCATGTCCCACTTTGATGATTCGATGGTTGATTCGATGGCGATACTCATTTGCCGACACGCTGATTGACCGGTCAAACAATTAATATATCCACCAAAAATGCAACAACGGACATGCAGTTATTTTTCGATAGCGGTGCTCAGGAATAGCATACATGGCTGCGGTGAAACGGTGAAGCTTTTTAAGGCTTGTGCACCTCAATTGACAGAGTGACTGGCCGTCTGATTGACTGACTTGTTGTGAATTTCACTTAACGTGAATTTATTTTGGAATCTTTAGCAATTTGCCTGTTGCCGTGTTTTGGTGGTGGTTGTTGTTGTGGTTGTTGCTTACGCGTTCGCGCTCATCTGCCAAATTATTGACATTGAAACGGAGTCAAACGGAGGGAGTCCGCTTGTACATACATACATACAATTGAATCGTTTCCCCCCTCTGCCACCAAATCAAATTAAGCAACCAACCGTTGCACCAACTCATCAACTTCAATTGAGTTCGTTTAAAATTTAACTTTGGTTTGATTGGCCTAATGACTGCTGAATGCCCGTACGTATGTATGTACGAGTATCATGCGCATGCGTACAAGAATGACGTGAGAAACAAAAGTCTTTCAATTTCGTGTCCATGCATTCAATCGTAATCTTGTATGTATATATGTTTGGATGTATGTCGAACAAATGAATGGATGAATGGATGGACATCGGCTAAAATTCCCGTTGCCACCAGGTCGCTTGACTTACTTTCCACTGCAATTTGGGGCATTTTGCAGAAGGGTGCATTGCGCAGGTGACCGTATATGGAGGGACGCATTGGTTCTGAAGAGATGTTAAGGCATGAAAAGTAAGTACTTCTGCGCAATTTGCGAAAATTTCGATTCAGGCGTGAGAAGAGAGGACGTGTTGTACATAATGTAATTATTAGGGCATGGAATTTCATGTACAAAAAAATAAAAAATATGCGCATAAAAAATGCAACAAAAACTGAGAAATATGCATGAAAAATCAAAAAAAAAAAATGCATTAATTCAAATTTTTTCAACTTCAGATAATTCATGTTTATTGAAGTTACAATAGTTAAATAAATTAGGTACAAACATTTTTTAATTCAATTTTGCTCTTACGTTGTACGTTTATACATATGTATGTATGTATGTTTGTTTATATATATATATATGTTTATATATATATATATATATATATATAGATACATAAATTCAGTCTTGAACATATCATAATTTGCAAAGGTTAATCCTTATTCAACGATTCATTAGCGTACACAATGAAATATTTTTTCATATTATCAAAAAGGAAACTTTACCGATTCGGTCGAAAAAATCTCTTATACCTACATAGAAACCGAACGTTCTACATCCACAGAGATAATACGAGCATGTTTGAAAACGGCTCTTTGACCGCAGGTATGCACCGTATCGAAAATATTAATAACTAGTAAGCCCGGCCACGCGATGCTGTGGCTTTCAATTACACTGTGCGACTATTTGAGGGTCGAAGGCCACTTATTGCCACATTTAAAAATTTTTTGATATACCTTCATAGTTTCTAGTTCTCTTTCTCTTCCCCTCTCCCTTTTACTTGCGCTTTCTTTTCCCTTTATCCATTTTATTTTCCGTATTCTTTCCTCTTTCGCTTCCTTTCCTTCGCCATATCCGTCCCTTTCATTTTCCTCTTCCCTTTCCTTTTATTACCCATCTTCAGTGCTAGGCCTTGCATGACACTTCAAATTTAAAAATTAGATAAACTGTAGCGTAAAAATGGATTATTGAACGGTGGCACCCTTTTTGTAAAAATTTTAATAAATTACTCATTTCCATGCCAAGTCCTTTCATATGACACCTCAAATTTAAAAATCAAACAAACTATAGCGTAAAACTGAATTTTTGAACAGGTGGCAACCCTTTTTGTAAAATGTTTATTAAATTACTTAATATCAGGTCAAGCCCTTTCATATGGTGCCAAAAATTTTAAAATCAAAAAAACTATACAGTAAAATTAAATTTCAAACATCTGGCAACTCTTTTCAAAAAAATTAAACCTTCCTGCACATCTACAGGTCAAGCCCTTTCATCTGACACCACATTTTCGAAAATCGGTATAACGGCGTAAAAGTTATGGTGCTTACAAAAAATCGCTTAGCGTAATATATATAAAGATAGCCGTGTTCACACGAAACTCTATTCGTCGTCAGATGGCTGTTATGCATGAATTTCGTTTGTATAAAACTGTCAACTAGCAAATTACAAAAATAGGCAATATAATGCGAAATATGTAATAAAAAATGCAAACAACGCAAAATATGTAAAAATATGCATATATGACCAAAATATGCAAAATCATTTGAATGCCATTTTTAAGACAATTTCACGATTCGCAAAGATTGTTTATTTATTTTGCTCTACCTAAATCTAAGAAAAACATGTATTTGCATAGATTTCCATGCCCTAGTATTTATGTATTGCCAATTGACCGAGAGACTAAACGTTCAATTGACCAGCTGGGAACTCGATACGAGTATTTACACTAACATTCAGTTAGTACATACAAATCATATACATACACATTAGGGATTCCAATCCCGGGATCCCGGGCTCCCGCCCTCTTTGACTCCCCGAAAATCCCGGGATAGCTAGAATTTTATCCCGGGATTTTCGGGATAAGATAAAGAGAGAATATTCCGCTATTATAACAAAGAAAAGTTATATTTTATATAATTTTTATTGGTCTAAGATCTGTATACTAATAGCATTTCCTATTTTGAATGAAAATGTTACATTATTACATTGCAGCATTATCAACATGTGTCCTGTGCCATATTAAAGTGTTGCATTTTTCATGTGATGAATGAAACAAAAATAATGCAACCTTTTACTTGTGCTAAGAGCCCGTAGTCGCGCCAGTTTTATATTTTGTCAATAGAACAAACATCCCTAAAAAGTGTTGAGTCTGTGTGGAAGCGAACAAAAAAATGTGACAGCCGGAAGAAAGTGCGAAATTTTTGCTAGAATAAAAAAGTCCATTAGTCAAAGTAAGGATTAAAATTTTTGATTTCTTTTTAATAACACTGTAGGGAGGTCAAAATATCACAGCGAAACGCCGAGACACTCCAACTTAATTTTTGGCTGTAGAATACGGTGGCGTTTTCAGAAAGTCAAAGTTGGCTCTCGTTTTCGAGAAATTTAGGAAAGAAGTTTCAGAACTCTGAAGGTAATTTTTTTTCCGTATATAAACTTTACTTAGGTTTTGAACCCTTTTCCCGCGCAAAGATTTTGATGGTTGTTCTTACTTAAATGGTACATTCTAAATTCAAAGCCATCATTAGTTTTTCCAAACTGGCTTCGGTTTATGAGATAACGGTATTTACCATCAATTTGGACTTTTTTGTTAATAACTCGGTCAGTTTATGAGTTCAATTGCCCAAAATTTTCACATGACCATATTTTAGCATTACCTTAACTTTTCCTGAAAATAATTGAAATCGGGTGACTATGACATATAGCTGCCATACAAACGATTGTTCAGATGTGGACATTTTGGGGTATGGCTTCGCTGTTTAGACAGCTAAGGACATGCGCCTTTGGAGAATTTTTACCTGTATTGATCTTAATCTATTCCGTGAAAATTGTCAAGATCGGGTCACTATAACATATAGCTCCCATACAACTGATTGTTCAGGTATATGGTTTTGCACATTTATTTTTTTATAACTCCGAAAATAGTCATTCTGCGTGAAAAAACAACATAAACACTTTCATTCAAAATTAATAGGTGAAAAATTTTCTCATATACGATTTCCACGTATCTGCATCGGTTATTGCACTTTTGTGCAACCAAAGTTGAAATTTCACCATAGGCATTTTTTTCAAGCCCAATAATTCATGTATCGTATTATATGAACTAGATGATCTTTATATCGTCTTACAGAGGATTAAAAGAACTATTACGCAGTTTTTAAATTAAATACGAAGCTACATACTCGGAATTCATATCAAAATTTTGCCTCCGATATTTATCTATTCAGAAGTTGCATTAATTTTCTGAATATTTGGGCAAGCTTGGAAATATTCTCTTAAACAAGGTGCGTCGTTAAATTCTAAAAAAAGCTCCGTTTACAAGAGAAATGAACGTTCTTTCAATAGCTGCAATCATCTTTTAATGAAAGTAACGGATTTAAGAGATTGAGCAGTGAATACTTATAGCAAAAAATCGCATTTTTCGTCTGTTTGGACATGAATATCCCAAAACCTACACGTATTACCGAAAATCCGACTTCAGATTCAGAATCAGCGCACCGAAATCCTTTAGAAAAGTAGAATTTTATTTGAGTTCGAAAATTTTTAGGAAATTTTGTCGGCCTGTGTAATTAAAGTCCAAATCCCGGGATAAATCCCGGGAACCCGGTATTAAAAAAAATCTCGAAAATCCCGGGATCGTAAAAATCGGAAAAATTGGAATCCCTAATACACATGTTATCGATATGTGAAAGTATTTGCAAAAAGTTGCCACTGCATTTGCAAGAACTAAATCGTTTCAAATTGTGAGAAGAAATGTAATTTCGTTCATTATAAGGTCGACCGTACCTGAGGGTCAACCGAGGTGAATGCAAATGTGAATATGTTTATATAGAACATTTGGGTTGCTTTTAAGCAAAGTCTGTCTTTGAAAATTTAAATGGAAATGGACTGAGAAGAATACTTAGAGTTGAGACAGCACTATTAAGTACAAATAATTTTTTGGATGCTCCGTGCCAGAAGATATTTCTATAGATACAGTGACTTGGCCTTACGAAGTAGAAACGACTGACGCACTTTATTGCACCTGGTTAAAGTTAAAAAAGATACATAAATTTGTGTGTCCATTTAAGAGCTTTTGTAAATTAAAAACTTCCAAAAATAGAAATATCAAATTAAATTATGCCTATTGCGTATTTTATTACCTCGAAATTGCTCATAAATAAGTGTAGAAATAAAACTCAATTTAATTGGTATCTTGTGAGAACAGATATGTACTTTCTGCGGTAAACTCATGGTGCAATAACAAGGTCGCTTCATTGAATATTTTTGCATTTGCGGCATCAAATATCTAATGCCGTGGAGGCAAAGTCAAGGTAGACGATAGATCTGTTTTTGTAGAGGTGGAAATTAATTTTATTACTAAAACTGCAACATAAAGTAACTAAAATTCGGTTAAAGAAAACCGTCTTTTAAAGGTCAAAACCGTTTATCGACCAAGTACAATACCTTGTAAGTGACATTTTTGCCAAAAATGAAATTTCCCCAAAAACATATTCCATCCATTCATACAAGAATATACATACATGAATACCGAATATAGATACCTAAAATCGAAAATCGATACTGAATTTTAATACCGAATAACGAATATTAATACCGAATACCGAATACCAAAAACGAATATTAAACTTTAATACCGAATATCGTATATTAAAACCGAATATGGAATGTGAATAGGAATACAAATACGGAATAAGAACGCTAATTGATTCACGACAACAACAAAAATCAATAAAACCGGGAACTTTCGCTATTGGTGGAACCGGTGAATGCAACAAAAACGATGAAACCGGTTAATTATCCCAATCGGCGGGAGTGCCCATAATTTGTGGAACTGGTGGGGGCAACAAAATCAATGCAACCGGTGAATTATTCCAATCGGTGAATTATTCCAATCGGTGAAAGTGCTTATAATTGGTGAAACCTGTCAATGCAACCAAATAGATGAAATCGGTAAAATATTACCATTGGTGAAACCGGTGACTGCAACAAAAACAATGAAACCGGTGAATCATCGCAACTGGTGAATGAATTCTAAAACGGTAGAGCCGGTGAGCACGAGAAAACCGTTGAATGTGGTTAAATAGTGCGGCTGATGGATGTTCTGTATATTGGCGGAGCCGCAGTTTGACAAAGTAGATAAAGTGGAGGTGAATTAGTGGGGCTGGTGGACGTGACATACATTGGTGAGAGGATGAATTTAGCAATACTGGCAAACTAGGTGGCAGTCGTTGGGTCCCTACGCAACAGACGAATAATACAATTAGCGGATTCACAACCTGTCATATTACGTCATATCGTCATATTGTCATAATTTTTATGTCAGTCAGTTTTAGGGGATTCACAACCTGTCATATTGCGTCATATCGTCATAAGTCATAATATTTTGTTGGTGCATTCTAGGCTATATGTGTACTAAATAAATACAACTCTGCACGATATGTTTTTGGGTCGTGGTATTCGATCAGCTGTTTTTGTTTACTTTTTCATTCGGAGCAAACTTTTTTTTATATCTCCGTACAATATTTTAATATGACGTATGACTTTATGACACGTTGAGAATCCCCTCAATATGACATGGTCGGAAATGGACGGCATACCCTCCGATGGTAATTCTGTCATAAAAAAGTCAGGTCCACGCCGTTAGTAGGAGAACCCAAAATTAAGGAGCACGCATCTAACTGGGAGAGAATCTCGGCCTTAAGTTACATAGGCGTCAGTAATGAAACTGCTAAGTAGTTTCTTTGTACTTTTTGGTTGCTTGTTTTTCCGACAGGGTAGGAATATGATGTATTGTGGAACGATCTTCCGTCATCCCTTGTCAAGTTTGGTTTGGAGACAAACCGGTTTCGGCTAATATGCGCCATCTTCAGTGTCGGACGGAAGTGACGGAAGATCGTTCCACAATACATAGTTTCATTGTCCTTGATATCAACACAAATGGAAATATCAACTCTCAAAAAACCGGAACCCATGATTTCCTTAAAACTATACTTAAAGGCGAATAATTCAGTAAAAAGCGATGGAGTATCCTTTGTACTTTGCTTAAGCGTTTTGATTTTGTATCATGATCTCTGCATACATATGTACATATAAATTCCAATGGAATGAAATTCAATATCCTGTTAATTGTTATATGTTTTTTCCATTCATTTGACTTATTGCTCCAGTTACGCAATGTTATTTAAATCATATTAAACTTCCAAAAAAGTGGTCTTCAATTTGATTGAAAAAGAAACAGAAAAAGAAGCCTCATAACCAAAAAGCATAACAGATCGTGCGTTAATTGGATGGTGCTTTGAAAATACGTTTGTACAGATGTGCATATATCAAATCTATTCCCTTATTAATTTAGGTGCCTGCGAAACCACAGTCGCTTTAAATATCACGTGGTTGTTTTTTCGTGGCAAGAATGTTTTATACACACATGCATTAGGGTGGGGTGATTTGTATGGAGGGAAATTAATCGATACCGCGCAATCGAAATTCGGATTCCTCTCATCTTTCTGATTAGAAAATGCCTCTACGACATTTTTCTATAACTAATTTTGATGTTCCGGAATTTGGTTTTTATTAACCAAGACGAATTTTTGAAAATAAAGATTGGGCAAAAATCGACAAAAAAATATCAAGGTTACTCATACGCCATAGCGTACTATTGGAAGCAAAAAACAAATTTCAGAAGCATACGTCTACGTTTTAGGGAATAACTCTTCAATTTTTACAGCTAAAATTCTGAAATTTCGTATTTAGAGCATTTATTGTACACAAAGCGCTGTCGGCGAAAATCATCGGTATCGGATGACTATAACATAGAGAACCCATACCGCGCTTTTGGGCCAAGGAAAAAATATTGCATTCTAGTTTTCCTATACCGGAAGATAAATTAATTTTTTAATGTACTGTTCATATATTGTATTGACTTATCTGTAAAAAGTTTGCAAAAAAATTAAGATGTATTGTACACAACAAGAGATAATCGCGAAAATATGCGATTTTGGGCATTCAGCCTCCATAACCGGAAATCAGGCTATATCTCGAAAACGGATCATCCAATTTTAGTTTCGATTTCATATCTGGATTCAGCATAAAATTCTGCTTCAAATCGATGTGCATATTGGCCTGGATATTTTTTTGTCGATTTTTGCCAAATTTTTATTTTCAAAAATTCGTCTTGGTTCATAAAAACCAAATTCCGGAACATCAAAATTAATTTTAGACAAATGTCGTGGAGGAGTTTTCTACTCAGAAAAATGAGAGGAATCCAAATTTCGATCGCGCGATATAGGTTAGTAAATCGCCCCACCTTAACATGCATACCTACATGTAAATTAAAGAATTCTAGTTTATGGTCTGGTATGCAAAGTGTATAGCCCCACCAGGAAATTTCTTTGAATGCTAAGAATTAATCAGAAATATTTCGAAATAAGCAAGTAAGCATACATGCAGCAGAAATACAATCGGAGGGTTAATCAAGTACTGCCGATCGGTGATCGTTTCAAATACAAAGAAGCACCTGTGGCGTGCTATATGGATGGTTGGACAACTAGTTGGTATGATATGTGAACTAATCGTGTAATAGCTTGAAACTAGTTGTTTTGCATGCAGGGGCCATGCACTTCTTCGTGTATTTATACATACACACGCGTATGCATATATGTATGTATTCCATCCAATTCCACACTCCTGGCCCTAACTAATACCTAATACACAACTACAAAAATGTTGGAACCCCAAAGTGGTTAATAGTTAGTTGGAGTTGGTTGGCTGGTTGGCCTTTTTCATTTGGTTCACTCACCACTTGACGCTTTGGCCTCGCTTATTCCGCGCGCATATTGCCTCGTGGCCTTGTTGTCTGGATAACTTGTTGCCACGTTGGCTTATTGCCTCGTCGGGCCAATGTTGGCAATAAAATGCAAATTAAGCGCTAAAGATTACTCAAAGGCCACATTATTTACTTAGAACCTCCTGCTGTGCTTCCGAATTAAGTTTAAACCCGGAGGCTAAATCCAAAATGAGTTTTACTAATTTCCCTGGCTTGCTTGCTGGCCGGCCTGTCCCTCTGTCTGTCCGTCTGTCTGTCTATCTTTTGCTGGCGCGGTAGATATGATACCGCTTACCTTATGGTGGGACGTCGGATATGGTTTGTTGTTGTTGCTGGTCGCCAGCGGTCTATGCCTGGGCGCATAAGGAATCATTATGCGTATTCTGATTTTGTTGTTTGCTGACTGCCATGTAGCTTGATAGACATGCATATATGTATGTATGTATGTATATATTCAGACAAAGCACGTTCAGATGTGTGCATGGGCGTGCGCCTTTCGGTCGCTCCGCACCACATTATTCAGGCGGCCAAAAACATATTTATTTGGGACAAGTTGTTGCAGCACTTAATTTCCATATCCTGCCGCTAGGTGCATGCCACACATTATGGATTTACATATACATATTTAAACATTTTTAGGCAGATATTCACATCTGTGTTTTTTACGTACTCATCGCCTTCGTGGTTCTAAGTTAATAGTTTTTTCGCTTTTAATCCTTCATAAATCGATTTTAAATGAGATTTTAGCGCTGACTCTCGCAGAGGCTATGCCTAAGCATTGGCCAAAACAAGGCCACAGATTTTGCGAGTTATGAATATCAAAAATCCAACCGAAATGCAAATTAAATTGGGGTAAACATTTTCGGTTTGCGTATTTAATTTCAACCTTTCCGTACATATATGTATCTATGTATGTGTGTATATGTTGTGCAGTAGCATGCGAGAAAGTAGGCGTAACCAGTAGAAGCTCATTTCTTTTCCATCGGTTGCCGTATCGGCTTTTGCACAGTATTCATGCGCGAAGGTTTCTTGTTACTATTATTAAATTCAATAGGAATCTGGCTTCTTTATAGAATCAAGTTATAATATCGATATCGATAATAATCGAGTTCGAATTCCGTCTGAAATACATATGTCCATATTTAAGTTCCCTGTAGTAAATATGTTTCACTGCTGAGTGATCGTTGATGATCCTTTGTTGAATATTCATCACTGTCGTCAGAACATTTTTTTTTGTTCTTATTTTTTCTGAGGAAAGCATACCATTTATATAAAAAATTCAGCAGTCTTTATATGAAAGTATTCACTGATGATTAGAGTGATTCATAAATGATTCATCTCCAATTTTTATTCCGGGGCTGTTGTGTCACTTCAACTACTACAATCTCAGGCACTGCAAATGGTCCAGCCATTTTACTAACATTTCTTATTGGCAGGGCTCCACTGCCTCCAATTTATTTGGCTTGGAAAGCTACGGGCCCCACGTACGTTGCATATAAACATTTCTGGACGTACATGTTATTCCCAGAGCTCCCGGTCGGCAACTAAGTCCAAACTCAAAACGTATCAGAAAATAAGGTAATCAAATTGTAACATAGAACTTTCCAAAGTACATACATTTCCACTTACATTATTTAAACTTTTCGCATTTTTTTAATTATTTCCTAAATTGATCCAACAGCCGACAAGTACCGTACCACATAGGTAGATTTTCAAGTTTTATGCGACCAAAATTTAATTTTGTGAAGTTGTTAAAATTACAGAAAAAAAAACATACCAACATATTGGAAATAGACTGGGGAACAATAATTCATCGCTTTTTTCCAGACCCCATACTCTGCACTTGCTCCCAGATGGTCGAAACTTAGCATATCTGAAGTTAATTTTTTAGTTTTTCTCTTACATATTTTTAAGTGCTAGTTTCAACGTGAATATTTATTATTTAAAGCATTTCATTTAAGTAATCGTGATGAATCCTAAAGCCTCAAGTAATTATTAACACTTTTCAATAATATCCTTGATTTTCAATAATTCTAAATTTATAGTTTTAAGCTTTTAAAGTTGGGATATTTAAAAAAAAATTTTCACTCTTTTTTGTGTTCAAAATTGATTTTGTTATGTTGCTCTGTCAGACTGAGCCAAATTAACCCTCGGACATGATATCTAGTACAATTAGTATTTTGCGGACAAAAAATTACGTCGCACAAAGCCGCACTTAACTACTAGATACAGATATGAAAATATGTACCTACAATAATTTTCTTTTTTTGTTTTTTATATTTGATTTTAATGTTTATATTTCTAACGCATATCTTGGTTAATGCTCGAAAGTAACCAAGATTTTTATCACCGATTATTGTTAACTTTTTAGGCATTATTTTTAGTATTTCTAATTTTTCAAAGTCAAAGAAATACTTATCATAAAAAGGGGCTAAGCATTCTAAAGCTACATTTTTCCAGAAGATTTTCGACTTTGCAATTTTGCAGCTCATTCAATTTTAATATAATAATATGCAACATTCACCTTTTTGAAAATTTTCATTGGCTTTTCGGAAATTTTAATTGGAACGGTCTCACGTACATATAAGGCAAACACCCTACAGAAAAAAAATTCTAAAATCGACGGAAATTTTTACAGCATTGAGAATTACACTTTTTACACTAAAATTGGTTGGCTATATAACAGTACACTTAGCAATCTCCTGAAAATCTTCTATAAATTCTGGCCTCGCTTTGAAATTTTTAATCGACTTTTAGAAATTTCTACGATTTTTCGGATTTTTTCCATAAGCTTAGAAATCCTGCTTAAAACGATTTTTATTGAAAAATTGTCTATATTTTTAAATAAAAATAAGAAAGTGAAATTTTAGGCAGAACTCTTTGAAATAAATTTAAAAACTCTGGCTTTTAATTTATTTTGAGTCACTGTATATATTTTTCAATAAATTTGGAAAAGATGTAGACAAAAAAAATTTTGGCCGCATAAAACTTGAAAATCTACCTATGTGCGTACGCTCTTCCACGAGACCTATACCGCCACTTCCTTTCCAATCGCCTTTCTTTTCTAAATGTTGCACTGTACCAGCCAACAGAGTTCATTTCCTGCGCTCTAGAACCTATCAAGTCCCACAAACGTATTAAGTACTCATGCGTGTTGAAATAGGGGCGTGTACCACACATGTCCCTATGGGGCACATGATAAAAAGCAAAAGTGCAAAGATTCCTTTTTGAATGCAAAGAAAGCTTGAGAAAGATGCAAATGAAATGTTGCATAAATAAAATGATAGCACAAGTCGCAGCGTTAATATGCAAAGTGGCAGGTAGGCTGGTGGTGCTCCACACTTTTCAACGCTTTCGGCGAAAATGACTTATGACGCATGCGCAACACACAACGGGCAATGCTTTATTTTTATTGTTGTACACATATTTTGTTTTGTTTTTGGTTGCTACAAAATCCAACTCCAACTTAGTTTGCATATTTTGGGCCACCGTTTAATTAAAGGGCGCGCGCGTGTGTACCAGACACATACCACACACTCACTCGCTCTTCTCATGACAGCAGCACTTGAGAATTTTAATGACAGTGCTTGTGCATCGCCGAACCACAAATGCCCGCCGTATCGGCCACTTGATGGCCCGTGCTCAATGATGCACTCAAGCGGTGAAATTGGTAAAGTAGAATTAGATAGGTTTTTTCTTATTAAATTTTTCGAATAAAAAAAAATAATAATAAAATAAGCTCAGCTTAAGTGTGACGCTGAAGTGGACAAGTGGACGATTTGTTTCTGGTGTGTGGTACTGATGAAATTCCAATTGCAAATGAAAGTTTCTCCATTTTCCAGGTGCAAGAAGTAACGGTTTTCGAAATTTATAAAAATTCGAAAATTTTTCTCATTGCATTATGAATCATACACGGTAGGCAGGAAGCGACGATAGGTTGCATGAAAATGTCGAGAAAAAAGGAAAGTGGGGTTGTGTTATGTGATGTTTATAGATGAAACATCCGTTGAAATTAAAATCCGAGCTGCTCCTTTTTCAAGGATATCCACATTTTTTGTTTTTTTTGAAAGGATCAAATATTGAGGAAATCGAATATTCGCCACCGTCCAAATTTTTCCGATTTCAATACATTATTTGGTCGCTAAGGGATACAAAAAAAGGTATTAAAAAGAAAACAGGACACCTGTAGTGGAAAAATCCAATGTGAACAGGACCTAAAGGATAACCACTGAAATATAAAATAACACAAAAAGTACCCACTTTAATTTGCGTATAACTCCTAAAATGTTAACTCTACGTGAAAATTTCTTATTATATGTTTCATTCAGAATAAATAAAGAAATATTTCTTTAATATACAATTTTGATGTACCTGCAGTGCTTAATGTACTTTTGTGCATCTAAAGTGAAAATTTCAAAAAAAGTACGTTTTTTTTATGGTGCTATTTTAAGTTCAAATATTTTTCTAGTTTATGTAAATATTTTAATCTAATGATCCAACTCTCATTCCTACACATCTCTACGTTAATACTAAAAAAGAGTTAGAGCTGAGATACGCGCTAGCTGTGCACGGTGGGCGGGAAGCAACAATAGGTTGCATGGGAATATCGTAAAAACGATGGCCCAACGAATATGTGCCTAGCTGTGTGCTGGTACTAATTTTCGTTTAAAAAAATGTTGGAGATTTTATTCACGCTTGCTGTGTGTTTATGAAGTATATTAGAATATCAGTTTACGTAAGTGTTTAGCCGGCGATCGTTTTTTCGATATTTTCATGCAACCTATTGTTGCTTACCGCCCACCGTGCACAGCTAGCGCGTATTTCAGCTCTAATTCTTTTTAATATTAACGTATAGATATGTAAGAATGAGAATTGGATCATTAGATTAAAATATTTACATAAACTAGAAAAATATTTGAACTTAAAATAGCACCATAAAAAAAACGTACTTTTTTTGAAATTTTCACTTTAGATGGACCAAAGTGCATTAACCACTGCAGGTACATCAAAATTGTATATCAAAGAAATATTCCTTTATTTATTCTGAATGAAACATATTATAAGGAATTTTCACGTAGAGTTAACATGTTAGGAGTTATACGCAAATTAAAGTGGGTACTTTTTGTGTTATTTTATATTTCAGTGGTTATCCTTTAGGTCCTGTTCACATTGGATTTTTCCACTACAGGTGTCCATTTTTCTTTTTAATACCTTTTTTTGTATCCCTTAGCGACCAAATAATGTATTGAAATCGGAAAAATTTGAACGGTGGCGAATTTTCGATTTTCTCAATATTTGATCCTTTCAAAAAAAAACAAAAAATGTGGATATCCTTGAAAAAGGAGCAGCTCGGATTTTAATTTCAACGGATGTTCCATCTATAAACATCACATAACACAACCCCACTTTCCTTTTTTCTCGACATTTTCATGCAACCTATCGTCGCTTCCTGCCTACCGTGCATAATTTATGATTGCAAACGGCAATTATTGATCCGATAAAATAGGGTGAAATATAATTCAGGATAGTGGAAATAAAAATCAAAATTATAACACCCTGTGTACTAGTAAAGCTGAGTATAATGATTAAAAAAAAATACACTGAAATTTTTTATTTTTCATTTTGGACGCACGTCTTTCTTTCTTATTAAAATTAATATTTAATTCTTACGGTCCTTGTTGCATTTGCATTTCTTGGTAATCGTTGAATTGACGCTTAAGCGGTTGCTTTTTTGAAATCAATAACATCACTAAATGACTCTATTGTTGTCGTCATCGCAGCCCCAACCGAGAGGGCAGACAGAAGAAATGAGAATTGTTGCACTTCTTGGAAAAAACGCTATAAAAATTGACACCCAGCGCGACTGGCAATTAAAAGCAACACACTGCAACGCCAAGCGGTCCCTGAATAGGTGAACAGCGGCGGAGACAAGCAAGTAAAAAAAAACAACAACAGACCGACAACTAAATATTTGTACAATTCAAACAACAATAATGGGACGTAAAGAGATGGCAAGGCAGATCATGGCTAGCAAAGCAATAGGCATGGGTAACACTGCGCTGCGCGGCGCAATTGCGCTAACACCAACCCTGGCGTTATTGCGCTAACTCCGATTTGAGAAATGCGCAAACTCAATATAGCGCCAACTCAATATTGCGCCAACTCAATTTTGTAATATAAAACCGACTCAATTTCGTGCGCTAACACCAGCACCAATATAGCGCTAGTGTAAAATGGCGCAACCACAACGCCAATAACAGCACCATAGTATATGTATACGTATGACACCGTCACAATTATGTATGCTTGATAGTGATCTATGTGACTCTAATTTCCAGCATATTTTCACAAATATACGGAATATGTTTCCAAATGATTATGAAAATTTAAATTAATTGTGCCCGTGTAAGCAGAATTGCGCCAAAAGAAATAAAACGGGGATGGTGAACAGTAACAAGCGAAAAAATGTTATTTATCGATTATTCCATGACAATTGCGCTAAAGGTGTTATTGCGCCAGTACCGTGAGTTGGCGCCACGAGTGGCGCTAGAGTTATTGTATCAGCGCCAAAAAAATTGCGCCATTACCCATGGCTACAAAGCAACTCTGTATAGACTAGAAGCGCTTAAGGGCATGGGTGGCGCAGCATGTCAAATATGTACATATGTACCTACATGTGTTTATATGTACATAGTTATATATATGTATGTATATATCCAATCAATTGCTAGCTCCACCGACTGTAATCGAGGCGAAAAATTACGTGATGTGATATTTTCCTATATAAAAAATAAGTGAAGACCTAAAAGTACTAATACAAAGACATAATACCTATAACCAGCTGTTTAAGTTTTATAATTTTCAAAAACGTAAAAGAAAACAGAAAATCCCACGTTCTCTTTTTTCCATGCTCAGGTCAAATCTTAGATTTTCTCATATGTACACCGAAATGATCCATAACATTGCCATCAGCACTTTGAACCAGCGACTCTACCACTGAGGCAATTATATCTTGCTTGGAATTGAGGTTTTTGCGGGTTTCAATATCTGATGTAGGTAAGCCCCGTCCTCATTTGAGTTATTGTCTGCCAAATGCTGGGCACTGACAGAGAAGATTCTCCGGGGTACCGATTAATACGAATAGATAACAACACTTCTGCGTGACGAATTTCTTATTAAACTCTTCCGTGTGCTAACCGCAGCTGGGTATATATAGTTGTAAGTTATCGCCACGTTGGCCGATCACGCTGCCTGCGTTGCGCTGTGCTAATGCAACGCATTAAATTCCACCGATGTTGAGCATTTGATTCGGCCAGAGCAGCATGCATGCTGTGGGTGATGGCCCCAAGCTATTAGCGCGCTGCGAGACAAGGTTTTGTATGCTGATGGTCGGTCATGCATGATGGTGGCGGTGCTTGTTGTTGTTCGCGTTTGGCTGTTTAGCTAGTAATGCTGTTGCTGCATAGAGTGCATTTTATTATCATTGCCGTAAATTATGTGCGATACGCAACACAAATACTAAGTATTGAATACATTTATACGATCGCTTTTCTTCTAAACCTTAGCATACACAGACAAACGGACGGACGGACGAATGGACGAACATGCCCATGTGCTTTGACATGCCCAGTCAATAAGCAGGCTCTTTATCGCGCTTGTTTTTTTTTTATCAAGCGTTAGATCAGCGATTCAGTTGGCCTTTTCCAATTACCAAATGCTTATCACGGCGCACTTTACATACACACATATTTATGTGCTGAAATGCGACCAAATGATAATTCGATTGGACGTGTAATGGATCAGAGATTTGATACCTGTTAGTGGCAGCCATTAGCCACACACCTCACCTAAATTGGTAATGAAAATTAAGAAAGCAGCTTTAAAATTAATGTTTTAACCTATTCAGGTTTACGATGCTGCGAAGGCTTGGCTATTGTAGCTATGTATATTCGTAGTAAAGATCTTTATTTCCCCTCAATAAATCAGAATGGAAGCATAATCAATTTAATTTTAAATTCACCGAAAACATATGGAATTATCACTTAGGCATGGCCGAATCTTATGGACCGAGAATTCAATTTGTTTTGTTTGGGTTAATATTTTTGTATCATTTTTTTATTTGGCTTTTACATATATTCTAATAGTAAATATGTTTACGTATGAAACAAGAAGGTTATGAGCAGAGGATAAGTGTTACCAATGGAGAGCTTTTTGCAGCGAAATTGATAATCCAAATAAATCAGCGCTGTGACTCCGAGGTTGGGTGTGAGTGCCAACCTCAAGCGTTTATGTAAGCCACCTCAGTTATCTGGTGATATGTACATACATAGAAAATAATATTGAACTTTTTCTAAAATTGAATCAAATTGATTCTTTCGAAAGTACATACATACACACAGAGAAAAACTATTGTAAAATCACCTTAAAATCGCACATAACCCAACTTAAAACTTAGGAATAATTTACTTACTAAGTTTTTTCGTAATTTTAACGAAAATAACTTAGTAAAAGCTTGGCAAAGATTCTACTTGGGTAATTTTGACAAAGTCTTGTTTAATTTTCCCAAGTTGGCTTAGGCAAATTTTTAACCAAAATACTTAGTCAACTTATTCTCTGTAATTTGCGTAATACTCAACAAAGTGACTTTGGCTGAGTGAACTAGTATCCTAGTTATTTTAACTGCCATAACTTAGGTAATATCTTACCAAGAAACTTTGGTAACTTGAAAAAGCACTTTCGTGAAAAACTTAGCGTTTTCAGCTATACTTTTTATACCACAACTTAAGGAACAAAAATAATGTGTAGCAGACATTTCTAACACACATTATTTTTGAACTTAAGTTGTGGTATAAAAAGTATGTTGAAAAAATCTAAGTTTTTCACGAAAGTGCTTTTAATAGTCTTAATGCTACGTATGTAGTTTGTTTACAAATGTAATGAAATACTTTATTTAAAAGTTTTGTATGCATAAATGACATCTAAGACTTGGTGCAAAGTCAAATCCAAGTTGCTCAAACGATTTTTCCTATATGGAATTGTTTCCTTCCATTTTTTTATGATAATATCCCAATCTCTGATATGTTTCAGTTCACCGCTTTCATGTTTGTGTGCAGAACGTCTTTATGCGTTGGCGGCTTTCCAAAAAACGTACCTTTTCAGAGATCTGGGAACAAATCAAAATTTGCCGGAGGTATTGGTTGTAAAATCTGTAAATTAAAAAAAAAAAAAAAAACAAAACACCAAAACTGCGCACTATTATCTAGGAAAGGCACGTATAAAAACGAAGTGTTCAAAAAATAATCCTCAGCCGGCAGAATTCTCTCTTTTTGATAATATCTACTCTTCTAACTTTAACAAAATACTGTAGATCGCTTCACAAATATAAATAAAGGGAATTCTGCCGTCTGAAGGTTATTTTTTAAAGCGCAACCAAAAGTAATGAACAATTTTTTTTTGTACACTTACACTTAACTTTTACTCACTCGCGATATATTCTTTATTGAAGACAAAACACTTAATGACGAAGCGACCTCCTCGCAGCTCACATAATTTTAAATATTACAAGTACTTTGTTAGATTATAAAAGTGTCTTAGGTGAAAGTTCAAGCTACCTAAGTTAACTTAGTAAAAACAAATAAGAACTTTGTGAAGTTAAATAAGTGGCTCTTAACAATTACCTAAGTACTGTGCTCCTAACATAAATTACCCAAGAACACTTTGTTGAATTACACAATGTCATGTCTAACAGGTATTACTCCAGTGATGTGATACGTAGGGAAAATTCCCTACATGTAGGAATTTTAGTCGGAAAAAAGTGACCGTGGGGAAAAAAGGACAGATTTTTATAAAATAGCTAAATGTAGGGATTTTTTGGCAAAACTGACTGTCGATCTGAATAATGAAAACGCTGTGAAGACCAGTTAAATCGCGAATCCTTTAATGGCATAATTGGAGACAAGCTGCCGTATCGTGAAGAGAAGCTTTAAGATCTTTTATTGAACTATCGGTAGGAATGGCAAAAAAAATGAAATAACCGATTAACCGCTTTTTAGATTAATTGGAAGCGTTCGATTATTAATCGCGAATAATTGTGGGGAACTAACCGATTATAACCGTTTTTCGATTACAATTATTCCTTAAAAAAAAATATAATAAACGAAAAAAAAATCGTCATTTATTATGAAAAATCGTCAAAATGACGATAAAATTGTCTATTCGGGAACTGGAGGGAACATTTATTGCGGTTTTTTGGATATACTCACAAAACCGTAGGTAACCGAATTTGGACTCGGATGAAAAGGCGGAAATTCTCAACTTCGATTATTTCCTTTCGATTATTTTCGACTTGAGAGGAAAAAGCTTAATCGAAAAAATAATAAAAAGGAAAAACCCGATACATTTTAACCGTTAACCGAAAGAAATTAACCGATTATAATCGTTTTTCCGGTTATTGTTGCCATCCCTAACTATCGGATAACACGATACTTTTTATCCGTGCATCGGAGCAAAAGATTTTTTTTATTATATTATAAAACTGTTAAAGTGGAAAAATTTTATAAAAATGGTGTAGGTACACTTGAAGAAATGGAGTTTTTATATACCGAAACTTCCGTAAATCCTCCTTAATATTATATAATAATAAATATCCCTTGTAGAAATATAAGTTATGTAATGCAGTAAAACAGCTGATTTGCATTATTTATATAAGAGAAAAACGTTCATTTACTGCCGTGCATTTAATTCATTGTTATAACATGGAAATAACAAAAAAGTGTAGGGAATTTCGTGGGGAAAATTTGAAACAGGCGTAGGGAAAAGTAGGGATTTTTTGTTGCTTTGTAGGGAATCTCCAAAAAAGTGTCTACCATCACTGTATTACTCAAGAAAACTTTGATACATTTCCCAACTTTTGTTTCTGCCGATCGTATGTAAGTTTCCCAAACACTTTGTTGATTTTCACATAGTTTTCAAAAATCATATAAAAAAAAAACCAAAGCTAAATTAGTCAAAACAACCCCTTTTTTTGGTAGCCAAAGTGCTTGGGTAATAAATCAACTAAGCTTTGTTTTCCAAGGCCGGGTATAAATTATGTAAGTACTTTGGTAAGTTGCACAAGTTTCTTGGGCCCCATACAATTTTTTTTTTAACTAAGTCAACTTTGTTGGATTTACTATAGTTTTTTCTCTGTGTGTATGTATGTATGTATGTACTAGGGATTCCAATCCCGGGATCCCGGGATCCCGCCCTTTTTGACTCCCCGGAAATCCCGGGATTGCTAGAATTTCATCCCGGGATTTTCGGGATAAAATAAAGAGAGAATATTCCCCTATTATAGCAAAGAAAAATTGTATTATATATAATATTTATTGGTCTCAGATCTGTATACTAATAGCGCTTCCTATTCTGAATGAAAATGTTGCATTACTACATGGAAGCATTATCAACATGTGCCCTGTGCCCTATGAAAATGATACATTTTTCATGTGATAAATGAAACAAAAATAATGCAACCCTTTACTTGTGCTAAGAACAGAAAATGTTGCCCTTAGTCGGGCCAGTTTTATATTTTGTCAATAGAACAAACAGCCCTAAAAAATATGTGGAATCTTTGTGGAAGAGAATAAAAAAATTTGACAGTCCGAAGAAAATGCAGAATAAGTTTGACATTTTTGCCAGAATAAAAAAGGCAAAGTAAGGATTAATATTTTTGATTTAATATCACTAGGCTACAAATAATTAAAAAAAAATACCAAGAAATTCAGGTTTGGGGGAGAAGAGATATGGGCCTGCTGAGCTCGGAACTATTTTTTTTTAAATTTTTAGTATGGTTAGGTTTTTTTGGTTATCACTTCATTGAAAAAATTATTTTCACGGGAGTCACAAATGCGATAATCACAAGCAGTACCTCGTTCGAAAGACAACTAAAATTGTCGATGTACAACTTATAGTAATTGGACATAACCTCGTTGAGTGAAAGCTGGTCAAAATCAAAATTTTGTTAATTACTTGCGATTTTTGAAAAAATTTTAAAATTAAGTTTTTTGTAGGAAGTTGTAAAATTCAGGAAAGTTTTATTCTTTTAAAAATTAGCCTGCTTAATTGTCGCAGTTATCGCATTTGTGATTTCCGAAAATAATTTTTGAGTGAAGTGATAACCAAAAAAATACCAAATTACGGTTATTTCAAAAACCTAACAATACAACACATTAAAAAAATAGTTCCGAGCTCAACATTCCTATCCTATCCTCCCCCATACCTGATATTTTTTGGCTGTAACCCAGTGTAATTAAATTTTTCTTTTTGTGAAGTACGCGTTGTAAGGAAACGTACGTTAGGTATTTTTAAAATCTTTAGAATTCTTGTGGTAAAATTCATTTGATAATTTCTATTTCCTGATTTTTGGCCATTTATTTTTCAAAGGTTTTTGCAATTTCCTCCCATGAAAAGTAAATAATGGAAGAAAATGCAAACAATATTCAGAAAATAAAATAAGCAAAAACCAGGAAAAAGTTGAATTTTATTTGAGAATTTCGTATTACGTACTAAAATAAAATACGCAGCTGTATACTCGGAATTCATCTCAAAATTTGTGCATCCGAATTTTAATTTTTTCCGAATTTTGCATTAATTTTCAGTATTTTTCGCAAGCTTGGAAAAATTTGCTTAAACGAAGTACGTCGTTAAATTCTACAAATTTTTATTGGAGATTATCAAATGATCACAAGATTTATTATTAATATCTTAAAAGTACCAACTATAAAGGCAAATGTCTTGTTCACCAAATGTATGTAATTTTCTTTGTTGGTTGGTTTTTTAAAGTAACTCTTATTGTTAAATAATACGCATGATTTTACGTTCCTAGTTTATTTTGTTACTAATGAAATAATAGAAATGGCAATAAAAATCAATTTTTTCTGTGCACTTTAAAGTTGTAGCGTTCCTCGAAATATACATATATTTACTTTTTTCAACCCCAAAATGTGGAAAAATAATTAATGTCCAAATCCCGGGATAAATCCCGGGATCCCGGGATTATAAAAAAAAATCTCGAAAATCCCGGGATCGTAAAAATCGGAAAAATTGGAATCCCTAGTATGTACTATTGGAAAAGGTGTAGTATATTTGGTTCATAATTGAGTTGATACACGTATATTTTTTTTAAATTAATTAATACCAATTGCTTGCATGAAAAAATCACAGTTTTCGACTAGTTGGTCTTGGACTATACGCTAGTTTATAACTATGTATATTGTACGTAGTTCATTTAACAACAGGGTATATACAAATATGCACACCTGCGCATCGCATACGTTTGTATGGTAACTTAAAAAAGCAAATTGACTAACAAACAAAATATCACCCATAAAAGTGGTGGCATCGTTTTCGGCTCAACAGCAGCAATAGAATCAATAAAAGCGACAAAAAACCTCAAAACGCCAGCTGTAAAATGCCTAAACGCACCGTTGATCACCCAAATTATGTATCGAAACCCAAAAAATGAAGAAGAAGATGAGAAGAAATTATAACCATGTCATCGTTGTATTTTCATGTTGCTGCGTCTGCTTCTGCTGCGACTCGGTGTTTAAGGCACTACATGAATTGCATTCAATACAAGTATCTAGTTATGTATATGATATACATGTATGTATGTATGTATGTAGATATGCCCGCCTTTCGCTTTAATCGTTTTTTTTATTAATATAAGTAATTTTAAATTTTTTTATTGGTTGCTTTTCTCGGGATTCTTTTTTAATTCTTTTATTTGGTGCTCTATAAATTTAAAGTGGATATCAATAATAAATTTCACTAATTTCGGTCATTCGAACTCAAGTGGATTCATTTAAAAAGCCACAGCAACAACATTAACCTCATCGCAATGCCAACAGAAAGCTAAAATAAAAACACAATAACAAAAGTAATAAAAAAAAAATTTACTTCAATGCTTACATTTTTATTAAATACAGCGGATTACTACAATAACAACAACTACAACATCAATGACAAACACTTACTATGTAGTGTATTGATTTCTGTTGCTATTGTGCTTGTATTATTGTTGTTTTTGTTGTTGCCAATAAGTCTGTGTTAATGTCTTCCTTATAACCACTTCATTGTTCGACTACACCAACTTTGTTGACGTCTCTGCCAGTGGTGCTCCCCCTCTTTTATTTATTAAAAAGTAACATCTTAGATTTTATACTTTTTTTAGCGGCGCACAGTGTATGTATTTGAGGAATCAAGGGAATAGAATTCGATCGTAGCTATGTATGTATGGTATATCTATATATATCTAAAGCTGCGCCCTTGATTTTTAAAATAAAATTAACAAATGCATTAAAGGAAAAGAATATCTGTTATTTGTGGGCTTTTACTGTACACCTACAACTAAAAATTTAGATATTTAAAGATAGTTTCGTAAAGGGCTTTTAGTGAAATTCTGGGTTCCTTTTTGAAATTAAATGATACAATTACGAAAAAAGGGTTTTAAAGGCTTCTTCCGGCTGACAGAGTACGAATCGGATGTATAAGAAATTACGGTACAGGCATTCATAATAATTTTACTCTTCAAAAACTTTTTCCTCGCGTCAATAAAATTGTGCATTGTATGGATTAAAGGCCAAGACGATCGATGCAACACACACAGCCTAAGACGCAGAGCCTTGAGGCATTTAGGTGATCGTTTTGCTGATCGAGCGTTTTTTGGGTGTTGAACGCCATCGGTTAGCTTAGTTGCTGCTGCAAGGCGTTACCAAAGAAGAAAAAACAAAGAGAACAAAAACCAAACCAACAACAAAAGGGTCGTTGTGGCTGATGGAGCTGGTGAACAGCGGTGCGCAGTGAAACAATCTCCCGCGCCTTAAAAACCATCAACGGCTGTATTCTTTCTTGCTTATTGTAAGTATTATTTTTTTTTAAATATTTTTTTATCTTTTGACTTTCCTCATATGTATTTTTGTTACAACTTTGTCTTGTGTGTTTTTTCGGTTGTTGCATTCTGCATATGGATTTTATTGTTATACTCAGCTGTACTAGTACACAGAGTATTATAGTTTTGATTTCCTAACGGTGGATTGTAACAGAATGAAATAATCGAGATAGATATAGACTTATACATATCAAAATAATCAGGGTGAAAAGAGAAATCGATTGAGCCATGTCCGTCCGTCTGTCCGTCTGTCCGTCTGTGCGCACGATAACTCGCGCAAAAATTGAGATATTTTGATGAAATTTGAAACGTAAGTTGGTATAAAGACAGGAACGGATGGTATTGAAAATGGGCGAAATCGGACCATGACCACGCCCACCTCCCCTATATAGTAAAAATCGGAAATTTTGTATCTCAGTCACTAATAGAGCTAGAGTGATAAAATTTCACACACGTATTGAGCTCAGGCCCTTATGAAGAAATATGGTGAAATTTTGGAAAATGGGCGGTGCCACGCCCACTTATTAAGGGGCAAACATTGAAAGTTTTATGAGTCATAACTCAGCAACCGTTGAAGATATATCGATGAAATTTGGTAGACGTGATATACTTACTTAGGCAAATGGTTGGACGAAAAATTGCCAAAATCGGTTGACCACCACGCCTACTTTTATATATGGGTATTATAAAGTGACCTAATAAAAACATTTTAAGCGATATCTCTGTAAAATATAAAGATATATCATTGAAATTTTTTGGAAGGTGTCCAACTATGGACATAAAACAAAAAATACAAAAATTTTGGAAAATGGGCGTGGCACCGCCTCCTTTTAGAAGCAGGAATATACGAGATTTCTGAGCCCATAACTCGACAAATAATCGATATATTATGACGAAACTTGGTGTATACACTTTTATTACTTGTGGTAATACATGTTCAAAATTTTAGCGAAATCGGTTTGACGACCACGCCCACTTTTATATATGGGTATCATAAAGTGGCCTAGTAAAAACATTTTAAGCGATATCTTTGTCAAATATAAAGATAATTCATTGAAATTTTGTGGCATGAGTTCTACAATAGATCGAAAACAAAAAATAGAAAAATTTCGGAAAATGGGCGTGGCACCGCCTCTTTTCAGCCAAAGAAATCAACGAGATTTCGGAGCCCATAACTCGACAAATAATTGAGATATTATGACGAAACTTGGTTTATACACTTTTATAACTTGTGTTAATAGACACGCAAAAATTTATTGAAATCAGTTTATGAACACGCCTACTTTTTAACGAAGATATTTCTGGAACACCCTTTGGGAATTTGTAACGTGACATCTTTGTAACTAAAAGTCATAAAGGGATGAAATTTTGTACAAAGAACAATATTCATATGCTTAGTTGGATGTCTGATAAAAATTTAGAAAATGGGCGTGGCTACGCCCACTTTATGCAGCACTCGCTTTATATAAAGTACACCGTGTTTACATCAAACGCAAACAAACAATGAAAGCATACAGCTGAGTATCTAATGTTCGATTCCACTCGAACTTAGGCTTCCTTACTTGTTTTTTAAAATTTTTCTCAGGGTGTGCATTTATTTTCATTTATTTGTTGTCGTTGTCGTTGTGATATTCTCATTGAATCGCTCCTAATCCTCAATTTGTATATATTTACCTACATACAGCACTTGAATAATTCATTTCAATGTATTTCTACATAACAGTGGAGCCTGGCTCTTCACCTCAATAACATATTTATTACTTTCAGTTTTTCTTTTTATACTCAGCTGTACTAGTACACAGAGTATTATAGTTTTAATCACATAACGGTGGATTGTAACAGAATGAAATAATCGAGATAGATATAGACTTATATATATCAAAATGATCAGGGTGAAAAGAGAAATCGATTGAGCCATGTCCGTCCGTCCGTCTGTCCGTCCGTCTGTCCGTCCGTCTGTCCGTCTGTAAATACTCTAACTCGCGCAAAAATTGAGATATTTTGATGAAATTTGAAATGCAAGTTGGTATCGAGACTGGGACGGTTGGTATTGAAAATGGGCGAAATCGGACCATGACCACGCCCACTTTTCCTATATAGAAAAAATCGGAAATTTGGTATCTCAGTCACTAATATAGCTGGAGCGATGAAATTTTACCCACGTGTTAAACTCAGGCCCCTAGGAAGAAATTTGATGAAATTTTGGAAAATGGGCGGTGCCACGCCCACTTATTAAGGTTCAAACATTGAAAGTTTTATATGTCATAACTCAGAAACCGCTGAAGATATAGCGATGAAATTTGGTATGCCTGATTTACTTATTTAGACAAATGTTTTGACGGAAAATTGTGAAAATCGGTTGACGGCCACGCCCACTTTTATATATGGGAACTATAAAGGGGCCTAATAAAAACATTTTAAGCGATATTTCTGTCAAATATAAAGATATATCATTAAAATTTTATGGCAGGAGTCTAAATACGGACATAAAACAAAAATCACAAAAATTTTGGAAAATGGGCGTGGCACCGCCTCTTTTTAGAAGCTGGAATATACGAGATTTCTGAGCCCATAACTCGACAAATAATTGATATATAATGATGAAACTTGGTGTGTACACTTTTATTACTTGTGGTAATACATGTTGAAAATTTTAGCCAAATCGGTTGACGACCACGCCCACTTTTATATATGGGTATTATAAAGTGACCTAATAAAAACATTTTAAGCGATATCTTTGTCAAATATAAAGATAATTCATTGAAATTTTGTGGCAAGAATTCTACAATAGACCGGAAACAAAAAATAGACAAATTTTGGAAAATGGGCGTGGCACCGCCTCTTTTCAGACAAAGGAATCAACGAGATTTCGGAGCCCATAACTCGACAAATAATTGAGATATTATGACGAAACTTGGTTTATACACTTTTATAACTTGTGTTAATAGACACGCAAAAATTTATTGAAATCGGTTTATGACCACGCCTACTTTTTAACAAAGATATTTCTGGAACACCCTTTGGGAATTTGTAACGTGGCATCTTTGTAACTAGAAGTCATAAAGGAATGAAATTTTGTACAAAGAATAATATTCATATGCTTAGTTGGATGGCTGATAGAAATTTTGAAAATGGGCGTGGCTACGCCCACTTTATCTAGCACTCCCTTTATATAAAATACAGCGTGTTTCCATCAAACGCAAACAAACAATGAAAGCATACAGCTGAGTATCTAATGTTCGATTCCACTCGAACTTAGGCTTCCTTACTTGTTTATTTTAAAATGTTTGTTTGGTTTCGTTTATTGTTTTTGTGTCCATTTCTATGCTTTGTAATGTATAAGTTTTTTCAGTGATTTCTTGTTTGTTGTCATGGAATTGATCAGCTTTTGTCATTCCTCAATGTTGGTTTTTATGCCTTAACACATTAAGTTCTTGTAAAAAGATGATGCTGTGACGCAGTTTTAGGCCGAGTTTCTTCTCTAATTCGCAGTGTTCTTCTTAGGTTTTTTCCACCCAATTGTTTGCTCCGTCCAATTGTATACCCAATCTCAGAAGTATTTAATATTGAACATGTGATAAATTTAGATTATTTGATTAAAATATCCATAAGCTCAACATCATTATTATAATATAACTAGTAAACCCGCCCACGCGATGCTGTGGCTTTCAATTACACAGTGCGACAATTTGAGGATGGAAGTCCACTTATTGTCACATTTGACAATTTTTTGATATACCTTCATAGTTACCGGTTATTTTTAATTTCTGTGGACCTAGATTTTTTACACAAGGATTTTGTCCGAGGAGCCCCATAGTGAAGTTTTGTGCCGAAAATTTTTCTAGACTATGGTAACCTTAAAGCGACCTCCAAAAGCCCATTTGGCGCGCTCCTCTTTTTCTTTCTAGTTCTCTTTTTCTTCCCCTTTCCCCTTTATTTGCGCTTTATTTTCCCTTTATCCATTTTATTTTTCTAATTTCCTCTTTCGCTTCCTGTTCTTCGCCATATCCGTCCCTTTCATTTTCCACTTCCCTTCTCTTTTATTACCCATCTTCAGTGCTAGGCCTTGCATGACACTTCAAATTTAAAAATGCGATAAACTGTAGCGTAAAAATGGATTTTTGAACAGGTGGCAACCCTTTTTGTAAAAATTTTACTAAATTACTCATTATCAAGCCAAGTCCTTTCATATGACACCTCAAATTTAAAAATCAAACAAACTATAGCGTACAACTGAATTTTTGAACAGGTGGCAACCCGTTTTGTAAACTTTTTATTAAATTACTCAATATCAGGTCAAGCCCTTTCATATGGTACCAAAAATTTTAAAATCAAACAAACTATACGGGAAAATTAAATTTTCAAACAGCTGGCAATCCTTTTCAAAAAAATTAGACCTTCCTGCACATCTACAGGTCAAGCCCTTTCATTTGACACCACACTTTCGGAAATCGGTATAACGGTGTACAAGTTATGGTGCTTACAAAAAATCGCTTAGCGTAATATATAAAACAAGTAAGGAAGCCTAAGTTCGAGTGGAATCGAACATTAGATACTCAGCTGTATGCTTTCATTGTTTATTTGCGTTTGATGGAAACACGGTGTACTTTATATAAAGCGAGTGCTGCATAAAGTGGGCGCAGCCACGCCCATTTTCAACATTTTTATCAGTCATCCAACTAAGCATATGAATATTATTCTTTGTGAAACATTTCATTGCTTTATGACTTCTAGTTACAAAGATGTCACGTTACAAATTTCCAAAGGGTGTTCCAGAAATATCTTTGCTAAAAAGTAGGCGTGGTCATAAACCGATTTGAATAAATTTTTGCGTGTCTATTAGCACAAGTTATAAAAGTGTATAAACCAAGTTTCGTCTTAATGTCTCAATTATTTGTCGAGTTATGGGCTCCGAAATTTCGTATATTTTAATAATAATAATAATACCCAACGGTTTACCCTCCATATCCCGCCCGACCGACGCGAGGGGCGCCAATCCGCATGACGCACGGATATGTTTTTTTTTTGTTTTTTTTTTTTTTTTTTTGTGCCGAGTCGGACAGGAAGGGGTTTGTTAGGTGTCGAGATCCAAAACTATTCAGCTACAGAACAAAATTCATCAGCTGATTGTATATCATTTATTAAGTGAGGCTAGAACTATTTTTTTTTTATAATAAAAAGCGAGTCTGAAGTGTCAAACGTGCTGGAGTGATTATTAAAGTCATGGCATAAGCGGCGGAATGGTTCATTTAATTCGAAATTTGTTTTGCAAGGTTTCACAAATAGTGGCTTGAAATGCCTCGATACTCTACATGGAACGTTAAAATATAACTCACTTAGAAGGCATGGGCTATTTATAAGTCCAGTGATTAATTTAACCATAAAAACTATACCAAGCATCTCTCTACGACTAGAAAGTGAAGGCAAATTAATGAGTTTTAAACGAGAAGTGTAAGGTGGAAGAATGTAATCTGAGTCCCAACGAAAGTTCCGCAAAGCAAAAAGCAGGAACTGCTTTTGGACAGATTCTATTTTATCTGAAAAACACTGGTAGTGGGGATTCCAAATAATAGATGCGTATTCCAAGATAGGTCTAACTAAGCTTGTAAATAGAGCTTTTGTGACGTAAGGATCATTGAACTCCTTAGACCATCGCTTTATAAATGCAAAGACAGCTTTAGCTTTGTTGACAGTGGAGTTTATATGGAGGTTAAAGGTGAGTTTGGAGTCCATTGTGACGCCAAGATCGATAAAATTAGTTACCTGATCTAGATTATGCTGTGATATTTTATAAGAAGCTGGTTGTACTGTTCTACGAGAAAAGCACATAACTTTACATTTTTTTAAGTTTAGCGGCATGTAGTTTGCTTTACACCAATGAACAAGGTTGTTAAGATCTGCTTGTAAGAAAGATCTATCTTCTATAGAGGAAAATGATTTAAATAGTTTTACATCATCAGCATATAATAAGATCTTAGAATGTTTTATTACAGACGAAATATCATCAATGAATAGCAGGAACAGAATTGGCCCAAGGTGGCTTCCTTGGGGAACGCCCGAAGGAACGAAAATGACATCGGAAGAACAATTTTTGAAAATAACTTTTTGAGTTCTACCATGTAGGTATGAAGATATCCATCGAATAAAACTGGGTTGAAGACCTATTAGACCTAGTTTACGGATGAGCAATGAATGACATACTTTGTCAAAAGCTTTACTAAAATCCGTGTAAATTACATCTGTGTGAGCATTTTCTCTAAACCCATTTGAAACATAAGTTGTGAACTGCAATAAATTAGTTGTGGTAGATTTTCCAGTAGAAAACCCATGTTGAGATGGCGATATTGATGAGGAAATAGAGTACTTCAGATAATTAACAATGATTGCTTCAAATAATTTTGGAACCGCTGACAGCTTGGCTATGCCTCGATAATTTTCAATAGAAGACCTACTGCCATTTTTGTGTAGGGGTATTATAAAAGATTCCTTCCAAACTAATGGGAAAACACCTTTTTTTAGAGACAAGTTAAATAAGGATGTTAGGGGCTTGTAAATATTTACAGCACACTTTTATTCCTTTGTCTAAGAAGAGGCGGTGCCACGCCCATTTTCCAAATTTTTCTATTTTTTGTTTCCGGTCTATTGTGGAACTCATGCCACAAAATTTGAATGAATTATCTTTATATTTGACAATGATATCGCTTAAAATATTTTGATTAGGCCCCTTTATAGTTCCCATATATAAAAGTGGGCGTGGTCGCCAACCGATTTCGCTAAAATTTTGAACATATATTACCACAACTAATAAAAGTGTACACACTAAGTTTTGTCATTATATTTAAATTATTTGTCCAGTTATGGGCTCAGAAATCTCTTATATTCCTGCTTCTAAAAAGAGGCGGTGCCACGCCCATTTTCCAAAATTTTTATGCTTTTCGTTTTATATCCGCAGTTGGACTCCTGCCATAAAATTTCAATGATATACCTTTATATTTGACAGAGATATCGCTTAAAATGTTTTTATTAGGCCACTTTATAATACCCATATATAAAAGTGGGCGTGGTCGTTAACCGATTTTGGCAATTTTTCGTTCAAACATTTGCCTAAGTAAGTATATTACGCCTACCAAATTTCATCGATATATCTTCAACGGTTTCTGAGTTATGACATATAAAACTTTCAATGTTTGGCCCTTAATAAGTGGGCGTGGCACCGCCCATTTTTCAAAATCTCACCAACTTTCTTCATAAGGGCCTGAGCTCCACACGTGGGTGAAATTTTATCACTATAGCTCTATTAGTGGCTGAGATACAAAATTTCCGATTTTTACTATATAGGGGAAGTGGGCGTGGTCATGCTCCGATTTCGCCCATTTTCAATACCATCCGTTCTAGTCTTGATACCAACTTGCATTCCAAATTTCATCAAAATATTTCAATTTTTGCGCGAGTTATCGTGCGTACAGACAGACAGACGGACGGACAGACGGACGGACATGTCTCAATCGATTTCTTTTTTCACCCTGATCAATTTGATATATATAAGTCAATATCTATCTCGATTATTTTATGGTGTTACAATCCACCGTTATGTGATTAAAACTATAATACTCTGTGTACTAGTACAGCTGAGTATAAAGATAGCTTGGTGCGAATATATGTAGCTCTTACGAGATTCAAGGCCTAGCTTCTCAACATCACTACTTTGTAAAATTATGGAAAATAATACTCTCGTCAACTGTAAGGTGAAAGCTTGGAAGATAATTAGATGAAGTAAAACCGCGACACGGTCATAGACTCCATGCTTTTCTTTAACTTTGTACTTTCTACTTGTATATACAAAATTTTATTATGGAAAATTGGAATAAGTATCTGCCATTGCATCGACTGTATTTATTATAATGATTCGATATTGAGAATTTTTAATATCACTTATTACTCATGGAGAATTCAAAGTAACACAAACTTAATCATTAGGTGGTGAAGTTATATGTATGTTTTACCGAAGTCATACCTTTTCCAATACACATATTATACACACATATATTACACTCGCTCGTATAAAACTTTACGTGCTCCTCTCCCCATCTACCCACTTTGCTATATGTGGTCATATTAACATTTAATACCAACATACACGAACTTCAGTAACAACATTTTCTCTTCTAATGTGACACCAGAGGTCCTATTCTAAGCGTTACCGGTAATATTTTTTATAATCGGCATATATTGTTACCACTAGAAATTATTACTTCTGGCACAAATAGTACCGCTGTCAACCACGTGGGATAAGAAAAGGTGTCAAATTTTCCGAATGCTTTTTTACCGCTAAATAAATGGGAAAGCCATTACCACCATTACGTAGCGGCAAATGTGACTTACACAAACAAACAACCAATTTTTTTATGATTGTCAAGTTATTGACAGAGCCTTTGCGTAATGAATGCAACTGCAGACAACCAGCTGCAACGCAATGCATGCGTAGTCTCCGCAGGCAGGGGCCGGTGCGGACACTCGCGTCAATGCATGTGCTGCATATCCGAATATCCGATAATGTCGCGCAGAGCGGCAAGCATACGCTTAGCCGGATGATCATGTTCAGCTGCAACATCGCCATATGAGCAAACATATGCATTTATGTTTGTTATGCACTCTGCGAACTCGAATGCCATTCATCGGTGATGGTGCGGCTAATTGTGCCAGCGCCCAAAATGTGAACGAGGGGTGTAATGATGACACGATGAGACATGGGCTAGGTGTTGGGCGAGACGCATTAGACTTGGATTCAAATATCTTGTTTTATCTGCGGTATGACACGGGTCCTGCTGGGAATTTGATGCTGCTGTACGGCCTACACATTTTCTGCGCTTTTTGGCTAATATGTAGGTACAAGCGATGTTCAATTGTAGACTTTTACGCGCCGAGTGACGCATACGATTTTTTGTGCGTCGCTTTATGCATTTTATTAATTTTATACCCCTCTCGAATGTAAGAGCGATTTAATATATTCGCCGGGCTTTTTGCTCATGTGCCTATTTGTTTACATGAGATCGTCTGGTCTCTAAGAGTTCTGTGAATTCACTTCAAAAATGGTATAAACACTTTGGCTAAACCGAGGAAAGCGGTATTTTAAGTTGTGTTAACTTTTTAGTGCTTTAATATGCTATCTTTGTAGCAGTTGTTGTTTCAACTTTGCTGTTGTTGCTGTAGTTATTGTTTCCACACTATCGCTCATGAAAACTCTAACTACATACATATGTACATTAGATGAGTTTTTTTTTGTATGGGATTCTTTAAACCTTCTCAGATCCTCCCTCCGGCACCGGAATATGAAAATAGGATGTTTTAGAGAAAGTAAACTGAAAAAAATTTCACTTTTCCAAAAACTGGATGGAGCTACACCGAAAACCGCGCAAATTCCCAGAATTTCAAGGTATGTTTAGATTTATGTATGAAAAAAGTTAGCCTTTTCCACAAGAAAAAAATTGATATTATATATATATATTAGCGCAGTTTTCGGTGTAGCTCCATCCAGTTTTTGGAAAAGCGAAAATTTTTTTTCAGTTTACTTACTCTAAAACATCCTATTTTCATATTCCGGTGCCGGAGGGAATATCTAAAAAAAACTCATCTAATGTACATATACATAGATGTTATATGTGTGTGACCAAATAATTAAGAGGAACGGGGAGGGACCCATGCACCGATGGCGTAGGACATTTCTTTTGCCGTCGACAGGCATTCAGATTCAGCCGGCTAACCGACCGGCCAGCCCGCGAAACCATCAATGAGACCAAAGTAGCCAATGGTGAGAGCGGCGTCGTCATCGTCACCATTCGCATTAGCATTAGTGCTTCTTTGAGCATCACTGCAGCGACATCGTTGGAATTGGCAAGCCCACGCGCTTAATTTTTTTTTAAATACATTTAATTGGCTTGTCGCACTTTGTGTCTTATTGTACTCAAATGCGTTTTTACAACTTCTACATATGTAGGTATGCACAAGCCAAGTGATGTGTGAGGACGTGTGGCGGACGCGTGAGGACGAGGGACAGCAGGAAGGTTCTGTCTTACGATCAGAATAAGGTGTATTTTTAATGGTATTTTTTATTAAGAGGACGTCGCGACTCTTAAATTAAATAAAAGGAAGGTCTTGTTGAAAACGTCATAAATTGTATACTTACTTACTTACTTATCCTCTGCTCCCTCTTCCATTCCTAGTAAAATATTTTCCAAGAGTTTTAGAAATGATAACGCCTTTGTTATTCTTATACTCTGCTTTCATGATGTAACACATTCCATATGTCACAGCTCCTTGCCATGTCCATCTGTGGAAGGTCATTTCGAGAACTAGTCAATATCAGTAACACCCTCTTCTGTTCGAAGACGTCTACTTATCGGTTGACCACCGTGCTACTCGCATTTATTACATGAGATACCAGCGCATGCGTACATGTGTTATTCGTCGCCTTGTCTGCTGGCCGCTGCGCCCGCTGCTTGTTGTCCTCATCTTGTCGCCTCAGCAGAGCCTATCGCGATGTTTTGGGCGATGTGTGTCCGTAGTCTTGCTAATAGAAATGATGTCGATAGCACTTAAACACGATATCCGTTTCAATTTGTTTGGATTCTTCAATTTAAAAGGTGATAATTTTCTACTTTATGGCCCTTGACATATGGGCCACCCATAAAACTGATATCGGTGTGTAAGCAGATCGCTTAGTGTTGGGTTGGTGTGCCGTGCTCTGCTCTGCGTGTGCTGTATTCTTCTTCTGGTGGGCATTCAATCGCCGCCAAGCCATCCCCCCACCCTCACAATGTGGTATCATTCGATGATGCGGACGACGAGCGAGCTCTCCGCTGGGCCGTCTGTTTTTTTGTGCGTGTGTGCGTGTTACTGTGTCCAGTCAATAAGTTAGGCCAGTAAAATTTGAATAGCTTCGACTACCGCAGTGTCATCGGCAACAACAACAACGACAACAGCGAAGCAATCACAATTACTACAAGCAGCCTAAGTAATGTTTTCAATCAAAACAACCACAAAATTGTAACCAACAAAAAAAATATAGAAAATACCATATCATGCACGATTTTTTATACTCTATCGATTATTGTTCTTTTTTTATTTGTTTTTTTTTTCTGTTTGCTCAATTCGTGTTTCAGTGGTTTTCACACTTGATTATCGCATTGAGCAGTTGGATTTCGCCTGAAAGGCTTTATTCTACTTTTAGATGGTGTTACTTCCAACTTAGTCTAAGAAATTATGCATATCGAACTAATATCCAACGCCAGAATTTATGAAGGAATCTACTCTCAGAGGAATAGGTAAGAGCGCGTGGTTTGCGCCGAAGCTCCAACTCGTTCAAATGGCATTGGCCTTGGTCCCAATCCTTACAGCAGAAGGCGAACGAGAACAATGAAAGAAGAGCACTGTGCGGCAGACAGCCGAATGTGGATTCATCGATTTTTTCAGTTTATAATGTTTTTCTCTGAGTGTATATAATTTGATTAGTCGATCAGTTCTGTGTCTGTGAATTAGATAAAACTAGTAAACCCGGCCACGCGATGCTGTGGCTTTCAATTACACTGTGCGACAATTTGAGGGTGGAAGACCACTTATTGCCACATTTGAAAATTTTTTGATATACCTTCATAGCTACTGGTTATTTTTATTTTCTGTGGACCTAGATTTTTTATACATAGATTTTGACCAAGGAGCCCCATAGTGAAGTTTTGTGCCGATTATTTTTCTAGACTATGGTAACCTTAAAGCCACCTACAAAAGGCCATTTGGCGCGCTCCTCCTTTTATTTCTAGTTCTCTTTCTCTTCCCCTTTCCCCTTTATTTGCGCTTTATTTTCCCTTTATCCATTTTATTTTTCATATTTCCTCTTTCGCTTCCTGTCCTTCGCCATATCCGTCCCTTTCATTTTCCTCTTCCCTTTCCTTTTATTACCCATCTTCAGTGCTAGGCCTTGCATGACACTTCAAATTTAAAAATGAGATAAACTGTAGGGTAAAAATGGATTTTTGAACGGGTGGCACCCTTTTTGTAAAAATTTGAATAAATTACTCATTTCCATGCCAAGCCCTTTCATATGACACTTCAAATTTAAAAATCAAACAAACTATAGCGTAAAACTGAATTCTTGAACAGGTGGCAACCCTTTTTGTAAAATTTTTATTAAATTACTCAATATCAGGTCAAGCCCTTTCATATGGTACCAAAAATTTTAAAATCAAACAAACTATGCAGTAAAATTAAATTTTCAAACATCTGGCAACCCTTTTCAAAAAAATTAAACCTTCCTGCACATCTACAGGTCAAGCCCTTTTATTTGACACCACACTTTCTAAAATCGGTATAACGGTGTAAAAGTTATGGTGTTTACAAAAAATCGCTTAGCGTAATATATATAAAGATGAGATAAACTGTAGCGTAAAAATGGATTTTTGAACAGGTGGCACCCTTTTTGTAAACATTTTAATAAATTACTCATTTCCCTGCCAAGTCCTTTCATATGACACCTCAAATTTAAAAATCAAACAAATTATAGCGTAAAACTGAATTTTTGGACAGGTGGCAACCCTTTTTGTAAAATTTTTATTAAATTACTTAATATCAGGTCAAGCCCTTTCATATGGTGCCAAAATTTTTAAAATCAAACAAACTATAGAGTAAAATTAAATTTTCAAACATCTGGCAACCCTTTTTAAAAAATGAAACCTTCCTGCACATCTACAGGTCAAGCCCTTTCATCTGACACCACATTTTCGAAAATCGGTATAACGGTGTAAAAGTTATGGTGCTTACAAAAAATCGCTTAGCGTAATATATATAAAGATAAACGTGTTTTGAACTAAGGTTATAATATCATTAAAAGTTGTAGAAATATGTCTTTCCTGGGTAGAATTTTAGATATGTTATGGTCAACCTTGCGCCAACTTTTAGAAATGCATATGTACCTATAAACCCTGATTTCTGATTTCTGCTATAAATTTACTACATTGCGCCCACATGTGTCCACCTACAGAGGCGGCCATATAAAATTTATGCTTGGCAGTGCATACATTAATTTTGTAAGCGGAAGTGTATACAAACGCAACGTTAGTAATTTGAAGTTTGAGGTTTAACAGCCGCTTAATCCAAGAGAGAGATTAACATTCGTATAAAGCTTAATAGCCTGACTATCTCAAAGAGATTCAAACGTTGACGTAAATTTATAGTTAAAATATGTGATGCTTGGGTGGCAAAGGCATGTAGGTATGTATGTAATCATCCAACAGAATATGGTACGGCCTTGGCAGCGAAGCAGTTAAGAGCAAAATGTGTATTTGATTGATGAAAAATTCATAACCAAAATTCACAGGTCTTACCAATTATTCTATAGGGCAACGCTTTGATATTCAATTATAATGAAAGCGCATGCAATTTTGTTAAAATTAATAAAAGTATCTGATGACTTTCCTTTTACTACTTGGCACTAATTTCCAATCAGAGAAAGACTTTCATATTCTGGTGCACATATTTTTTGATTCAACGTCCATTTGGTGCGCTCACACGAATCGAACAACTGAAACCTTGTCTGATTTTTTTAACAATATTTAAATTTGTATCATATATTACGATTTACATTTAAAAACTTCACATGATCCACTACTTGCTTATTTAATTGTTATTTGCTTATATTTTGTACACTTGCTGAAATGCCGCTGCATTGGAATTATGCGCCATTATGTTCGCTTGTAATTCCCAGAAAAGTTCCATTGTCCATTACCACTTTTCTACACTTTCTCGATGTTGTATTGGATGTTCATGTCGCTGTTGGTGGGGGCGAATTGTTGTGATTTGATAGATACATGGAATTGCATTGTTATCCAGCAATATACAAATTTGTTGAATAAGCATGAAAATAATGACGCAGCACATTCCAAGCCGTTTATGTGAGAAGCTACTCTCCATAGCTTAGTAGGCTGGACTGTACATACATACATACCTTTAGTGTTACAGACAAAAATATGTATGTATGTATATTGAAGCGATCAAATCATGACCAAGTGGTCATTGATACGCGTTACAATAATTTTGCCGCATTTGCAAGTACATATCGAGTACAGTTGCTCGAAAAATTCTACGTACAAATATTTTATCCTTGTTATTGTTTGGGTACGATCGCCAAAATCAGGTAAGCTCGATCAAAGGCAAAGGTATCGGAAAAGAAAGAATTAACTCAATTAGTAGGGTTATAGAACAAAGTTTTATTATTTTCAATAAAGGGTATATATTTACATTACTTACATTTTCATATTAAACTTTTATCAACTAACAATGCATATTTTTTTAAATTTATAAAAATTAGAAAAAATAAAAAGTAGTTAAATTTTTAAAATTTCGTACAGTAATATTTTATTAAAAATTCTGTAATTAATTAAACAATTAAATAGCAAATAAAACCTTTTGTTAAAATATTTGTCAAAAGATTAAATTGAACTTTTGATACTGTTTTCAGAAAAAGGTTCTTAACAAACACCTGAAATTTAAGATAAAAAAAATTCAAATAAAAGAATTAACTCAATTAGTAGGGTTATAGAACAAAGCTTTATTATTTTCAATAAAGGGTATATATTTGCATTACTTACATTTTCATATTAAAATTTTATCAACTAACAATGCATATTTTTTTAAATTTATAAAAATTAGAAAAAATAAAAAGTAGTTAAATTTTTAAAATTTCGTACAGTAATATTTTATTAAAAATTCTGTAATTAATTAAACAATTAAATAGCAAATAAAACCTTTTGTTAAAATATTTGCCAAAAGATTAAATTGAAATTTTGATACTGTTTTCAGAAAAAGGTTCTTAACAAACACCTGAAATTTAAGATAAAAAAAATTAAAATAAAATCTGTACTTTCCTCAAATTTAGATTTTTGCTAAGAGATATTTTTAATATCAAAGAGAATATTCGTAGTATTATTTATATATAAGTATGTATGTTTTTGTGTGTAATACTTATTTTACATACAATAAAAACAACAACCTGTCATCCATCTATCCATCCATCGCCCCATTCAACCAGCCAACCAATCGACCATCGAGCGAGTCATCGATTCATCGCTGCTTCGACGAATGTATGATGAGTACTTGATAATCACAAAAGCGTAGCTACGGACACACCGATCGACAGCCACTCAGCATGCGATCGCGTTCTCAATGGACATTCGTAAATTAGTGAGATTGCAGTTTATTGCAGTTTGGTGAGTTTAATACCAATATATGCATACATACATATGTACACATTTACATACTAAAAGCAACGGACTCACATTACGAATCTTCAACTCAAAATGATGTTGGATTATTGTAAGCTTGAATGGCAGCTACTTCTACGTATACAAGCACAAAAACAAGTACAATAGATAGTTATTTGTACGTATGTATGTATGTATCTAGGTATATTGTGGCAACTCTATTGCTGTTGAGGAGTGGGTGGCGAATGTATGTAAATACGTATGTATGTATGTGAGTGCATAAGTTTTTATGTTAACACGTCGCATCCATTTTTTGCTGAGTTAATTCTCCTCACTGTTTGGTGGTGCTTTGACGACAGTGATCCCGTGATAAGCCGTCAAATATCAACATCAACATCAGTAATAGCAATAACAGCACAATTGTAATAAAAACATATTCAGCAATAACAGCACAAGGGATGTACATACATACATAAGTACTTGCTTTAAGTTAGACAAACACTTGAATGAGGCATTGTTAAATTTTTGCAAGAGATTTTTGGTTTTGCATCACAAAAGGATTTATAACGATGATGAAGAGGAGTAAAGTTAACAAAAACTGATATTTACCTTTCGGAAGCGGCATAAAATTGTAAGCCCAATTCCAAGTAGGAAACCATTGATTACACCATTGAGTACCCAAAATTTCCAAAGAAGCCAGGAAGTACTGAGCTTCTGGGACGCAACCTACACCCACTTAACACGAAAATTTTACATGAGTCCTTCGTCACTTTCTTACGTTGGAAACACAACTTTCGCGCCTCATTATTCCTGACATTTCGGCGGACAATGATTAATCATCGGACATCGTTTCGTGGATCATATACTTCGACGCGAAAAAGAGTCTATAAAAAATTGGCAGCTAAAGTGATAGGCTGATCAAATAGCTAGCGGACAAAGCGGACAAGTCATCTCTGTTGCCATGAGGCATAACCGCGCAGAGCGCCCAACGGCCAACGGCAGAGGCAAACGGCTAGCGGCAGGAACTCAATGCATTTTGACTGCCTCAGCAAATTGATCATTTGACTGATTATGCAGCATTGGTTGGCCCGTCAATGCATTGCATATCGAACAACAAAGGGAATTGGGAAGAATTGATGCTTTTGTGCTTGCATCCAATCAACTGTGACTGCCGCCGCCAAAAAAACAAGAGGACAGACAACCTTGGCAGTAGCCACAGCAAAAACATAAGGCTGCGTCATGCTGCCGTTGCCGTTGCTGTTGCATGTTGATGCTCCAAAAGCAATGAAAAATGAAAACACTTGCAAATTATGGTACGCACATGCGTACGGGGCAGAAGCAGCGGCAGCAATAAGCGTACCGCCCCTAATCAGCCAACACGAGAGTTTGTGTGCGCGCGTGTGTTTGGGCAAGTCTATTCGCATTTGGGGTTTTTTGTGTTTAAATGGAGGGCGGTCTAAACGGTTACCGCTGCAACAATGACGCAAAGTGCTGACGATGTTGGGACTTGCTTTTATTGGCATTCGCATTCGCGTTGCGCTGCACGATGATTGCACGAAAATTATTGAAAAATGTTCTTTAGCCACGCATCTTTGCTCTGCATCAGCACCGCTTTGCCAAAATACTATAAAAAAAAACAACAACCAAAAACTAACTCAAAAATAAGTGAACCACCTTTTTCACTGCGTCGTCGATTCCAGGAATGTGTTTAAAAAGAGCTTTTAGAACTTTTCGAGTTTGCGGAGATTCCTTCACGTGCGCCTAGTCTCGTTCATCAGACATAATATATACATACATATGTACATAACCTGGCGCGCATCTGGAGAGAAATGGTGGATTGGATTATCGTTGCTGCTAAAATCCGTGCTTTAAATAATATGAGGCGATCTGAATTTGTGGCGTGGCAGGCAAATTGGTGCCATTAAACGCGACCGAATTAAGTGCCTCACAATGCGCAGTCGCTCGTTTGTTCTGTCCATGCCAGTATATATGTATGTATAAGTACGTATGTGAATAGGCATTTCGTTAGACGCCACTGCCAAATTTAGTGGGAAAATATTTTTTGTCTATATTCTAGAGCACTCGAACTATACATATAGGTATGTAAATACCTATTCCAGGGCCGTGCGCAGGAATTAGCCTTGGGGGGGTTATTAATTTTGGTTTGCATTCGCATACATTTTTCGCTAAGATAAACATATTTGCTGAAACAGATATCCAGACCCATACACCATAAATTTAAATGTTCTCTAACTTTTCTGAAACTCATTATGATTCTGAAACATATTATTATTATTATTCATCAAAACCTAGTTTACCAGGTCCTGAATAGTACTGTTTACAGTACAGTGCACTCGCGAAAACTCGAACACACGATAACTCGAACATTCGGAAACTTGAACTTTTTTTTCTCCATTGACTACTTTAAAACTCGAAAAACTATTTTCTTTTTTCCATGGAAAAACATATGAGAAACTGTCGTTTTGCATGTGCTGTAACGGCCGATATTCAAATTTTTGTCATTACGTGCGTATTTTGTTTCATTCATGCGCCGCACTGGCTAGGTTTCTTGCTAATTACGGAACTTATCTTTTAAATTGATTGATATTTGTCAGTGATACACGGGATTTTGCGCGGTAAAGATCAAATTTATTTGCGTTTTATAATAGGACGAAAACTAAATGTTTTGAGTTTAGCAAAAAAGGCTGAAATAATTAACGAGGCCAATAATGGCGTTAGTATCACAGCTCTATCCAAAAAATATAACACTGCAAGTCCTCAATTTGTGGAATTGTGAAAAATGAAAACAAAATTTTGGAATGCGTTAATAAAACGCTATCGGGCCCTGGAAACGTAAAACGCTTCGCGCTTCAGAATTGCCAAAAATGAAAAAAAAAAAAAAAAGCTTTACAAGTGGTTTTTATTACAACGCAGCAAGAATTATCCTATAAATCGATTAATTTTGAAAGAGAAAGCTAAGGAGTTACATGCCAAATATAGCGATGGATCGCTACAAAATTAAAAAAAAACGGCATGGCATAGGATTGATTTCAATCTCAGGTGGAAATGAACAAGAACGCATAAGTTCATCCGAAGCCGTAACAATTTTCAACAAAGCTATAGCATGGGCAACTGCTGAAAAAATTAGCCCGAGAAAAGTTAAGTGCTACAATCACTGCGCGAAAAGGCTGTATTGAATGCGCTAGAAAATAAGAAACATCAAACCAAGATCACTGCTTTTTTATACTCAGCTGTACTAGTACACAGAGTATAATAGTTTTGATTTCATAACGGTGGATTGTAACATAAAGAAATAATCGAGATAGATATAGACTTATCTATATCAAAATGATCAGGGTGAAAAGAGAAATCGATTGAGCCATGTCCGTCCGTCCGTCCGTCCGTCCGTACGCACGATAACTCGCGTAAAAATTGAGATATTTTGATGAAATTTGAAATGCAAGTTGGTATCGAGACTGGGACGGTCGGTATTGAAAATGGGCGAAATCGGACCATGTCCACGCCCACTTTTCCTATATAGAAAAAATCGGAAATTTGGTATCTCTGTCACTAATATAGATGGAGCGATGAAATTTTACCCACGTGTTGAGCTCAGGCCCCTATGAAGAAATTTGATGAAATTTTGGAAAATGGGCGGTGCCACGCCCACTTATTAAGGGACAAACCTTGAAAGTTTTATATGTCATAACTCAGAAACCGTTGAAGATATATCGATGAAATTTGGTATGCGTGATTTACTTACCTAGGCAAACATTTGGACGGAAAATAGTAAAAATCGGTTGACGGCCACGCCCACTTTTATATATTTGTATTATAAAGTGACCTAATAAAAACATTTTAAGTCATATCTCTGTCAAATATAAAGATCTATCATTGAAATTTTTTCGCATGAGTCCAACTATGGACATAAAACAAAAAACACAAAAATTTTGGAAAATGGGCGGTGCCACGCCCACTTATTAAGGGGCAAACATTGAAAGTTTTATGAGTCATAACTCAGAAACCGTTGAAGGTATATCGATGAAATTTGGTACGCGTGATATACTTACTTAGGCAAATGTTTGGAATAAAAATTGCCAAAATCGGTAGACGGCCACGCCCACTTTTATATATGGGAACTATTAAGGGGCCTAATAAGAACATTTTAAGCGATATCTTTGTCAAATATAAAGATAATTCATTGAAATTTTGTGGCATGAGTTCCACAATAGACCGGAAACAAAAAATATAAAAACTTTGGAAAATGGGCGTGGCACCGCCTCTTTTTAGATAAAGGGATATACGAGATTTCTTAGCCTATAACTCGACAAATAATTGAGATATTATGACGATACTTGGTTTATACATTTTTATAACTTGTGTTAATAGACACGCAAAAATTTATTCAAATCGGTTTATGACCACGCCTACTTTTTAACAGAGATATTTCTGGAACACCCTTTAGGAATTTGCAACGTGACATCGTTGTAACTAGAAGTCATAAAGGAATGAAATGTTGCACAAAGAATAATATTCATATGCTTAGTTGGATGACTGATAAAACTGGTGAAAATGGGCGTGGCTACGCCCACTTTATGCAGCACTCGCTTTATATAAAATACGCCGTGTTTCCACCAAACTCAAACAAACAATGAAAGCATACAGCTGAGTATCTAATGTTCGATTCCACTCGAACTTAGGCTTCCTTACTTGTTTCTAATAATTTGTAAGCAACATTCATATTTGATAACATTTTTTATTAAATAAACTGGCAATGAACTACAAAACATGAAACCAGAGAATATCTTTGATTAACTATGCCATAAAAATGGACAGGGTATGAAAACTGTTAAAACGAATACATACATACATACAAATATATTAAAAATACATAACGTTCGAAAACTCGAACATTTCGATAACTAGGACAGGGTTGGTTTTCATTAGTTCGAATTTTCGCGAGTGCACTGTACTTGTTAATTGAAACTGCTCACTGTTTTCACAAAATGAACATTTTTTGTTATCAGTAAAATTTTTTTAAAAATGCCAAACGACCATATGCTACACAACTTTGTAATTTCGGAAAGCTCCAAGTGCAATTCAAAGTGCCGAACTTATGTATTGGCCAACCTTATTTTTTGCAACTTTCACCAATTTCTTCTTCCGTAAAATTATTGTAACTAATTTTGTCAAAAATTTTGAGTCAAGATTCAATGCAAAATTTATAAACTGTATTTTGAAAATTTTTGCAAAATCATTGCAACTTAGATTTGGTCATGGGGGGTTTAACCCCTAAACCCCCCCCCCCCGTGCGCACGGCCCTGACCTATTCACTAAATTAGCGGTCCTTATATACCCTATCATTAAAGATGCATATGTATATACATACATATGTACATGTATGCAAACAAGATTCTCTTAAATTGCCAAATTTTTCAAGTTGCCGTCTTTAATGCACTGATATATCGTGCCAACTTTTGAAACCTTTCTGTTGCATTGAAATTACTAACATCTATAATATTTTGTTTAGACACGCCAAATTAATTGATTCAATTAAACTTGCATCGCCAAATTCGGTTTACGCATATAGTAAATCAAATGAATAAACTGTTAAATATTATATCTCAACGAACCACTTTCGGTGCACTTCCAAAACGGAGCAAAAAAGGTCTTCCAAAATAGTACCGGAGAATTTTTTGAGGATGACGATTTTTTGGGTATCTGAAAATTTTAATTGCTTAATTGACAAATGTTCTTTGCAGTTCGGTAAAGATTTTTTAATGCGTTTAAATATGTATATTTAATTAATCCGGCAATTTATTTCGTTAGACTTATTTTAATCGATAAAATCGTAGAAAATTAAACATGGCAGGGCCGTGCGCACGGGGGGGGTTTTGGGGGTTAAAACCCCCCCATGACCAAATCTAAGTTGCAATGATTTTGCAAAAATTTTCAAAATACAGTTTATAAATTTTATAATTATAATTTTACGGAAGAAGGATTGGTAAAAGTTGCAAAAAATAAGGTTGGCCAATACATAGGTTCGGCACTTTGAATTGCACTTGGAGCTTTCCGAAATTACAAAATTGTGTAGCATATGTTCGTTTGGCATTTTTAAAAAAATTGTACTGATAACAAAAAATGTTCATTTTGTGAAAACAGTGAGCAGTTTCAATTAACAAGTACTGTAAACAGTACACGGAAAGAAATTTGTATACTTGAATCAAGAAAAATGCTTTCTTGAACTCAATTTAGAAAATTTTTAGGGAAATAAGAAAAATTGACTTAATTATTACTGGAAATAAGAAACTGAGTTTTCCAAAAATGAGACAATTATTTTCTTATTCAAGAACACTAATAAAATCTATAGAAAAAAAATGTTGAAAAAAAATGTTTAAATAAATAAGGGCCGATTTCATAATCAAATTAAAAGTTCCTTTAAATTCTAAAGGAGCCTTTAATTTTCTGATCGATTTCATAGTCTTTTTGAAGATAAAAGTTCATTTAAAATTAAATACCCAAAAACGGGCATTTAAGTTATTTAAAGGTTCCTTTTGCCAGAAAAAAATTTCATTTCTGTAATGTGTCAAAACCAAATATCAAAAATTTATTAAAATTTTTGAACCGATTTTGTTTGTTGAGTCGTATAATGCAATATTCATCTTCTTCTCTTTTGTGATGTTGGATGACCGCTTCCTATATTTTCTGCACTGGGTTTCCAAATTATGCTTCTTTGTTCTTTTTCTTTTTTTCAAAAAAAAAAAAAAATAAAAAAGCCATAATCAAAAAATTTATTTATTTTCAGAAAAAAATAAAAGTCAAATTTCAATATTTTTAAATTTATGAAAATTATTTGACATTAAAGGAGCCTTTTAATATTATATTATTATGAAATCACTCCCACTTTAAAGAACTTTTAAATGGCTCTTTAACTAAAAGGCTCCTTTCAGGAAAGGAGCTTTAAGAATTTCATTATGAAATCGGCCCTAAGAACATCTTTTCTTAAATTTACTTAAATGAAGAAAATCTTTTTGCTAATATGAAGAAGAATTTAAGAAAATTGTGTTTCGACGAATTGGAACAACAAAATACAGCGAAAAAAAAAAAAATGTTAAATGAATAAGAAAACGTTTTCTTGAGCGAAGTAAAATTTTTCTTGCTGAATTTACATTTCCAAAGTTACATGTATTTTTTTTCATTTGCCATCCGCTTTGCATATTTCTGAATATTTTTGCAATTCTCAGATTGTTAGTGAAGCATTTGGTATAAGGAGTTCACTATTTGCATCTTCATTTATATTAAATAAAATGTCATTTCAATAAACAAGTCCTAGGAAAATACTAGTTGACTAATTATGGTTTTCTAATCCCTCATGATTAGTTTTCATTTTACTTATTTTTTACGTTTTTAATATTTTTAGAAAATATTTGCTTAATTTAATATTTAATATTTTCTTATGCCTCAGACACACATGTGGTATGAATATTAGAATATCAATATTATGATTTGGCTATGCTATGAAAATTTTCAATTAAACTACAATATGAGGGTGACACATATGTGGTATAGATCGAAATATTATTACTATACTACGATGTGTGTCTCTCGCATTACTTACTTAAGCTCGTATAAGAAAAGTTTTACTTGCAACAAAAAAATAATTTCTTAATTTATTTCAAAAAACAAGAAAAAAACACTTACCCTAAGTAAATTATTTCTTATTTATTTAAAATCCAATTTTACTTGAAGCAAGAAAATGTTTTCTTATTTATTTAAAATCCAATTTTCTTGGATTTTCTTGATATTAAGAAATTATTTTCTAAGTTCAAAATCAAGTCTAATTTTTCTTTCCGTGTACTATTCAGGACCTGGTTAACTAGGTTTTGATGAATCAGAATGAGTTTCAGAAAAGTTAAAGAACATTTAAATTTATGGTGTATGGGTCTGGATATCTGTTTCAGCAAATATGTTTATCTTAGCGAAAAATGTATGCGAATGCAAACCAAAATTAAAACCCCCCCCAAGGCTAATTCCTGCGCACGGCCCTGAAACATGGGCACTCCTCTCATTCTCTGGGATGGACGTGGGTATTTTAGTGGCATTTCACAAATCTTCTTCTTCTTCCTTTTCACGGCATTTCGTATTCCCAGAGTTGTAATGAAAACCGTCCGCAGTTTTGAGCAGACTTGTTAAATTCATATTAAAATAAAAATAATGATTAATTTTTCGGAATTTTCAATTTTAGTGATTATTTTAAATGGCAAATTAATAATCAATTAAATTAAAAAATTATAAAAAATAATCACAGTTAATACCCATTAAAAAGGTAATCGAAAATAATCATATAATCAAATAATTTTTTTATACAATTAAATATCTTATTTCTTAATTTTTTTATTTGTTTGATTATTTGTAATTGTTTTTAATTGTTTGATTTTTTGACTGCTGGATTATTTTCAATTATACAATTTTTTTTATATGATTATTTTTTATTATTTTTTCCGTACGAAGCAATTGTACGCCATGGCGTATGCGTAACATTTTTTAAACAAGAATAAAAATAACACTGGATCACAAAAAGAAATTTTTTGTCTGTACTCTGAACGCGACCATTATATTTATATGTAAAATCGGTCGTTGATTCCGAAAATCGGGTTCATTTTTAATTCTATGGGATGGTTTTTGAGATATCGGCAATTTACCGTTATTTGGCCAATAGCTCCACTTAATCCTGTATGCCTCTTTAACGCAGTGAGCTATCTTCCTTGGAGTGACACCCAACGAAAGAAAATTAAATTTCCTTTTCATCGCTGCTATAACATTTTTCGCTAACTCTTATAGTTTCTGAAATATTGACGATTCAATTTGAATTTTTTCGATTTTTTACGATTTTTTGAAGAAAAAATTGACTTTGTCAGGCAATATCTTTAAAACCAATGTCTTCACCTTTACGTGAAGCTTACGGTTTTACTCCTTTACGTGAAGCTCCATTCTATTGGGAAAAAGATAAGCTATCAACGAAGAAAATCCATGGTAAAATGGAAAAGTTATAGGCGATCAAGTAAATACATCCAAGTCGCGCAATGCCTCTGCACGGGTATATTCTATGCATGTTGTACCAATACCTACACATTTGCAGTAGCAGCACGTTGGCAGCGCAGTAGATAAAAGCCCATTTACGGGTATAACATGCATAGAATATACCCGTGCAGAGGCATTGCGCGACGTGCCTGTATTTACTTGATCGCCTATAACTTTTCCATTTTACCATGGATTTTCTTCGTTGATAGCTTACCTTTTTCCCAATAAAATGGAGCTTCACGTAAAGGAGTAAAACCGAAGGTGAAAACATTGGTTTTAAAGATATTGCCTGACAAAGTCAATTTTTTCTTCAAAAAATCGTAAAAAATCGAAAAAATTCAAATTGAATCGTCAATATTTCAGAAACTATAAGAGCTACAGAAAAATGTTATAGGAGCCGTGAAAATGAAATTTAATTTTCTTTCGTTTGGTGCCACCCTAAGGAAGATAACTCACTGTGTTAAAGAGATATACAGGATTAAGTGGACCCATTGGCCAAATAACGGTAAATTGCCGATATCTCAAAAACCTTCCCATAGAATTAAAAATGAGCCCGATTTTCGGAATCAGCGACCTATTTTACATATAGAAAGGATGGTCGCGTTCAGAGTATTTTTTGGCTGTAGAGCAGTGTAATTAATCGATAAATTAATTAGACCCGATTTCAGATCAAACATTTTATTGTCATTTAAATTTTAATATGGATTGTTATTTAAATGCCAATTATCTTTTTTTCGTTTTCAGATCAACCTTAATTAAATAAAAGAGTGGCATCATTTGATTTTTGCAAATAAGTATCTTTTAATTTTTATTACATTTCAATTTTCAGGAAAATACACCACGAACAAAAAACTTTTTATCTGAGGAAATCAAATTGTTGCTGAATATAATTGAAACAAAAAAATCAATTATTGAGTACAAAAAAAAAAGAAAAAATCAGCTCTGATCAGCTGTTTTCTAGTCGGGGAGCAAGGTTGCATTTTCCATATTTAAATAGCCAAATTTGGGCATTTAAATACAGTTTAAATGCTGTGTAAATATTTCGTCTGAAAATGTATATTAAAATTTAAACGTCAATCGATATTTAAACTTTTGATCTGAAATCGGCCCTTTATCACGCATTAAAAAAAAATCAAAAATAATTAAAAGTAATCAAATAATCGTATTAATCACGCAATTAGAAAATCGAAAAATAATTATAAATAATCCAAACAATCATGCAATTAAAATTAATTCATAGATTAATTAATATACTTTTTTAATCTAATTTAATTTTAATCATTAAACAGACTTCCACCTGTATTTAATCATTAAAGAGTTACAAAAACAAAACATGCTTTAATTAATCTCTAAAATTCTTAATTTATTTAACAGGGCTGGTTTTAGGTAAATTTGTTCATAACAGATTATTAATAAATTGAGTTATTTGTATGGTAAATTAAGCTTAATTAGGGATTTAACTAAAGTCTATGGTCTATTAAGCTCATATTTGAACAAAATATTAGCCTTCAATCCACAATATTAAAACAGCTGAGAAGAAGAAGAGGCACAAAAAAATTGGTCGTCAAGTAGTCTCGCTGGCCTCCACTTCAAACAACAAAAAAAAAAAAAACACAAAACAAAATGAAAAGAATTACACAAGAAATTCGTTGCGCTTCCAATGAAATGGCAAAAAAAACAGTACACAAGGATACTTAATAAAATGATAAATCTAAAGTGGTTTCTCATCATAGATACAAAATAATCTAATGACTATTTGTGTTAAGGCCTCAGCTACCAGGTGTTTTCGAACAATAGTGACAAAAGTTTAAAAGGATAATCGATGCCAAAGCCGAAACCGAAACCGAGGCTGATGTCGATTTGTTATTAATAACCAACTTACGTTATCGATTTGCTGCGCCATAAATTTGAACAAAGGCAAGATAAAAAGAAGCATTCCAAAAACAAAGACATAGTATCTACGAATATTAAAATTGTATGCAATAAATAAAAAAAATTTAAGAAAAAAAAAAAAGAAATTGAAAACCGAATAAAATTCCTTTGAAATGCAGCTATTGTTTGCTGCTGCTGCCACATTCTTTTTTTTTCTCCTTCACATGATTACACGCAATTTTCTCACACGTAATATATAGTAGAATTGTAAACGAATTTTTAATATATATTTTTTTTAATTTTGAATTCAAGCCGCATTCGTTCCTTCTTTTTCAATTGCTTCTGTTAGTGCTGCAGCGTATACGTACATATGTACGTACACATATTAGTGTACAATTGGATTTGAATTGACTTCTGTGTTGTTTAATTTCTCGCTGCCAGATCATAAACTACAAAATTAATTGTCCTTTTGTTGCATGCTTCTCGCTTGTGGGTGCATCATGCAACACACAAATGGAATGAATAAAGCAATATGTTTGAAGGCAACAAATGGCTAAAATCTTTTTAATGGCATTGTGTGAGTGAGTGGCATTCTACAATTCACTTTTTTTTTAATAATTTTTCTTTATTATTTTTTCATCATTTTATAGATTTTTTTAGTGGAGATACTCCAAAAGGTGAGCATGTCAGGCGCTTTGTATTGTTTGCAGCCGCATTGTGGCAACTTATTCAATGTATTCACTTCGTATCTGAAGTACTCATGTGCCCGATCGATCGCTCGATCGACAATGTGTCCATTGCAGTTAGATTATTATCCGTTTGATCAACATCTATTGTAGCCGTTGTGTCTCTTGTATCAAAGCAAACAAATGTTTGTTTTTCCATCTTTGTTTTTTTTTTTATATTTTTTATTGCAGCAATTTTTCTGGTGAATGTATGTTCAAGCACTTTTTAACCCGCTGTAATATTATTTGTAAAATCGAACACATTCCTGTCAAGAATGTTTGGTAATTTAAGCCGTGTTACGTCGAATGGAATCAATTGTTTGCTTTTTACATATCGCTAGCTTAGAGTGCAAACTGTGTAAGTCCACATTTATGAAAAAGTGTGTTTTTATGCAGAACGCTAGAAAAATCAAATACGCACCACGCTAAACAAGTCTGTGATATTTGTCATATTTCTATTCGTTGTTATTCTGTGATGCGCAAATTGTGTAAGTCCAAAAAGCGAAGAAAATTGTGTAAGTACAAAATATTTATATGCACAGAAATTTTTTTTTTCATTTTGAAATTTTTTTATTTTTTGTTTTATGTCTCTCCTACAAAGTTTGAAAAAAAAAACGGACTTACACAATTTGCACTCTAAGCTAGCGATATGTATGTATATTTGTAAAGGATTACTGAGCAATAAATTAAATAACAAAACAAGCAATTGAGTTGTGCACATGGGCTTACACCTGCTTAAGGTTGTTTTATCAAGGAAAATATGGTTTGGTAAAATGTTAAAGGTGTGAAAGTACAATTCCGATGATTTCGGCTTTCATGTAATATGTATGTACACTAGGGTGCTTTTAATTTGTATGAAAAATTTAAAAGTTCATAAAAAGACTGTATCGCCCCCTCAATCTGTAGTAACATGGTCAAAGATATCACACATAAATTTTGGTCCCGATTGGTGGCGGTTAAGGCGTGGCGCATTGAGGTCAAAGTTCAGAAAACTCTATGAAGGGTCAAAAAATCAAAATATTTTTTTAATTATCTAATACCCAAAATTAATACTTCTATACCCAATGATAACAAATATAAATTTTGGTCCCGATTGATGACGGTTTACTGGTGTTTCAAGGGGGTCAAAGTTCAGATTACCATATGCGACACCAAAAATGTACATAAGTCTTCTATGGCAATGTGAACATTGACCCCCTTAAAACACCACTAAACCGTCATCAATCGGAACCAAAATTTATATTTGTTATCCTTGGGTATAGAAGTATTAATTTTGGGTATTAGATAATTAAAAAAAATATTTTGATTTTTTAACCCTTCATAGAGTTTTCTGAACTTTGACCTCAATGCGCCACGCCTTAACCGCCACCAATCGGGACCAAAATTTACGTGTGATATCTTTGACCATGTTACTACAGATTGAGGGGGCGATACAGTAAAATATCGTTAATTTGAATTTTAAACGCACTCTAATGTACACATATTTCAACACATTCAGCTACATAGTTAACAAATGCCATTATTAACCAAGTTTATAATCTAGAAAGTACTTAATAGTATTCATAGATATTATACATTAAGATAACAAATTAATAAAAAGAATTATAACAATAAATTGTTTAATTATAATTGAAAACTAAACATGGATGAAAGAGCGCAATGAAGGAGTCTAAAAATTTGTCTACTTAAATCTGCAGCAAACCGTAGAGTTGTCAGCTTGAAATTTTAAATAAAGCCAAAAGCGGGTTAAAATACATATAGTATAGAAATATATTGTTGAGAAACATATCGACCCCTTTGTGCGACTTTATCGTAAGGGACAAAAGCAAATTTTACAGAAAATCATAAGTGTTCCCTTACGATAATTTCGCTCTCAATGTTTTAAGAGAGTATCTGAATAATAAATGTCCTTTACGATAATATTTAAAAAGGTTGTATATGACAAATACAAGTGTCTTATTGCACACTTTTGCATTTCTAGTGATGGGGTCATGGTAATATAGTGAGTAAGAGAGTTTCCACCTTCGATTTACTACTAGCTATAATCAAAATATTTTTATATGGGCGATTCGATAAATTCGAGCTCAAGAAAAAAGTATAGATTGTTCCTTACGAAAACAGCTATACCTGAACAATCAGTTGTATGGGATCTATATCTTATACTAGTCCGATGTGGTGGATTCCGACAAATAATCACACGACCATCAAAATATATTCCACTGCCGAATTTCAAGTCGATATCTCTGAAAATATGAGCCTCATGGCCATTCCGGTTTGGACAATGATAATAATTTTGTTGTATGTGCTATTATAAGCAGGTATTGGTGCATACTCGATGAAAATTCGGTTATCTCCCAACATTTTAAAGATATTCAGCTTTTGCTAATTGCAAGTCAAAATATATAATACTCGCTACTGCTCCTCCAAATAACACAAAATCTACTGTATAGTTTTTGAAAATTTTCCATAGCTTTTTATAAGTACTTAATATGTAGATTGTCCATGTTATTATACACATCATGTTGATCAGGACTTCGGGTCCCCGAGTATGGATCAAAACGTGGACCCGGTTGACCCTCGAATGTTTTTGAGCTATGCTGATATCAAATGAAAAACCCTCATCAAGAACTTAAGAGACCTTAAGAGGCTTAAAAACAGATCTAACTATGGTATTGAATCAAAGGCCTTCATCAGGACTTCAACATAGAACTCTTTTAATTGTGATGCCTAGGCCAGGTCCCAATATGATGGGTGTGAAAGACTAAGACGAAGAAGAAAGGGATAAGGACATGAAGAGGTTAAGGTATCGCAGCGAAGCGAGACGGATTTACTTTAGTTCTGGATTTCGCAAACGGCTTCAACAATTTTCATGAAATTTATGAAAAAAGGTTCTCGGAGGCGAGCTTCTGAAAAGTCACATTTTCCACTCGCTTTTTTTTAACTTTTTATTTTGTTTGCCCGAGATAAGCTCGGTCATCCAGGTACTACATATTTATATATGTGTATAAACATCTATATATGTATTAATGGGCTATCATTTTTTCCATACAAACAATTGCCAGGCTGTTTAGCACATTTAACATACTCATATCCACATAAAATTGATATGGATAGGGGCATTTCAGTTATTATATCTGGGTCTGGGTTAAGATAAATTTTTACTGAAACAATCCGGCTCATAATGAAAATTGGCTGCACTTGAAAAGAACTAAAAAGAAGAAGAAACATATACAACATATACCCAGCAGTAAAAATCTGAAATGAATCCTTTATGAATCACTGATGAAATTCATCATGAGGAGGCATCAGTGAATGCTCTCATATAAAGGCTGCTGAATTTTTTCAAATAAATGGTTTGCTTTCCTCATGCCTATATGACTCCGTTCGGAGCCGGCATAAAACTGTCCAATGGTAGGAAAAACAAAAGGAGCACACCTCGAATTGTAAGAGAAGCTCGGCCATAAAACTCGTCAGAGTTATAATAGCGCAAAAACAATTCTTCTGTACGTTGAAAAGAGACAAATACTCCCTCAAAAACAATTTGATTGACTTTAAACTTCAAACTAAATGAAAATAACTATTTCAAAAATTATTTTTTTTGAAATTTGAATTTAAATTACTGAAATAAATTATGAAACTCAAATGGCGGGATAGCTATGTATTCCATGTTATAAGGAGAAGCCAGTGCGCAGTATAATTTTTCTTCCGGACTTCTTCTTTCCCCTTACGGCCAAAGCAGAAGCTTACAAGAGGCAAATTTGAAATTTGTATTTCCATATATTTTTTATTTTAAATATAATTTGTTTTATAGTTGTCAAATTGAAAAATTTGTCAGAAAAGCTGCCGAATGTCAAAAAACCTACCGAAATACAAGCTGGCTCGTGGGTTTATAGCCGCCTCGATGGTATTTCGTTTGGTTTTTTATACTCAGCTGTACTAGTACACAGAGTATTATAGTTTTGATTTCCTAACGGTGGATTGTATGAATGTGAATGTGTGAATGAAATAATCGAGATAGATATAGACTTATATATATCAAAATGATCAGGGTGAAAAGAGAAATCGATTGAGCCATGTCCGTCCGTCTGTCCGTCTGTGAGCACGATAACTCGCGCAAAAATTGAGATATTTTGATGAAATTTGAAATGTAAGTTGGTATCAAGACAGGAACGGATGGTATTGGAAATGAGCGAAATCGGACCATGACTACGCCCACCTCCCCTATATAGTAAAAATCGAAAATTTTGTATCTCAGTCACTAATAGAGCTAGAGTGATAAAATTTCACACACGTATTGAACTCAGGCCCTTATGAAGAAATATGGTGAAATTTTGGAAAATGGGCGGTGCCACGCCCACTTATTAAGGGGCAAACATTGAAAGCTTTATAAGTCATAACTCAGAAACCGTTGCAGATATATCGATGAATTTTGGTAGGCGTGATATACTTAGGCAAATGTTTTGACGAAAAATTGCCAAAATCGGTTGACGACCACGCCCACTTTTATATATGGGTCTTATAAAGTGACCTAATAAAAACATTTTAAGCGATATCTCTGTCAAATATAAATATATATCATTGAAGTTTTATGGAAGGTGTCCAACTATGGACATATAACAAAAAATACAAAAATTTTGGAAAATGGGCGTGGCACCGCCTCCTTTTAGAAGCAGGAATATACGAGATTTCTGAGCCCATAACTCGACAAATAATCGATATATTATGACGAAACTTGGTGTATACACTTTCACTACTTGTAGTAATACATGTTCAAAATTTTAGCGAAATCGGTTGACGACCACGCCCACTTTTATATATGGGTATTATAAAATGACCTAATAAAAACATTTTAAGCGATATCTTTGTCAAATATAAAGATAATTCATTGAAATGTTGTGGCATGAGTTCTACAATAGATCGGAAACAAAAAATAGAAAAATTTCGGAAAATGGGCGTGGCACCGCCTCTTTTCAGACAAAGGAATCAACGAGATTTCGGAGCCCATAACTCGACAAATAATTGAGATATTATGACGAAACTTGGTTTATACACTTTTATAACTTGTGTTAATAGACACGCGAAAATTTATTGAAATCGGTTTATGACCACGCCTACTTTTTAACGAAGATATTTCTGGAACACCCTTTGGGAATTTGTAACGTGACATCTTTGTAACTGGAAGTCATAAAGGAATTAAATTTTGCACAAAGAATAATATTCATATGCTTAGTTGGATGACTGAAAAAAATTTAGAAAATGGGCGTGGCTACGCCCACTTTATGCAGCACTCGATTTATATAAAGTACCTACACCGTGTTTCCATCAAACGCAAACAAACAATGAAAGCATACAGCTGAGTATCTAATGTTCGATTCCACTCGAACTTAGGCTTCCTTACTTGTTCAATATATGTAGTTTGCACGCTTGTACCAACGCAAAACGACAGTGATGAGTATTCAACAAAGAATGATCAATGATCATTTAGCAGTGAAACAAATTTACTGCAGGGTATATGTATATATATGTATACATACACAAATGTCACTTTTCAGTTCTGCCAAATCAAAAAAGCACTGTGCTGCCAAATCAGCACGGAAAAAACAAATCGAACAGGGCGGATCAGAAATTGAACCAGCAATTTATCTGGTTAAATCGAGCTGAAATCTTTGTTGTTGCATTTACATGCAAAAATTTTTATCTGGGTTAGGATCACCGTATGTGAAACACGGCTGATGTGTTCGTATGAATCAGGAGCAGTGCGTAGCCATATAATTTTTTCTATAAATTATTTAATTTGTTTATAAATAATAAATACAATTTTTAGTTAAGAGAAATAGATATCGTAAACGTGTTTACAAATATCGTAAACACAGTTGAAGAGTCGCCTTAATTTAAAAGCGCTCTCTCTATTTTATATGCATTGGCCCAGTTTACGCTCAGATCAAAATCAACGCGGCCAAATATCTCCTATTGCTTTTCCATTAAAGCGAAAAATGAGAGAGAGTGCGGGAGAGCACACTGAGTAATTTTAATTTTGACCAAGGCATATCTAACAGGTAGGCTCGGCGGCGAATTGAAAAACTTCTTTTTATACTCAGCTGTACTAGTACACAGAGTATTATAGTTTTAATCACATAACGGTGGATTGTAACAGAATGAAATAATCGAGACAGATATAGACTTATATATATCAAAATGATCAGGGTGAAAAGAGAAATCGATTGAGCCATGTCCGTCCGTCCGTCTGTCCGTCCGTCTGTCCGTCCGTCTGTCCGTCTGTCCGTCTGTAAATACTCTAACTCGCGCAAAAATTGAGATATTTTGATGAAATTTGAAATGCAAGTTGGTATCGAGACTGGGACGGTTGGTATTGAAAATGGGCGAAATCGGACCATGACCACGCCCACTTTTCCTATATAGAAAAAATCGGAAATTTGGTATCTCAGTCACTAATATAGCTGGAGCGATGAAATTTTACCCACGTGTTGAACTCACGCCCCTAGGAAGAAATTTGATGAAATTTTGGAAAATGGGCGGTGCCACGCCCACTTATTAAGGGTCAAACATTGAAAGTTTTATATGTCATAACTCAGAAACCGTTGAAGATATAGCGATGAAATTTGGTATGCCTGATGTACTTATTTAGACAAATGTTTTGACGGAAAATTGTGAAAATCGGTTGACGGCCACGCCCACTTTTATATATGGGAACTATAAAGGGGCCTAATAAAAACATTTTAAGCGATATTTCTGTCAAATATAAAGATATATCATTAAAATTTTATGGCAGGAGTCTAACTACGGACATAAAACAAAAATCACAAAAATTTTGGAAAATGGGCGTGGCACCGCCTCTTTTTAGAAGCTGGAATATACGAGATTTCTGAGCCCATAACTCGACAAATAATTGATATATAATTATATATTGATATATTAAAAAACTTGGTGTGTACACTTTTATTACTTGTGGTAATACATGTTGAAAATTTTAGCCAAATCGGTTGACGACCACGCCCACTTTTATATATGGGTATTATAAAGTGGCCTAATAAAAACATTTTAAGCGATATCTTTGTCAAATATAAAGATAATTCATTGAAATTTTGTGGCATGAGTTCTACAATAGATCGGAAACAAAAAATAGAAAAATTTCGGAAAACGGGCGTGGCCCCGCCTCTTTTCAGACAAAGGAATCAACGAGATTTCGGAGCCCATAACTCGACAAATAATTGAGATATTATGACGAAACTTGGTTTATACACTTTTATAACTTGTGTTAATAGACACGCAAAAATTTATTGAAATCGGTTTATGACCACGCCTACTTTTTACCAAAGATATTTCTGGAACACCCTTTGGGAATTTGTAACGTGGCATCTTTGTAACTAGAAGTCATAAAGGAATGAAATTTTGTACAAAGAATAATATTCATATGCTTAGTTGGATGGCTGATAGAAATTTTGAAAATGGGCGTGGCTGCGCCCACTTTATGCGGCGCTCGATTCATATAAAATACACCGTGTTTCCATCAAACGCAAACAAACAATGAAAGCATACAGCTGAGTATCTAATGTTCGATTCCACTCGAACTTAGGCTTCCTTACTTGTTTTTATTTACAAAGGTAGAGTGTAATGTCAAAATCAAAGCGAATTCACATCATGGCCAATAGGAATGGACGAGTCGCAAGCGAATTCAGATTTTAACCACGGCGAAATATCATTTTGACATTACACTCTACCAATTACAATAACAAAATACATGGGAAATTCCTGATTTCGCCACCGGGCCTACCTTCCTAGATCTGCCTTGATTTTGACCATGATTTCGCGTCGGACCGTGATCAAAAGGGCAAATAAGTGTTGCGGTACAACTGGAATTTGGAAAGTGTTGCTTATCTCCGCGAAAAGGAATAATTTTTGTACCAATACAAAGTTGAAACAAGTAAAAGCGCGGCTGTCTTCGGCCGTACCGAAGACTTCATACCTTTCATGAGTGGGGAAATGAAAAGTTACCTATGTATGTACATAGCCGGATTAAGTTTAATTTATAATTTTAATTCTGTGGGTTATTTATGGAAAGATTTATTAGAAAAAATGGTGTCTTTACTATTTAAATGGAGGAGTTATACACCAAAATGTGCATATCTGAACAATCGGTTGTATGGGAGCTATATGTTATAGTGGTCCGATCTTGACAATTTTCGGTAACCCTGTTTGGGCCCATATGGGTACAAATACTTCAAAATTTCACGCCGTTAGCTGTTAAAATGGGGGAGTTATACACCAAAATGTGTATATCTGAATAATCGGATGTTGTGGAACTATATGTTATAGTGGTCCGATCTAGACAATTTTCGGTTACCTTGTTTGGGCCAAAATGGGTACGTCTACTTCAAAGTTTCATGTCCTTAGCTGTTTAAATGGGGAAGTTATGCACAAATTACTTCCAAAAATTTCATGTATATCTGAATAATCGGTTGTTTTCTATATGTTATAGTGGTCCGATTCGGCCGGTTCCGACAAATGATCAGCTGCATATAACAACATACCTGTATTCCGAATTTCATTCAGATATCTCAAAAACTGAGGGACTAGTTTGCGTTCACACAGACGGACGGACGGACAGACGGACAGACGGACATGGCTTAATCGACTCAGCTCGTGATTCTGATCATATCGGTATATATTTTGGTGGGTCCCGCACGCTTCCTTCTGGTACTTTCGACAAAAATTTTTTGGCACTAAATTATAATACCATTTCATTCTCATGAAAGGTATAAAAATAAATTGCATGGTCGAATTTCGAGCACCGGCGATACTAGTATTTATAATTATGTAGGTATCATTATGTACCTACCCACGCGTGAATGTAAATCTGTACACACATAGTTATGTATGACTACACACATCTGGATTTTAGCCACGATAACTTCACTTGTTCATGGGAACAAGGATACATGAGAACAAACTATATGTACATACACAGATATATTAAATTGTATTTGTATATGTAGATATACATGCATATGTTCATATGTATGTAAAGATTGCATTCAAGCAACGTAAAAAATATAATGCAAGGAATTCGGGTTATTAGCGCCAAAGGATTTTCTCATGGTTTAAAAATACTCAACGTGCGACAAAATTTGCCCGCGGCTAAATATGAAACACAAAATACGGCAAGGCGCAGAGGTGGATGCCTACAACACACATATAAAGCGTGGTCGAGCTGCCGCATGTTGCACATTTTAGGCTACTACCAACAATAGCAACAACAACTGCAAAAGTGACAGCAGCATGAGAATGAATGTGCTGCAGCGCAATACTCGTGGCCGGTTAAAACAGCAAGAAACAAAAGATAATAAAAATAAAATAAAAAAGGAATTGAAGACAAAATTAAAAATTTAAATAAAATAAAAAAATGCTAAACAAAAAAAGAGTATTAAATCAGCAGATGGTGGTCGTGCTGCCACTCACGGGAATAGTGAGGAGGTATTTTCGATGCACGCAGTGAGCACTTGGTTAGCGATGTAACATCAGCGATTGAATCCATATTGAGTAAGTGAGCATACCTATGACTACTTCGTATTCGCAGTACAATCTGCACTGCTTACTTGGAATTGGTGTTGATATGAGTCGCAGTTCAGCGGATTTTTTGTATGTGTGTGATTACAACTACACTCCATTGAGATGTAACATCAGGGGCGGATTTACCTCTAGAAGCGCCCTGGGCAAACAAATCAAGCCGCGCCCCAATATTTCCAAAAAAAAACCGTACTTGCCTTCTTGTGGTGACATTTCATTACTGATATATTTTACGGATTGAAAAAATTTTATTCGATTCTTATATAGGTACCTACCACATTCTTTCCATTTTCTAAACTTCAAAATGATCTGATCTTAAACCGTCATTAGTTATTAGGTGGCACAGATTTCGCAATATCATTAAATTGCAGTTCATCATACGAATCTGAAAAACAATTTTAGAAAATGTTTCGTACTGAAGCTAAACTCACAATTTTTGACAGTAGGGTGCCTCCTAGGTAGCGAAATCTGGCTTTCTGGTCCAGAATCTACCTGGGCTAACCTAGCTGTCGATCAATTGACTTATGCATTTTTACCTTTTTGGTTATGATCAACAACCGAGTCATTTTCTTTTCGAGGAGTTTGAAAAAAATCAATCAAGTTTAGGGATTTTCGACAGTAAATCTTTGTATTTCTGCACTTTCTCGGCTGCACGTTTTTTGTTTGCTGCGCCGCTTAACTTTCTCATATGCCGCTTAACTTTCTCATATGCACTCATTCTTCTATTTTTCACAAAAACATTAATTCACTGACACTTTTTTGATGTTTTTTACTCGGAACGACTTTTAAGATTACATAAAATATAGGCAGCTCATTGTATAGAGGCGCGAACTATTCAAATTAACCAGAAACAGAAAATATTCAGATCTTATTTTCCTTTGAAAAAGTGAGCACGCGCATTTCCCCGAAAAAATACTTCAATGCCTACTTGATTTTTAAATTTGAAATTTCAATTAAATTTCAATCTTTCACGTTATTTTCTGCACACAAGCTGCTAAAACTTATGGCGTTTTCGATTCTGGCCAAAATGTCGCACTTATTCTGCACTTTTATCGGGCTGTCAATTTTTTTTGTTCTATTCCACATAGATTCCACAAATTTTTTCAGGGTTGATTGTTCTATTGAAAAAAATGTCGCACTCTCCCCGACCACAGGGCAGCATTTTCTGCCTTTAATATGAACAAAGGGTTACATTATTTTTGTTTCATACATCACATGAAAAGTGCAACATTTTCTTAGGGCACAGGGCGCATGTTGATAATGTTGCCTTGTAATAATGCAGCATTTTTATTCAGAATCGAAAACGCTATTAGTGTTTACATATCGCTCATTTACTGCAAGACCGGCATAAATAAAAAAGAACGTGATTTTTGAGTTAATGCTGCAGAATAGTTAGTTACATCATACTTCATTTGAATAAAAAATTCTTTATGATTTGTTGAAAACTAAGCGCTTCAGATACAAACCAAATGTTGCATTTACTTGCGCACCATATGGCGGTTGAATCTCATTTCCCTTCCTGAAAAGTTGTGTATTTTTAAAAGTGAAAATGCAGCAAATGAGCGATATGTAAGTCCCACTGGGGCGAAGGTTAAGAACTGTACCAATGTACTGAAATGTACTATGATTAATTTTTTGTCTATAAAAAATTGAAAAAATCTTTCATTCTTGTTGTAATATTCAAAAAAAAAATAAATAATAAATAAAAAAAAAAATTTTCTTTCTCTTAGTTTTGGCGCCCCTATTGAAACGGCGCCCTGGGCAGCCCATGTTGCCCCTATGTAAATCCGCTCCTGTGTAACATAAGATAACAGATGACATCTTTTCTATATTAAATTAGCCTAATCCCTCATTCATCATCATCCATTTCGCTCTCCCTTTCTCCGTTATACTCCAGTATACCAGCAAATCAAGTGGACGACAATATACAAACAATTTCTTCGCATTTAATCGATTAATAGTGCCCATCCATAGTGTAGCTTGAAATGTGAGCAATGAGAGTGTATGCAAAGTTTTCATGGTCATGTAGTAGCGAAGTGTTCTGCGATCAAAAACAGCAATAAGAATAAAAACAATAAATAAATAAAAGCGTTACGTGACAACAGCAACAACAACTTATTTATATATTTTCATATTAACTTGATAAAAGGATGCATTAAGCAACCAAGCAAGCCGTCCCACCTACCAATGTCTCCATTGCAAATACAACAAGCAGCGGCAGAGGCAGCGGCAACAGCAACTGACGGGTAGCAATAATGGCAGTCATATTGCACAGGGGAGTCGAAATTGTTGTTGTACTTAGTAATTTTTATGGTTTTTTGTCATCATCGTCGACGTGGCCGCCACCATCTTCCTCAGCAGTGATCAGAGGCAGTTCGCTCACGCTGCACCGCCTTTCGACTCCAACAGATTTGCTGCCCCTTTCCACATACATATATGTACCCTGCAGCGAAACAGCTAACTATCCCTGTAAGAACTGTGCAGGTCATTTGACCGGTCATATGACCGGCAGGAATGACCAAAAGTTTTGGGATATTTCCTATCACATTCTTAAGGGCATCGGGAACTTTTGTGACCGTTTCATTCATCACGTTCCCGTATGTGTATTTTCAAATTCCATTTCATCCTTATCTATCTCATTGGTTTTGAACTTGGCTAGAAACACATACGAGTGTAAATGTGGTGGTAATATTATATTTTTGTAATAGTGTTAGTTAGTGATGAGCGATATATCGCAAACGGTGATTTTTTCACTGTGAATAAAAAATCACAAATCGCAATTGCGATCACTTTTTCAAAATAGCAGTTCACTACTTATTGGCTCTGCTATCGATGTAGCAAGTAAGCAGTTCACCTATGTGAATCGCAATCGCAAAAGCATTATAAATTTCTTTTTGTTTACACTTTTGAGCAGACCACATACGTACATATATAGAAATATAAGAAAAAAAATTATTGAATTTACAATTTGTCTTTGAAAAATATTTACAAACTGCGATTTTACTGCGGAATACGTTGTTATTGCTATCATTTTGTTAACATAAAATAAAGACAGGTTATATCGCTCAGAAAACGCAAAATTAATCTCTACCGCTAACTGATGATTTTATACCAGTCCATGCAATCGCAATAGCAGTTTAAAATCACAGTGATTTAAAAATAGCAATCACCGAAATCACAGATATCGAAAAATCGCAGTTTCGCTCATCTCTAGTGTTAGTACTTTCGGTCACACAATTCTAGCAGGGATGTAGTATGCCAAAATTGTAGTAGGTATATTAACTGGTATTCGTATGACAATACCATACCAGTTTATTTTGTCTAGTATTATACCAGTTAAATGCAGTTGCATAACAAACTAGTTATCAAAATATTAGTTTATCAACTGGTATCCAAGAGGCAGCATCATACCAGTTTATTTTATCCAGTATAAAGAAATTTGATGAAGTCCAGCTAGGAAAAGCATTGTAATTGAACAAAAAGGGGTATTTTCAAAAAAATAGTAAAGGAATTGAAAAAACAGAGTGCCTGAATTTTTATACAATGAGTTTTTTTTTTTTTTTTTTAATTACTGAATACGTGGCTTAAGTTTTTTTGTTTTTAAACTGAAATGATACCTTATTAGTTATTTAATTTAAGAAATATTTTTAATATTCCTGAGTGCCTGAATTTTTATACAATTTGTCTCTTTTTGTTTTTTAATTACTGAATATGTAACTTACGTTTTGTTTTTGCTTATAAAACTGAACTGCTACCTATGAATATCTAAGCAATATTTATTGTTATTGAGTGAGTGAATATAATGAATTACATATAAAATAAATAGACTTCAAAATTAATTTTTTTTTTGCATATCTAAACTGGTATTCGCTGATGTAGATGCTACTAGTAATTTTGTGACCCATACAAACTGGTATTTAACTGGTATGAGCTTATGCAGAGGAAGACAATTGGCATTTCGTAGGACATTAACACACGAAAAATACCAGATGTTTACATGGGAAATTTACAGTCGGGCGGGCAAGTAGTTGACTGCACCCTGCAAACTGGTATAATTCTAGTTTGCATCTGGTTACTTTCGCTGCAGGGTACATATGAACATATGCATGTAACGCATAGTGGGCACAACATTTCCTTGAATTTTTTTGTGTTTCGATTACCAACATTTTACTTATTTTATCGATATATTTTTGTTTATCGAAATGACCCATGGCGTGTTTATCTAGCCGCTACAACAAGATTCATTTTTAATAATTAATTTAATGAAGAGCTTTTGGCCGACCGACTGGTCTGTAAATTAGGTTTATACAAATAGATGTCCGTCAATCCGCGATTCATGTACAAAAGGATCTAGGATTGGCCTCTGCAATATCTTCTTTCTGGTTTAGCTTTGTGTTTTTTTTTGTTTCATATGTATCTGCCTATGTGCATTATAAATTAAATATTCCATAGTCTAGGTTTATACAAATAGATGTCCGTCAATCCGCGATTCATGTACAAAAGGATCTAGGATTGGCCTCTGCAATATCTTCTTTCTGGTTTAGCTTTGTGTTTTTTTTTGTTTCATATGTATCTGCCTATGTGCATTATAAATTAAATATTCCATAGTCTCACTGTTTTCTCCACTGTGCATCAACTAATTGCCCAGCTTCAGTTTGCCCGGCCGAACTTTTGCTGCTGCGGCTGTCACTGCCTGCCAGCCCGATTGCCCAAAACTATGCCAATCAGGCAGCAAACGGGAATGGGTAATTGCCACCTAGCGCTGAATACATACATACATATCAACGTATAAGACTGTAACGTCCAACGTAGCTAACGTATGCAGGCAAATAGGTGGGCAACGGGCAGTACCGCAGCAGCCGATTTTTGTTTTGTTTTATTTAGTTAAAGTTGTGGCGACGGTGGCCGTTGGTGGTGCTGGTGGTGACGTTGGCGGGCGCTTCATTCGGGACTCATGATGTTGATATTGGCTATATGCCATTTGTTGACGATGTTTATGTTGTTATTGGTGCAACAATATGGCTTTAACTGCCACTGCCACCGCTCCCGCCGCCATATTCCAATTGCTGTGGATGCTGCGTGATTTCATGTCCACCGGTTACACCTCTTTCATTTGGGCATCGGACCTTTACGTTCGTGTGTCTGTGCGTATGTGTGTGTGTGTGTGCATATAATGCAAAATAAATTTTATATATGCGCAACGCGGCATCATCATAATCAGTTGCCATTCAGCCACCCCACCCTCTACCCCGACAACAACTCATTCTGCTTTCGAACCCACAGAGCTCACGATCTCACTGGCGCAGGGTCAGTAACTCACGCTCACTGCTGCCTCATTGGTCGATGGTCGATGGTCGCATGGTCGCATTCAATTCGCGATCATTCGCTAGCTTTATTGATGTACTTGCTGCTGCTGTTGATAATTTTGCTGCTTTTTTGTGGGTTTATTGTGTGTTGTTGTTGCTGTTAGTGGCTTTATTGCTGCTGTGGCAGTTGCAGTTGGTTGCCGTTTGCTGCTTGTAGTGCTGCCAACCTAACATCAGCCATCAAAGCCACCAGCCACCAACCACCAGCACCGGAGCACCCGAACGCCAAGCGAACATCGGGTGTTTATTGCTTATTGCAATGCGCCTAAATGCGGTGCCTTATGGCTTGTTTGGTTGTTGTCAGCGCTTTTTGGCGGCTTTACGCGTTCAATACCCACATGCGTATTATTAAACTTACAAATAGATTCCACATTCTTCTGTAAAAACACAAATCCGCCTGTCCGCTGTTTAAGAATTCGAATTTTAAATTCTCTAAGAGCTTTTTCTTGTCTTTGCAGCAACAGCTCAGCCGGAGCTAAATCAAATTTGAGCTTAATGTAGAAACGAAATGCTCGCTGATTGTACTACTTGCAGCTGAGTAACTTTCTTCGTCCACGCTCCAACTTAAGCCTCCTTTATTCACTTTTGTTTTACAAGTTAGCCAGCGCACATGTTTTACAAGCGTTTCCCAGGCACAAACCCACATACATACATACACACACACATTTAGCCACCATGCGACTGGTGTTTGCAAATATTTTTTTGAATTATTACCTTCGCGTTTATTTCGAAGCCAAGTCCGGCTTTAGCGAGAAGTCAAATTGGTCGGCACACGCTCCAGGGCACACGCCATTTCCCACGGATCAGCAATCGCCAATGCACCGACATGCCGTGATCAGCTGCTTTTGCTTTGATTGTTGCATGTTGTACGGCGATTGCCTTGCCAATCTACCAGAAGGGTAATATATTTGATTATTTTTGTTGTTTTTTTTCGCTTTTTTTTTAATTTTTCCGGACAAATGAAGTGCAGTGATCAAAAGCCGACTGCTTACATACATTTATGGATGTACAAATAAATGTGTGTGTATGCGCGGCAAAAACAACTATGCCCACAACAACTGCTCTTACACGGAGAGAATTGTGTGCAGAAATTATGCGGTATGGGCACAACGTATGCACAAATTGTTCACGAAAAATGACCAAGAACAGTTGTTCATAATCTATGCACACTTGTTCACTCCACCTTAATGAGCATGTTTTATGAACAACTGGGCATAGATTATGAATAACATTTTCATAGATTCTGAACAACTGGGAAAGACTATGAGCAACTGGGCATAGGTTATGAACAACATTTTAATAGATTGTGAACAAATAGGAAACATTTTGATTCCTCCTGCTAATATTAAAGAAACAAAATTTCATTTTATTTTCAAATGTCTTTACTAACTAATATTATATATATACATATTAAAATACAATAAATCATATACTTCAGTATTAACATGCTTTTGTATGTCAGCAGCGCTGTTTATATCAACGTCGAAGGAATTCCAAGCGTCTCCTGTGCTAACCTTCCACGTCTGTTTCTCAATTAATTTTCTTGTCATAGGCTTAAGGATTGCTGCCAGCACCTTCGAGACTTCCATTAATTCTAAATCTGGAAGAAAATTCAAAAATAATAATTAAATTAGTTCGTTATTTCATAAGTTTAAATTTTTTTTACCTTTGTTTGTTGGAAGATTATTTATAATTTTTGTAGCAGCTGGATATTTAACAATATTTTTGCATATAGCTATGATGTTATCCTTCGGTGAATTCCAGTTGTTAAGAAATAGAATAACGCACTTCAACTATTGCCGGTTCTAAACACAACCGACACTCTTGACACTAAGAACATTGTTTATAGTCACATATTATGCACAATGCTCATATACTATGATCAATTGTGTTTGCTTTTCAAATAATTAAGCTATGAACAATGTTCACAAACTGTGCACATTTTTGATGTATAGCTTATGCACAATTTTAATAGATTGTGCAGAATTTATGCTTATTAGGCATAATTTATGCTCAAAGTTTCATATTCAAAAATGTACCTAAACATTTTATAGTTATGAACAGCTTGTGCATAAATAATGCACAACAGTTTTCTCCGTGTAAACAGCTGAATGATTATATGAATTTACATAGAGCCGGACAACCTTTCCTATTTCTAGCTGGCTGCTGTGGAAGTGGCGATTTTTTCGTGTTGTATCGAGCGGGTGTCGGCGGGATTGAGCCGGGGGCGGCAGGTGCCAACTGGCAGATCAATTAAGTGTAAAGTCTGAAAATTCTCACTATTTTCTTAGTGCCCGTCATAAATGTGTAAAGTGTGTTATGATGCTGGTATTGTTCCTACTGCATTCGGACTTGCATACATACCCGGCAAAATAGTTTTGCTTATTGTTGACAAATCAGGTCTAAAAAAGGAGTTCGCTGGCAGCGCTGCTGCTGTTATGCACTCACTCTGTCTGCTCCTAACTCTCTAATACTTATCTAGGTCTTATTTCGCATGGCGGATAAGCCTTTGGAATAAGGCGTGCTCTCAGAGAGAGAGAGCGTACTCCTTATAGCCTGATGACATCAATACAGGAAAATCAGCCTTATTTTAAGCCTTACGCCATACAAAGTTGATACTCTTATAACTGTCAGGCATTATTTCAAAGGCCTTTAAATCTGCTGTTTTAATTCTTAAATAAGGCTTAGATTTTTTGGTGGGTATGTATGTATAATGACATTTATAAATATACAAATATGCAGTCGTAAGTATACATATACATATGTATGTATCTATATGGAAAACAAAATCATTTGAATGCACATCGGTCCATGCATTAATGTTTCCCTTGGCTTTTTTTTTCTTAAAACCTCTATCTATCTAATGTATGTACATATTTATAAATACAAATATTTTTTTATTGTTAATGGAAAATTGCAATATGGCAGCGTCGAAACTCTGTCGTTTTCATTTTCAAAATGTTTGAGTAAAGTTCAGAATTATTGAGGTAACGCTGAATCGATCGTTAGACATTTTTACTCTTCTGAATGAATGAGCGAATTTAAAAAAGCTCTGAACTAGAGCTGTCAAACTATCGACGATACTATCGATAGTATCGATGGTCTAGTCACTTGAAATAACTATCGATAGTTTTAGTACTATCTCTCTACTCTTCCCAGCGCATTTGACATTTACCCATTTCCCCACTAATTCTCAAAGCACATTTTTTTACTGAGAACACATTGCCGTATAAGGAAACAAAAATTTCCGAAGTGTTGAATCAAAAACAGAGAGCAAAAAAGCCGATGTAATCCTGAAGAAGAGCCAGTACCTGGAGCAAGTTAACTCAGAACCAAACACAAACCCGCTATTGTATTGGAAGGTAGATACCGGAAATCGTATAATTATTATAACAGATATAAAAAATAGGTTAATGTATTTACTCAAAACCATCCTTTTCTCTTCAGGTGTTAGAAAATCAGCAAGCTTCTCTGTATGGTCCTGCAAAAAAATTTTTTTGTATCCCGGCATCATTTGTAGAGTTTGAACGCATGTTCAGTAAAGCTGGCGGTCGAGTTTAAAACCAAAAACAGTCGATGTGTTATTATTCTTACAAAAAAATTTTAATGAATTGTAAAATCAGTTTTTATTTTTAAAAGTAAGGCAGCGAAAAATAAATGGATTTGAAAAAACATATAAAATGGGTCGGTACTATCGATAGTATCGATAGGACTATCGTAAAACATCGATGGTCTTGACTATCGATAGTTTGACAGCTCTACTCTGAACTCTAACAATGAATCCACCATAATATCCATCTAACAGAAATTATTCCAAAACAAACAACAAATTCATCGAAACATTACTTTGTATTTATGTTTCTTATTTTAGTTTTATTTTTAATAATATTTCAGCCATCGACAATCCCTGAAATTCCGCAAGAAGCCAAATGCCACTTGAAACTGAGATTAAGTGGATAGAAACGCCTTGAATGACAGTTATCTTTAAGGTAAATAAAAGCCGTAGACATCAATACTAAGCACGTGTTGAAATACTTTTGAACTTATTCCGTTGCCAATAACCAACTATATATACCAATGCTTGTCCATCATGCAATATTCTTTTTTAAATACATATGTATAAGGAGTCCACTTTCAAAAGTGTCTATGTGAATTTTTCTTTCGATATTGAGTTTTTAATGGATTGTGTACTAGTATTTAAAGGTGTACAATGTCCATTAAGAATGTATTACAAAATCCTTCCGTATTCTGAAAAAAGCATTAAATAAAAAATACTCTTTCAAAGGTCTCTATGTTTTATTTATACACTTTAAAAAGTCTGTCTCAAAACCAGCTATGTATGTGAAATTTTTAACATTGAATTTTCAAAAATCCGTCATATTTCGGTGTTATTTTTTTATATTCATTAATCCTTATGGCCTAAGCTTTCAGGTAATAACAAAAAAATATTCAAATAAAGTAGAGCTTAAGGCTGTGGTGGTTTTCTTTTTTTTTTTTTAAATTTGTAGCTTTATATGAAAAATTCACATAGCCACTTTTGAGAGTGGACTACTCATATGCTTTACGCAGACATCGACATTGTTCAGCGAATAAAGACCCAGCGGCTGCATTTGGCAGGTCATGTCGTGAGAATGAATAAAGGTGCTGCGGCCCAGAAAGTATATCTATCGAAATTCGCTGAACACAGAAAAGGTAGACAGTGGAGGTTGGGAAGATCAGCGATGCTGCCTGCCTCGGCATTTCCAATAGAAGCCATGCCGCACGGAACAGAAACAACTATCGCGCTTTATTGGACCCGGCCAGAATCGGTTACACCTTTTTCAGTTTAAATTCAGAAAGTTCCAGAAAATTCAGAAAATTATAATTGAAATTCAGAATTTCCATTTGAAATTCAGAAAGTTACAATTGAAATTGGAACTTTCTGAATTTAAACTGAAAAAGGTGTAGACTATTACGCGCCAACTAAGAAGAAGATGTATGTAAGTACATATGGGAATTTCAGCAGAAAAGTGCACCAGTCAAATATTAATATGTAAACAATTTTTTTTTATTATTATATTAAATTAGTACAATATAATACCTAGAACGTTTAGAGCAAAAGCTACATATCTTTCAAGTGCGTCGCGTTCGTCATCGTAACACCATGTCTTCACACAAAGTAATTGCCTTCCCAAATGATTCGATAAATGGTTAGTGATTTGACACCTCATTCAGATTGCAAGCTCTAATTGTTGCGCTTCCTTTGCATGTGTCATATTTGCATAGATTTCCGTTAATAATGAGAGACTTCATCAATGATCAGGACTGCAATAATCAAGAGGATCCTTGTTTTAAGTCTACTCTAAAGCTTTGTAAAACTTATGACTAATTCACTCGCGATAAGCTTTGTATGATTTTATGTACATATGTATGTATGTACCTATGTTGTATATTTTTAAAACTCTGCTCACCCTAATGCCTACGCATCCCTCAAGGTACATTTGTTAACCTTTAAATTGAAACTTCCAGCAACTGTCTGTGCGTTGTGGCCAAAATATTAATTATCAAGTTTTGCAGGCGCACTCTTGAATCTTACCTTTGCACTTATGTACATATGTAAGTATGTATGTATATACAAATGTGTGTATAATGATATAACCATATGCATGTATTCCGTAAGTGTACAGTCCCAATAATCACAACGGATTCGCCTCGAATTCGAGACGAATTCGCTTCTCTGATTATATTATCGCGGCGATAGTTCGCGACGATAGATCGGCGAATCCGAATTCCCAGGCGAGTCACCCCTCATTAGCGATTCGCGCATTTTTATATTCTCGAATCGTTGGCGATTCGAGACTTATGCCCATTGGTGAATACATTCTAGAAAATCTTCTTTTGCGAATCCACCTCGAATTCGCCACGATATCATCTGAGCTTTTCAATCTCTTGAGTAGAGTTTTAAATGGTAAATTAAAGCCCAATAGGGAATTTCTTCGTGTAAAGCAAGATTTAATAAAATTAATAAATGCTATTGCGATAATTGATTTTTCTCGAGTCCATCTCGAACTCGATACGAGTCCGAAAAATTACATTCACCTCCGCGAATTCTTCTCGAATTCGCCACGATATCATCCTCGCTTTTATGTTTATTGGGGTTGAACGGTCTATGATATATGTATGTATGTAAAGACATCCATACATATATATCTCATCAGTGCTTTCTGTCTCACAGGTGGGCTCCAGCGACTCTGGACTCTTGACTAAATGCTACACATTTCAGCCGAACTCGTCGCTACACTCGACAAACAAAAACCAAAACAAAAACAAACTCAACTAAAACGAAACAATGCCAATTGATTACATTGATCGATTGATTTCAGCGATTATTGTTTAAAGAAAAAATTAAAAAAAAAAAAGGAATATTAAACAAACAAAAACCGCCGGCAGACAATGAATGTGGAGGAGTGAAGAATGAGAAAGTGTTGAGTTCAGGTACAAATTTGTATTATTTTAGTTCGGTATTTATGACGATAAGCCAATGTTGGGTTTCAACAAGAGTAAGGCACACTTCATCTTGCTTTGGCTGTCAATTCGGCAATTTGAGTTTAACGGGTTTCTTAGGAAGTTTAAAGTGATTTGTTTCGGCGTCAGATATGCGCAAATACAGGAAAGCTGGTTTCTTTTGTAAGTTATCAAGTCTTGAGAAGAGAGAAGATAATTGGAAAATAAAAGGAAAGGAAAACGAAACATATTTCATATTATACGTGTTACTTAACTTTAAAGATTTTCCATACATACTTTTTTCCATTGAAAACATTGTTAAGAACGATTTGAAAATACAGTACCTACTAAAATTATGAGAACTTTATTTCAAAAACTTTTTCCACATGAACATCACATGAAAGGTTAGGAATTTCTTCAGTAAAAAAAGTATGTACCTCAGTCATTCCATTAGATAATTGAACTAAACAGCACTGCTCGTTAAAACTCACACATCCGCATTTGACATATACCATTGGAAAGAAAATTCACACTACTCTGAAATTCCGTACTTAAATCAACAACTTTCGGCTGTTGAATCTCCGTCTTTGATTCAACAGCAAAAGTATTTGTTTTTTACAGCAAAGTTTTTGATCCAACAATTGATTCAAAAACGGGCGCTGTTGTTTCAAAAACTTGCTTGCTTTTAAAAATTTTTTTGTGAGAAAACATTTTTTTGTGAGAAAACCAACAAAAACAATAATGATGGAGAAAAGATGAAGAGAAAAATCCAAACAAAAGTTTATTTTTAGCAGAAAATTTTCTCCAAAAGTCCCCGTTGTTGATTTAAAGGCAAAAGTATTTGACCCAACAGTTTTCGTTGTTAACAAAACTAGTAAGAACAAATTTTTTAAACGGTTTTATTTAGCTCACCCCGTTTGTTTTATTATTTATTCTTTATTCTTGGGTCAAATTTAGTAATTCAAATTTCACCCTCTTCCTGTCAACCGATTAATCTGAAATTTTGCACGCATGTATAACCCCGATGACAATGCAATATTATGAAAAAAAAATTCCGATAGGTGGCGCGTGGGTCGCTATATTTACAAAAATCGCATTTATGGTCCTATTTGGCTGAAATTCGGAACATGTATTACTACCTTGAAAAGAAATATTTTCTTAAAAAAAAAATTCCGCTAGGTGGCGCGTGGGTCGCTATATTTACAAAAATCGCATTTATGGTCCGATTTGGCTGAAATTCGGAACATGTATTACTACCTTGAAAAGAAATATTTTCTTAAAAAAAAAATTCCGCTAGGTGGCGCGTGGGTCGCTATATTTACAAAAATCGCATTTATGGTCCGATTTGGCTGAAATTCGGAACATGTATTACTACCTTGAAAAGAAATATTTTCTTAAAAAAAAAATTCCGCTAGGTGGCGCGCGGGGGCGCTATATTTACAAAAATCGCATTTATTGTCCGATTTGGCTGAAATTCGGAACATGTATTACTACCTTGAAAAGAAATATTTTCTTAAAAAAAAAATTCCGATAGGTGGCGCGTGGGTCGCTATAGAGGCGTTGGACTGCAATAAACTAACGGGCAAGAAACCTTGCAATAATGAAGCACTAAATGAATTAAACAGAATGCGAAATAAAAACTAAAAACTAGAAAATAAAAATAGGTAAAAAAACTTTTTAAGTTAAACGGTTTTATGTTATACATACATTGCAATGTTTAAGATAAATGTACTAAAAACCAAAAAATAATAAAATAGATACAGTCGTGGGAATTATAAACATTTGCATAGACTAGACTAAAATAAAACCGGGGGGCACGTCAATTGTCTACAAATTATCGACTTAATGTGCGATAGAAGAATCGTTTAATTCGTCGTTAGGCAGTTGGCCCGCAGACGGTGAGGAAAATACTTACTATTTTCTTGCTCATGGAAATTCCAATAGTTATACACTCCATGTTAATAAAAGAGATGTTTCAACTAGTTTATCGTTGGACATTCACACGAGGAATCGTTTCACTGCTCGTAGTTTGTCTTTAATCGACAAAACATATGATAAAAGTACTACTCGCTCACCACTATGAAACCCTAAAACTCGCTTATAATCGAGCTTGCTAGCTTTTTTCCACATTCTAGCCCTACTTATCACACGTCAATCGTTGTCGGTTGAACAACTGCCTAATTATAGTGTAACATTACAAAACAAACATTTTAATCAACGATTGTAGACAATTGACGTGCCCCACGGTTTTATTTTAGTCTAGTCTATGCAAATGTTTATAATTCCCACGACTGTATCTATTTTATTATTTTTTGGTTTTTAGTACATTTATCTTAAACATTGCAATGTATGTATAACATAAAACCGTTTAACTTAAAAAGTTTTTTTACCTATTTTTATTTTAATTTTGTTTTTACAATAATTCATATAATTCATGGATTCTTTTTTAGAAAAAGCGAAGTATAAATAGGTTACTACAATTCAATATAATGTTGAATGTTCCACTATGCGATGATTAGATAAAATTTCAGGTTGATTTTATGGTTCGAATCTGGAGGAGAATATCAAATAAAGAAGAAAAAGGAGAATAAGAAATGAAGATAGCAAACAGTTAAGGTGAAGTAGAAAAGAAGAGGAGAACAAGCGGAGGCTATATTTTTGTAGTTGGGACTCGGATTGAGAGAAGATGAAGAGTAAAATGCAAACAAAAATTTATTTTTAGGTGACAATTTTTTCCAACAGTGTCCGTTGTTAACTTAAAGGCAAAAGTATTTGATCCAACAGTTTCCCTGGTTGACTGAAATCAACAACGCTCGCACCTTTGAAACAACAACGGAGCGTTGTTGGGCAAATTTCAACTGCGGAAAGTAATTGATTTAACAGCGAAAGTCTTTAGATTTTATAACGTTTTTTTCAGAGTAGATATTCTTATAATTGGTGTTAAAAGCTTCCGGAAAGCGTAGCCGCCTTTTATTAGGTCAGTGAAAGTCGCTAGATAATTTTGTTCCCAGTTTAAAAGCTGACAAAAACTTATTATGGACTTAGAATTTAACGAGGCGTGGCGGTTGCGGAACCGCAGATACAAACACAAGGAATATTTAGACGCTCGGTCTGAACAACGTAAGTGTACTTAACTATCTATAAAGTCCATCCACCAACTTTTCCGACCGGTTGCTGTTTTGCAACTGTTCAACGAGGCCAATTTTTTGCCATTGTCATTGCCGTTGCTCATACGTACACACGTATGTATATTAGGGTGAGGCGATTTGTATGGAGGGAAATTAATCGATACCGCGCCATCGAAATTCGGATTCCTCTCATCTTTCTGAGTAGAAAACGCCTCTACGACATTTTTCTAAAACTAATTTTGATGTTCCGGAATTTGGTTTTTATTAACCAAGACGAATTTTTGAAAATAAAAATTGGGCAAAAATCGACAAAAAAATATCCAGGCCAATATGCACATCGAATTGAAGCAGAATTCTATGCTGAATCCAGATATGAAATCGAAACTTAAATCGGATGATCCGTTTTCGAGATATAGCCTGATTTCCGGTTATGGAGGCTGAAGGCCGAAAATCGCATATTTTCGCGATTATCTCTTGCTGTGTACAATATATCTTAATTGTTTTTGCAAATTTCTTAAAGATAGGTCAATACAATATATGAGCAATATTTTAAAATATTAATTTATCTTCCTGTATAGGAAATCTAGAATGCACTCTTTTTTCCTTGGCCCAAAAGCGCGGTATGGATCTCCATGTTATAGTCATCCGATACCGATGATTTTCGCCGACAGCGCTTTGTGTACAATAAATGCTCTAAATACAAAATTTCAGAATTTTAGCTGCAAAAATTGAGGAGTTATAACCCAAAACGTAGACGTATGCTGTTTGGGACTTGTTTTTTTACTTTAGTCAACTCTAAAAAAAAACTCAAGGGTACTCATACGCCATAGCGTACTATTGGAAGCAAAAAACAAATTTCAGAAGCATAAGTCTACGTTTTAGGGAATAACTCTTCAATTTTTGCAGCTAAAATTCTGAAATTTTATATTTAGAGCATTTATTGTACACAAAGGCTGTCGGCGAAAATCATCGGTATCGGATGACTATAACAGAGAACCCATACCGCGCTTTTGGGCCAAGGAAAAAAGAGTGCATTCTAGTTTTCCTATACCGGAAGATAAATTAATATTTTAAAGTACTGCTCGTATATTTTATTGACGTATCTTTAAGAAATTTGCAAAAAAAAAATTAAGATATATTGTACACAGCAAGAGATAATAGCGAAAATATGCGATTTTCGGCATTCAGCCTCCATAACCGGAAATCACGCTATATCTCGAAAACGGATCATCCGATTTTAGTTTCGATTTCATATCTGAATTCAGTATAAAATTCTGCTTCAAATCGATGTACATATTGGCCTGGATATTTTTTTGTCGATTTTTGACAAATTTTTATTGGGCAACTTTTTGTTGTTGCATTGGCGATGATGGAAAGCAGCAACAATTGTTGCTGCTGCTATTGTTGCTAGAACGATTGTTGTTGTTGGTGCGCTGTTTGCTGTTCGAAGTCATCCAGTCAGTCAGTAGACATTGTTGTAGCCGTTGTTGAGCTGTTGTTGTTGTAGCACTATTGTATGCTGCCGGCCGTTGAGCTGTTGTTGATTAACCCCTAGCTGGGAACATTTAATGTGTAATAACGATTTGTAGCAACATGAAAATATGTACATATATGTATTTTGAAATTCCTCGTACTCAAATCATTAATCATAAAAATTGTTTTGCGCTTACACTTTTGTTGTTGGTGGCTACGTCGCGACGGCAATTCTTTGTCTGGGTGTGTGAATTGTGTGTGCTGAGGTGTGTAGGTGTAGATGAGGCGAATCTCTGCCGCTTAGGTACAAAATACATACATATCTACGTAGTTCTGCGTGTGAATATTTTAGCTTAACTTTTTTTCATTGATTTGTTAACAATACATGCGCCTTTTGTTGTGCAACAACTTGTAAATAAGTTTACAAACCAAGAAATACATTAAGTAGGTACAACAAAAGCAGAATTGATAAAGTGAAGTGCCAGCAATTTTTTTAAGTTTTTTGTTTCCATTTCTTTTAATCTTTTTGTTTTCATTTGGTCATTGATTTCTTTGTTTACTTTATTATAGGCAAATCTTTTTGAGCAACCCAACCACCAACACAGTACAAAAAATACTACATAATATCAACAACAAGAGTTCAGTTTCTGAAAAAGGCACCATAACCATATTTCATCCCATAAATGGGTTATTAAAAATTCATTGTTTCCTTTAAAAACTCAACTCTGTTTTTGTAATTTGTTTAAATAATAAAAGTCAACCATTGCAACTATATACATACAATGTCTGTATTTTGGAAGCTAAAGTAAACATATTATTTCTGTGTTTATTACATTTAAAAGTGAAAATACTTCTCGCAGCTTCGCTCGCTTTGTCAACTTTTGTTTGGAGATTATACCCAGGTGCAACTAAATTTTTTGTGTAGTCTAGCCCTTCATACAATCTGCGAAATGACTATTTCTCTGGCGACACACTCGTCTTTTCCATCCGTTTGTCTCCTGTGAGTTCTACTATCTCTTCTTACTCTTCTTACTCTTCTTAGTTGACACTTAATCGTCTAGAGTCTAGACGATTCTGGACGAGTCCAATAAAGCGCGCAAGTCGTTTGTGTTTCATGCTGCTTGGCGCTAATTGGAAATACCGAGGGATTATAAGTCAGTCTTCACCAGATCTTCCCAACGCAGTGTAGGTCTCTCTTTTCTTCTGCCTTTATCGGGTTTCGAGAGAAATTCTTTCTGGGCCTTTCATGAATGGGAAATTGGGTTACAACTTTGTGCCAAAACACGATTCTTGAAAGTAGCAGAAGGGGGCATGACAAAGCCCGTCTGACCGTCGGTATGTCTATGTGAACGCAACTACTCCTTAGGTTCTTCAGATATGTATTTACATATCTATCTGAAATTCGGTATGTGGGCGAGTTTTTATGATAAGCCGATAATTTTTCGAAAGCTAAATCGGACCACTATAACATATAGCTCGCACACATCCGATTGTTCAGATGTAGACATTTTTGGGTAGAACTTCTCCATTCAAACTACTAGGGCCTGTATAAAAAATTTTTCTACACGTAATCCACAGAATCGGTAGTACAAATTAATGAATATCAGAACATGTAAAGTTGCATTTCCCCATTCATGAAAAGCAGGAAGTCTTCGGTGCGGCCGCGCTCTTTTTTGCAGGTTCTTCTTCTCTCTCCTAGAAAATCCTAAAACAGTGAGCTGCTGTTAACATTATAGAACTTACCTTTGGGTATACGCATGTATAATTCGTTTCCAAACGAACTCGTTTTTTCACTTGTACGTACTTATTATTATTTTTTGTTTATGCCCTTTAATATCCCTGCCTTTGAATCAAGCATGCATTTGTGTCTCCATCTGCGCAAATGTCTACAAAAGTAGCCTTTCTTGAGGTTACTTTTGGTCCCATTACTAAAAGAAGATGGGCTCTCACACACAATCCAACGATCCAAAGACATGCAGACAATTTAATTAAACCGACTAACGTCTCATTTATGTCGCCACCCGAATCTTGCGTTTGTCACTTAAAGTGTAAAGAATGTGATCAAGCATACATACATATGCACACACATGTGATTATGATGAGTGGGAAAGAAGATCCCGATGCGTCGTGGCACCACATCCAATGTACGAGTACTTAATAAGTCGTATTTCTACTTATCAACTTTGTATAATTTTGTATAAATCTATACATGTATGAATGTAAGTATGTATGTTTTTATGTGTAAATAGATTTGTCGCCTTATACGATCGATCGATCGTTTGACCACCAGCGCTGCAAGCGCATTAAAATGTCACACTCTACACACAAATTACCTATTTCACGATACTCGTACTTAGCTCAGGCACTTATGCTGATATTATGAACTTACTGATGCATTTCTGCATGCATGTATATGTGAGTGTTAAGCATCTAGAGTTGCCATACATTTGTATTTGCATTAAATTATAACTTGAGATGCTGAAAAATTTTTGTAGCATTAGTTTTCATGGCGTTGATTTACATAAACAAATCCGTTTTATTTATAATCAGAAATTCACTTGGCATTCCGTTACAGACCACATGAAACACTTGTTTGTACGTACCTATATAGTTTCGTCTAGAAGAGACTGTAAGGCGTTTATACGTAGTTAAGTATGTTAAATTCTTTATATGAACTTGTATGTTATCTCTGTCTCTCTCTAACGCTAATTTAATTTCACTTGACTAAAAGAACTTTGTTAGTAGCCGTGTTTCACATACGGTGATCCTAACCCAGATAAAAATTTTTGCATGTAAATGCAACAACAAAGATTTCAGCTCGATTAAACCAGATAAATTGCTGGTTCAATTTTTGATCCGCCCTGTTCGATTTGTTTTTTCCGTGCTGATTTGGCAGCATAGTGCTTTTTTGATTTGGCAGAACTGAAAAGTGACATTTGTGTATGTATACATATATATACATATACCCTACAGTAAATTTGTTTCACTGCAAAATGACCATTGATGATTCTTTGTTGAATATTCATCACTATCGTTTTGCGTTGGTGCAAGCGAGCAAGCTATATTGAAAAAACCAAACGAAATACCATCTAGGCGGTTAAAGACCAACGAGCCAGCTTGTATTTCGGTAGGTTTTTTGACATTCGGCAGCTTTTCTGACAAAGTTTTCAATTTGACAACTATAAAACAAATTATATTTAAAATAAAAAATATATGGAAATACAAATTTCAAATTTGCCTCTTGTAAGCTTCTGCTTTGGCCGTAAGGGGAAAGAAGAAGTCCGGAAGGAAAATTATACTGCGCACTGGCTTCTCCTTATAACATGGAATACATAACTATCCCGCCATTTGAGTTTCATAATTTATTTCAGTAATTTAAATTCAAATTTCCAAAAAAATAATTTTTGAAATAGTTATTTTCATTTAGTTTGAAGTATAAAGTCAATCAAATTGTTTTTGAGGGAGTATTTGTCTCTTTTCAACGTACAGAATAATTGTTTTTGCGCTATTATAACTCTGACGAGTTTTATGGCCGAGCTTCTCTCCCAATTCGAGGTGTGCTCCTTTTGTTTTTCCTACCATAGGACAGTTTTATGCCGGCTCCGAACGGAGTCATATAGGCATTAGGAAAGCAAACCATTTATTTGAAAAAATTCAGCAGCCTTTATATGAAAGCATTCACTGATGCCTCCTCATGATGAATTTCATCAGTGATTCATAAAGGATTCATTTCAGATTTTTACTGCTGGGTATATGGTGTATATGTTTCTTCTTCTTTTTAGTTCTTTTCAAGTGCAGCCAATTTTCATTATGAGCCGGATTGTTTCAGTAAAAATTTATCTTAACCCAGACCCAGATGTAATAACTGAAATGCCCCTAGTATCTTGTTACGCATTTTGGTGTCTATAACAAATCCGTTGAATATCCTTTACCATCAAAATCTTCTTAGCAAAATAAATTCTCACAAATCGCGCAAAAGTCGTTGTAATATTAATTGAATCGTTACAAAACTCAAATTTTATTTTGTATCTTGATGCTTTAGCAATTCCAATATGCCACCAAATCAGAAAACAATGGCAACACTAGCACTCGATTGATCCCCATGGGAAACATGATCCCTATTTACATACCCACGTACATGCCTACAAACATACAACAAATATGGATATGGTTGACATGGACATGAATAGCAGATACAAAACAAATAATAAAAAACAACATCAACAAAGCAGATAATTTCAATTAAGTTCTCGAAGTCTGACTAACTAACAGAAAGTCGATGGTCACGTCGAGATCGAATAGACCTCCGGCATTGTTGCTGCCGTTCGATGCATTTCCTTGCAGCCGCCAACCATTTCATGTGTGCGAGATTAAGATTTTTATTTTTATATTTTTTTAGTTGTTACAAATTTCACCTGATGATGCATGTCAGCGATAAAGTGCCGCACGGCACCTAAAGCGTAACACCTCGGATAGGAAACAAAAAATGCCCCCCAAGGTATGGATGGAATGGAAAAAGTATGTATGTACCATATCTATTTGTGTGTGTGTGTGTGTGTGTGCGTGTGTACATATGAGAAAATGAGGTTTGTGTGTGCACGTTGATAAGGTGATGTTCAGTGATGGTGCCAAGTTGCCACCCTTTTGTGTGTGGAGTAGACAGGCGACAGGAGGGGATAATATACATACGGCCGTGCAAATGTGCGACTACTTTATTGATATATGTAAGTAAATATGTATGTACATGTGTGTTTGTATTGCATGCTAGTGCGATGCCATTAAGGATAGCCACACATTGCTTGGTGCTATTGAAATGTCGTCAATTAAGTTGGCCTCTGATCGGTGCTGCTGATTAGGACGGCCAGGCCACAGACATCCAAATAGACAAATAGACATAGAGATATCGCAGACAGCAGCGGTATTAACAACAGCAGTCGATCGTAAATGTTCACACGTATGTATGTATGTATGTATATATGTATGTTGGTGGGTTCAGGATCGAATGGTAAAAAATTGATAATAGCCAGCGTCCAACAAACCGTTCTCACTATATCGATTGATCCTCGCTTTGTATTCAATACATGCGGCTAGACCCCAGATACTGCTGAGGTTAGCCTCGAATGAATAATTTCATGGACTTTTGTTCTGGACGGATTTAGCCACCTTTTTTAAGATTATCTTTTTTATTACAACTTCCAGCTGGGTATATAATGTGTGTTGCCAGTCGAACTAAAACTTCACTAACTTAAGTTGTTTGTTTAAACTAATTTGAGTGTTTTTCTTGTTTTTTGTTATTGAAAAGGTGCATAATTTAGTGATACATACGGAGGTGTCACTCACAAATTGGTCTCGCTTTCTTGGAACACGCTGGACACTTTTTGGAACACACGCATGCGCGTAGGCATTAATGACTGCGAGTTATCTATTATAAAATGAATATAAAGTCATAAAATAAAAGGTAATATGAGTACTTAACGACTGCATTTTCCTCTACTACATTCCCGTACATGTAACTACATACATATACATATGTAAATTAGAGCGTATCACCAAAAAAAGTCGGCCGTACCTCCCCTTATATGAAGTGTTTTTGAAAAACATTTAAAAAAAAATTTTTATTTTTTTTTCTGGCAACGCTAGATGTCGCCCAATTTTTCTTCATATCTTCGGCATTTATTGTCGGATTTTAAAGTGTGATACACCAATTTTTTTGTCTCAAGGAGTGGGTTTTTCCCAGAAAAAGCTCATTGATCTCAGGCGCTCCGTTGTGGTACCTACCCACCATATCTCAGTTTCTACCACCCTAATGTAACAACCTAATGTCAGTTAATTGAAGACCGTAAAAAATCATAAATCTTTTGCGAAAAAAGTATTTCGATTCAATCAGTAGAACCAGGAATATAACACAATTTATTTTTAGTCTAAAGCCATACAGTTTTTAACACGCACCAAGTAAAATGACAATTGATTATGATGTTAAGGGCAAAATATAAAACAGAAAAAGGTAGATAAACAATAGTCCAGTTAATTTATAAAAAAAACGGTCTTCATAAAGAAAAACGTATAAAGAAAACAAGTAAGAGCGCGGCTGTCTTCGGCCGTACCGAAGACTTCATACGTTTCATGAATAAGCCTGATTTTGTATAATTTAAACATATTTTGAACTTGACAACACACTAACATCTTTTTGGTCTATTTGAGTACAAACCCTGAAAAGTTGCATGCCCTTAGCTGTTTAAATGGAGAAGTTATACCCCAAAATGTCCATATCTGAACAATCAGTTGTATGGCAGCTATATGTTATAGTGGTCCGATCTTGACAAATTTCAGGGGCATTATTTATGTCGATATGGGTACAAAAATTTCAAAGTTTCATGCCCTTAGCTGTCTAAATGGAGATGATATACCCCAAAATGTCCATATCTGAACAATCGGTTGTATGGCAGCCAGTGGCGGATCCACGGGGGGGGGTTTTGGGGGTTCAAACCCCCCCTTGTGGTTTATCATAGATCCCAAATTAATGCCTTTATTGATTCTGCGCCCAAATTTCCCAAACTGAACAAGGAAAACTCTATCATTCCAAAAGCAATGGTTGGACCATATAAAATCCAAAAAAATGTACCTACATGGGAAAAAAGTTCATGTAGGTACCTTTGGACGCACGTGCATAAAATCAAATTTGTCAAATGCTATTCGCAAATTGCCAAATCGCAAATTTGTTTTCTTTTCTTTCTTATCCCTATTTTTATCGGGATTGTACAGAATTAATTTGGTCAGAAATGTCTGAATCGTTGGAGAAATTGCCTTTTTCAGAGGCATTTCGCAATTCTTGTTTAAATTAATCTTTTAAAAATTTGAGTATATAAACACAAGAACTTCAATAAAGTAAAAATTCTATTAAAAATATAAATATAACCAAAAAGTACTACATACATATATTCTTATTTATTTTGGCTTTAAATGCAAGGGTAAGTGAAATTGATGATCAATTTGCCACCAATACCATACGATACTCATTCGCACGTACCAATGCAAAAATATTCATACATACGTTATACATGTTATTTAGAACTTCAATTGAAATCTCCTGCACTTTATGTGATGACATACACAGAGCCGTAGCGAGGGTGTGGCAAACGAGGCATTTGCCTCGGGCGCCAATAGAGAGGGGCGCTGAATTTCGGTAATATTAAACAAAATTTCGCAGAAGTATTTTGAAAAAACATAATGAAAAAATAGGCGTTCGTTTGCCAGGAACCCGCAAGGTTCTCACTTGATCATCAGATTTGTAAATTTTTTTCAAAAGTAATAAGTATCTATATGGGCGCCCTTTATTTTTAATGTAATGAAATTGAATGAATATTTAAATTAGAATGCTTATGATAGTCGTTTAATTCATACATTTATTTGAAAGTTGTGATTACCGATAAAGCGCGCTCATGCGTGCATGTACAAAAAAAGGTACGTACATTTGCAACAGGGTTTTGCTGCATTTGCTTTTGCTTTGCTTTTGCTAACGAAAAGTAAATTAGCAAACTCGGCCAGCCAAGTATTCAGCTGAGCCGTGTTTGCTTGTATAGTTAAGCAAAGCAACGCGATTTGGGGGATTTCATTTTACTTCCAGCAATTAGTTGTGTCTGCATTTTTTCTGCTTTTGCTTATTTTGCTGAAACGATTTGTTTACGCATATTTCGATTTTATATTTTTTTTTTTTCGTTTGGTTACGCGGTTACTTTCGGCCGATTTTGGTTACCTTCAAGGTCCATGTATACAGTACATCGTGGTTACATTCAATTTTTAGGAATACGCTTTTAATTTTTCCAAACTATAAAATATTTGTTATCCAAATTGTTTTGTTGTATTTTTTTTTTATCAAATTCCAAATAATTTATTGTTGGGGGTAAATGGAAAAAATTCAACCACTATTTCCAGCGAATGTTGAGTGTATAGCTGTTTCACGAAAATGAATAAGTGGGAAAAATTCAACAGCTTTCACAGTCAGTGGTCGAGTGTGTAAAAGCGTTCGAACATTGCGGCTGAAGATGAAATGTATTACGGGTTCGGTCCTCGTGATGAGCATCCACTTCCGAAAAGGGTGCCAATGATCGAAAATGGTTTTTCGAGAAATAGCTATACTCAACTTTCGCTGGTAATAGTTGTTGAAATTTTTTTATTTACCCCCAACAATAAAAAATTATACTTTCATAGCTTATGTACGAAAATCGTACACTAAGAAAGGTTAGATTGAATAGAACAATGGCATATATAAGGGAAAAATCCAACAGCTCAGCAGGACCATGGGTAGCTTAGCGTTTCGCTAATATTCGACTACTGATGGCTGGAGCCTAGGTTCAATGCGTGGTGTGCTCCCGAGAAGATGTCTGATGATGAAGAAAGTGGTTTTCTTCGAAATAGCTATCACATCTACCATCGCTGTATGAACTAATTGGATTTTTTCGCTTACCCCAAAGAATAAAAATAAAAATTAAAAAATAATAATTTCGTGCTAGACACTAACATACAAAATAATAAAAAATGAAATTAAATAATTTTCGTGCTAAGCATAAAAAGCTTTTAAGTCCAAATAATTTATTTGACAGGAGCCAGCGACAACATTACAAATAAATCTATTCTAGCGAATTTTCGTCGGGCGATTTTCGTCGGCTTACATTCTGTTCTCATATCTGGCCGTGTTTTTAAATGTTGATAGAGCGCTACGACCGGGCGATATTTCGCTCGACGTTGGATCTGTTTAAGGCTTAAAGATGTAAAACAATTGATATATTTTAGTTTTTGTTAACCGTATATATATATATATATATATATATATATTGTTTTGATTTCAATTAAATTGCTCTAACGTTAATGGAGCATATACTTATATTATTAATTTATTTTGGTTACCTGTTTCTGGTTTTGGTTACTTTTATTTTGTATTTTGGTAAATTTTAGATTTTTTAAGTGGCAATGCTGGCTGAGATGTTTAGAAGCAAAAGCAGAAGCAATGATTCACTTTGAAAAGCGAACAAAATCAAAATCAAATAAAAACGCTCATTTCGCGACTTTTGCTAATTCGACTGCAGTTTTTTAAACATTGAATATAAGCGGTCAAATTCAGATTGTTATAGTTTCGATTAGAAAATCGTACCGGCAGTATTTTAAATAAATTAAATTCTAATTTGAACTAAGTGAATAAATGAAAAAGTGTGTGAAAAAGGGCTCATATTTCTATCTTTAGACGGCAAGTTCAATACGATTTAGAAAATCGCGAGAAAATTTCGATTAATAATAATAATAATAATAATAAACCCAACGATTTCCCTCCACCCACCCAATCGCACGAGGGGCGCATCCGCATGACGTACGGATATTTTAAAATAAAATTTGGCCAAGGTGTTGAGTGGTAGAAGTTTATTAAACGTCGAGAACTTATACTGCTCAGCTACAGAAAATATAATTCCATCAGCTGGATATACATATGTACATAGAATAAAATATAAAACTACAAATAAAAGTAATAGACAAAAATAGAATAGTCAATTAGAGCGAGAGATTTGTTGTCACTTGTTAAGAGCGCACAACAGAATTTTTCTTATCAGATAAATAGAGTCTGATATATCGAAATGAGTAGAATAATCATTAAAAGATTTACATAAGCAACGAAGTGGTTCGTGTAATTCAAAATTAGTTCTACACTGCTTTAAAAAGATAGGTTGAAAATGTCTTGATGGTCGAATAGGAACATTTAAGTTTATTTCGGCTAGGAGAAATTGACTGCTTATGGATCCTTTCAGTAGTTTAACCAGAAATATTACACCTAACATTTCCCTGCGGCTTGATAAGGTTGGAAGATTAATAAGCTTCAAGCGACTAGTGTACGAGGGAAGATTTGTCCGTGGGTCCCAATGAAAGTTCCTTAACGCAAAAAGTAAGAACTGTTTTTGAATTGATTCCAGTCTATCGGAATGAACTTGATATTGCGGACTCCAGATTATTGAAGCGTATTCTAGTATAGGTCGTACTAATGTTGTAAACAGGGCTTTAGTTACGTAAGGGTCATTAAATTCCTTAGACCAACGTTTTACAAATGCTAGGATACTTTTAGCTTTGTTTACTGTAGCATTAATATGCAGGTTAAAGTGGAGCTTACTATCAAATCTTATTCCTAGGTCAACAAAATCGTAAACCTGTTCCAAACTATAGTTATTAATTGTGTAAGACGCAGGTTGAAGGATCTTCCGTGAAAAGCTCATAAATTTACATTTACTAAGATTGAGTGGCATAAGATTAATATTGCACCACGTAGCGAAGCAATTTAAATCATTTTGTAGGGCAGATCTTTCCTCCAAAGAAGAGTAAGACTTGAAAAGTTTCACATCATCGGCATACATCAGAAGTTTTGAGTTACAAATAGCATAAGAAATGTCGTTTATAAACAGCAAAAACAGAGTCGGACCAAGATGGCTGCCTTGTGGAACTCCTGAAGATACGTTAATGATGTTGGAAAAAGCATTTTTAAAAACAACTCTTTGTGTTCTATTAGTGACATATGACGCAATCCATTTTAACAGAATAGGTTGAAAACCAAGAAGATCAAGTTTATGGATAAGTAACGCGTGATTGACCTTGTCGAAGGCTTTGCTGAAGTCAGTATAAATTACATCGGTATTAGCATTATTCCTAAAACCGTTAGAGACATGAGCTGTAAATTCTAGTAAGTTGGTAACAGTTGATTTACCTCTACAGAAACCATGCTGCGAACTTACTATTGATGAGGAAATGGAATGATTTAGACAATTGGTGACAATAGCCTCAAATAACTTTGGGATAGCCGAAAGCTTTGCTATGCCGCGATAGTTTTCGATGGAAGATCTACTTCCAGATTTATGTAGAGGAATAATAAAAGATTCTTTCCACGCTTTTGGGAAAATTCCTGACTTCAAAGACAGATTAAATAGTGTGGATAATGGCTGGTAAATATACTCGGCGCATTTGTTTAAAAATATTGAAGGAATCATATCTGGTCCGTAGTTTATGGACTTCTTTATTGTTTTAAGCAAAAATAAAACCTCTTCGGGATCTATAAAAGGGCATTCAAATGTGTTATTCTGAAAAACTTGATACGGGTATTCATTAAAGCTAACATTAGTATTGGAATAATTTGATTCAAAGAAGAGGGCAAAAAGGTTCGCGACATCTTGGCTATCACTGGCATCACTATCACGATATCTCATAGATGATGGGAATCCCATTACTCTACGTTTCGAGTTTACAAAACCATAAAACGATTTCGGGTTGGAAAAAATGTTCTTTTTCATTTTAAATATATAAGACTTATAGCACTTTTTGTTCAGAAGTGAGTACTTATGACGCAGATTAGTACGTATAGTCATATTCAATCATGTCAGAGCCTGTGAAAAGAAAGAAAAGTGGAGCTGAAAATCGTAGAGATAAAAAAAAAAGAAAAGAAGATGAAAAAAAATTGGCGAAAACTTTTGGAAAATGGTTTTCAAAACCAACAACAATGCACTCTTCAGAGTTGGAAAATATTGGTAAGTAAATAAAATGGAATAAGACAAATGTTTATTTAGAAAAAAAAAATCCTGATATTGCCCGACTCATTTTCCTTACGAAACATTGACAAATAAATTTTATTACAGTATTATCAAATGATGTAATCCTAAAACCAACCTCAAAATTGGACGAGCCTCAGTTTTTAGAGATAACGCCAAGTGTAAAGTCTGAAAATGAAGACACGTTAGCTTATTCTGCTAGTATAGAAACATCGGACGATGTATCTATTGTTACTAACTCGGAACTGGACGTTTTGATAACATCGGAGAAAAATTCGAGTATAATACCGCCTTCAGATACTGTTGAGAGCATCGAAAAATCAGGATCAAAACAAGCGGACATTATTCCTGTCATTCAACAAGTCATCAATTTCAACGAACCTTCATCCTGGCCGTGCATTACAGATAGCACGAGAATAACTCTGGTTTTGCATGGCCCAGATCAAGGAAAAAACATCGATTTCAGAAATATCGACAAAAGGGATGGCCGTCGATTTCTTCCTCAGTGGTTTCAGAAAAAAATGCCCAACGGTGAAACTGTTGATAGAAATTGGATGATGTATTCTGAGAAAAAAAATGCCGTATTCTGCTTTTCCTGCTGCTTATTTGAATGTCGGTCATCTCAACTACCTGCAATCGCCAATCGTCATAAAGGGTTCTCGGATTGGAAAAACGCAAGTCGTATTGAAGACCACGAGAATTCATCAGATCATAGAAAATTTTTTCTCCAATGGAAAACTTTGGAAGCCAGATTGAGAAACTCAAAATGCATTGATGAGGAACTGCAAAAAGAAATTGTTTTAGAAAAGGAGCGATGGCGTCATATCCTTCGAGCTGTTTTAAATGCTATCATGTTATGTGCCAAAAACAATTTAGCGTTTCGAGGATCGACGACGGAAATCGGCACACAAGAATGTGGAGTGTTTTTGGATATAATAGAACTGCTCATCAAGTACGACAAAACATTAAAAGAGCTCATCTCAGATCATAAAAAGAGAGCAGTTAACTATTTGTCACCACAAATTCAAAATGAGTTTATCAATTTATTGGGACAGAAAGTTCGGAACGAGATTTTATCAAGGATAAGGAAATCCAAGTATTATAGTTTGCTGTTTGATTGCACGCCGGATGCCTCTCACAACGAACAGTTGACAGAAATAATTCGTTACGTCTACATTGACAATGGGAAAGTCTCTATAGAAGAAAGTTTCATTGACTTCATTTGCACGGAAGAAAAAACTGGCGAAGGATTGGCATTTGATATAATGAAGAAATTAGAAGAGGATAAGCTTGAAATTCAAAATGTGAGAGGTCAGGGTTACGATAATGGTGCCAATATGTCGGGTAAAAATTGTGGTGTGCAAGCGCAAATACAGGAGAGAAATGATCTCGCGATTTATGTACCATGTGCGAGTCACAGCCTCAATTTGGCAGGGGTTCATTCCGCTTCAGTCAATGCAGCAATGAAACAGTTTTTCGAAATTGTGGAAAGCATCTTCAAGTTTTTTTCACTTTCTACAACTCGTTGGACCGTCCTCATGAAAACATTGAAGATTTCATTGAAAGGGCACTCGGACACACGATGGGCATCTAAAGCTAATGCCGTAAAATCATTGAATTCCCAAATTGAGTCAGTTCTTGGAGTACTTCAAGATATAATCGCCAATCCAAATAATCCTGACACCAAATCATCTGGCGAAAATCTGATCAAAAATATTGATTTAAGGTTTCTTCTTTTCCTCGACGTCTGGGATCAGATATTAAGTCGGGTTGATCGCGTTACAAAAGCTTTGCAAACGAAAAGTTTGACTTTGGAGAAAGCTGCACATTTGATTCAGGGTTTGAAATATTCACTACAAGAACTTCGCGACACAGAATTCAAAGAAAATTTTAAGCGTGTTTCTGCATTAGCTACTAGTCTACCAGCAAGCAATGTCAGCAAGCGGTCAAGGAAGAAGAAAAAATTGGAATTGTATGAAGGAGAAGACGACGCACCCGAAATTCCGGATAATCAAAAGTTCCGCATTGACATAAGCGAGGCAGTTGATAGGTTCATAGTTGAAATCGACTGGAGGTATAAAAAGATAATGGATGTGGCCAATGATTTCGGATTTTTGTCTGGCGAGTCTTTGAAAAATATGAGTAGCACGGAAGTGAAAAAAACAGCGATGGATTTGGCAATCAAATACGAAAAAGACATCAATGGCGCAGAATTTATTCAGGAAATTTCAGATTTCAAGCACGCAGCTTTGTCAATCATCCCTGATCGTCTCGAATCCACGACTGTTATAGAACTACTCCAAATGATTCAAGATTATTCTTTAAAAGCATCATACCCAAACGTTGAAACTGCTTTCAGAATTTTTTCGACAATTCCTGTAACAATCGCTACGTGTGAACGTAGCTTTAGCAAACTCAAACTCGTTAAAAATTATTTGAGATCAACAATGGGCCAAGAAAGATTTTCGAACTTGGCTATTTTATCGATAGAAAACGAAATTGCCAGTAAAATTGATTTCGACGATATTATTGACGAATTCGCTACTATTAAATCAAGAAAAATTCACTTGTAAATGTTAGAAGAACATTTTTGAACACAGTATTGTATGGTGAATACTACAGTATTAATAAATATATATATGCATGAATAATTTGTTCAAAAAAATTTGCCATTTATTCTTATATAGAACAAGTTTTGTTGTCCTGCATTTTGAACAGGGGGCGCGGGAATAACAAGCTTGCCTCGGGCGCCAAAAAAGCTCGCTACGGCCCTGGACATACATATTAGGTCCGTTTATTATTAGCTAGTTATGAATAGTTAGCCAAGTTTCGGCTGGAAAATCATTTCTTGAGTCAAAAAAAAATAGCAGAAGAGAGCTATTGACAGCTCCAAATTTCAGCTAGTAAAATTTTCCCTAGCTGAAATTATTTGCTGCCAAAGTAAGAAACAGCTGTTGAAAAAATAAACAAACGAATACTTTTGATTTTTATTACTTTTGAAATTTTCTGAATTTTTGAAATAGAAATAAAGAAAATTAAATGTTATAATGTTTTTGTTTTGGCCAGCCTTCGTTTTATGATTTGTTGAGCTTTTTGGCCTTATTTTAATTAAAAAGAATGTTTTGTATACATGTATGTATTTTGTTTATTTATTTATTATTTTGCCCGACGTTTCGGTAAAACTCCTTTACCATCTTCAGGGGTCGACTTTATTTTTGCAAAATCACACGAACATGGAGATATGAAAGAAAACAAACATTTAGATTTAGATTTCGTGTGATTTTGCAAAAATAAAGTCGACCCCTGAAGATGGTAAAGGAGTTTTACCGAAACGTCGGGCAAAATAATAAATAAATAAACAAAATACATACATGTATACAAAACAAAATTAAATGTTTTTTTTAGAAAAAATAACCATTAACAGTCAAAAAAGGCATTAAAATTACTAATTGCTAATTTTTACTATTATTCCGTTTCTTGATTTTCTGTTCGTTTCGCACTTTATGAGCGCAATTCTTTCCGTTTTGCTCACTTCACAGCTAGTTTCTAGTTTAATAAGAAACAAACCTATTGTTAATTTTGAGGGTTTTGAGTTTGGTGTTTTTAAGGTGCGGGAAATGGCGCAACTAGTATATAGAATAATAATAGTAGGTGGTATTAGTCCATATTTTCACCAGCGCGCATAGGTAGATTTTCAAGTTTTATGCGGCCAAAAATATTTTATTGTCTACATCTATTCCAAATTGCTTGTTTAATGCGTTAAAAGTCGATTTTATTGAAAAATATATACAGTGACTCAAAAAAATTAATACGCCAAAGTTTTTAAATTTATTTCAAAGAGTTCTGTCGAAAATTTTACTTTCTTATTTTAGTTTAAAAATATAGAAAATTTTTCAATAAAAATCGTTTTAAGCAGGATTTCTGAGCTTATGGAAAAAATCTGAAAAATCGTAGAAATTTCTGAAAGTGGATTAAAAATTTCAAAGCAAGGCCATTATTTATAGAAGATTTTGAGGAGATTTCTAAGTGTACTGTTATGTAGCCAACCAATTTTAGTGTAAAAAGTGAAATTCTCAATGCTGTGAAAAATTCCGTCAATTTTAGAAGTTTTTTTCTGTAGGGTGTAGGGTGAGACCGTTCCAATTAAAATTTCCGAAAAGCAAATGAAAATTTTCAAAAAGTTGAATGTTGCATATTGTTATATTAAAATTGAATGAATGATTCTTAGCCCCTAATAAGTTTCGACTAGCGGCAGGGACACCCCCGTTGTCTATAAAAGCCGAGAAGACCCGGTCTATTATAAACGTAGAGGGATTTTGGATTTTGTATTTGTACCAATTTTAAAATTTTCAATTTTGGCCGCATAAATTCGTAAAATCTACCTATGTATGTGCAGCGTCTGCCCTTAAAAAACATCTTCCAAAAAAAGAAATTTTCAAAACCCCCCCCTTGCCGAAATCCTGGATCCGCGCCTGATGGCAGCTATATGTTATAGTGGTCCGATTCGGTCGATTCCGACAAATGATCAGCTTCTCCTTAAAATACACTCACATTCCAAATTTCAAGCAGATATCTCAAAAACTGAGGGACTAGTTCAAACAGACGGACAGACGAACTCAGCTCATGATTCTGATCATATCGGTATATATTTTGGTGGGTCTGTCACGCCTCCTTCTGGTACTTTCAAGATTTGTATTTCGGCACAAAGTTATAATACCATTTCATTCTCATGAAAGGTATGATAAGGCATCTAATGTATGGCTTTCAACCAAAAACAAAATTTGTTTTATTTCGAGTTCTACTGAATTAATTGAAGTACTTTTTTCGCAAAAGATTTACGATTTTCTACGGTCTTTAATTTGCTGTTATTAGATCGGTACATTAGGGTGGTAACAACTGAGATATGGTGGGTAGGTACAACAACGGAGCGCCTGAGATCAATGAGCTTTTTTTGGGAAAACCCCACTCCTTGAGACAAAAAAATTGGTGTATAACACTTTAAAATCCGACAATAAATACCGAAGATATGAAGAAAAATGCAATTGGGCGACATCTAGCGTTGCCAGAAAAAAAAATAAAATTTTTTTTTTAAATGTTTTTCAAAAACACTTTATATGAGGGGAGGTACGGCCGACTTTTTTTTTTGCCTGTAAGGCGAGACGCTCTAATGTACATACATACATACATACATATAGGTACATGGAATGATCTGCTATCCATATGGTTCCAAGCATCAATAACTCGTTGATAACTAAATTGAGGGTTTGAACGATTGTTAAATGAGATGTTTTTGTGTATAATTTATTTAAAGAGGGATTATAAGAGCTTAGTAGACTTTTTAATTTCTTATGCATGTCCCAACAAACACTGAGGTTAGATATCGATATATGAGCGTGACTAGAGAACTAAGCCTTTTCTAAAATTTCTAATGTTAGAGGACGACTCGAGAAACTGTCGGAAATCAGAGCATTGTCAAACAAAATGGGGCTGAGTTCTCAAATTGAAAAAATTATAATTCTCGTATCGAAGCCTAATGTAGTTCTCTAATGAGATTCTAATGAGAATTTGCTAATACCTCTTTTTCCAATCAGTTTCCAATTGAACTCTAGCAGTGCAACTTGTCTTTATTTAGGATTTCCTTGTGTTCGTGTAATTCAAAATTAGTTCTACACTGCTTTAAAAAGATAGGTTGAAAATGTCTTGATGGTCGAATAGGAACATTTAAGTTTATTTCGGCTAGGAGAAATTGACTGCTTATGGATCCTTTCAGTAGTTTAACCAGAAATATTACACCTAACATTTCCCTGCGGCTTGATAAGGTTGGAAGATTAATAAGCTTCAAGCGACTAGTGTACGAGGGAAGATTTGTCCGTGGGTCCCAATGAAAGTTCCTTAACGCAAAAAGTAAGAACTGTTTTTGAATTGATTCCAGTCTATCGGAATGAACTTGATATTGCGGACTCCAGATTATTGAAGCGTATTCTAGTATAGGTCGTACTAATGTTGTAAACAGGGCTTTAGTTACGTAAGGGTCATTAAATTCCTTAGACCAACGTTTTACAAATGCTAGGATACTTTTAGCTTTGTTTACTGTAGCATTAATATGCAGGTTAAAGTGGAGCTTACTATCAAATCTTATTCCTAGGTCAACAAAATCGTAAACCTGTTCCAAACTATAGTTATTAATTGTGTAAGACGCAGGTTGAAGGATCTTCCGTGAAAAGCTCATAAATTTACATTTACTAAGATTGAGTGGCATAAGATTAATATTGCACCACGTAGCGAAGCAATTTAAATCATTTTGTAGGGCAGATCTTTCCTCCAAAGAAGAGTAAGACTTGAAAAGTTTCACATCATCGGCATACATCAGAAGTTTTGAGTTACAAATAGCATAAGAAATGTCGTTTATAAACAGCAAAAACAGAGTCGGACCAAGATGGCTGCCTTGTGGAACTCCTGAAGATACGTTAATGATGTTGGAAAAAGCATTTTTAAAAACAACTCTTTGTGTTCTATTAGTGACATATGACGCAATCCATTTTAACAGAATAGGTTGAAAACCAAGAAGATCAAGTTTATGGATAAGTAACGCGTGATTGACCTTGTCGAAGGCTTTGCTGAAGTCAGTATAAATTACATCGGTATTAGCATTATTCCTAAAACCGTTAGAGACATGAGCTGTAAATTCTAGTAAGTTGGTAACAGTTGATTTACCTCTACAGAAACCATGCTGCGAACTTACTATTGATGAGGAAATGGAATGATTTAGACAATTGGTGACAATAGCCTCAAATAACTTTGGGATAGCCGAAAGCTTTGCTATGCCGCGATAGTTTTCGATGGAAGATCTACTTCCAGATTTATGTAGAGGAATAATAAAAGATTCTTTCCACGCTTTTGGGAAAATTCCTGACTTCAAAGACAGATTAAATAGTGTGGATAATGGCTGGTAAATATACTCGGCGCATTTGTTTAAAAATATTGAAGGAATCATATCTGGTCCGTAGTTTATGGACTTCTTTATTGTTTTAAGCAAAAATAAAACCTCTTCGGGATCTATAAAAGGGCATTCAAATGTGTTATTCTGAAAAACTTGATACGGGTATTCATTAAAGCTAACATTAGTATTGGAATAATTTGATTCAAAGAAGAGGGCAAAAAGGTTCGCGACATCTTGGCTATCACTGGCATCACTATCACGATATCTCATAGATGATGGGAATCCCATTACTCTACGTTTCGAGTTTACAAAACCATAAAACGATTTCGGGTTGGAAAAAATGTTCTTTTTCATTTTAAATATATAAGACTTATAGCACTTTTTGTTCAGAAGTGAGTACTTATGACGCAGATTAGTACGTATAGTCATATTCAATCATGTCAGAGCCTGTGAAAAGAAAGAAAAGTGGAGCTGAAAATCGTAGAGATAAAAAAAAAAGAAAAGAAGATGAAAAAAAATTGGCGAAAACTTTTGGAAAATGGTTTTCAAAACCAACAACAATGCACTCTTCAGAGTTGGAAAATATTGGTAAGTAAATAAAATGGAATAAGACAAATGTTTATTTAGAAAAAAAAAATCCTGATATTGCCCGACTCATTTTCCTTACGAAACATTGACAAATAAATTTTATTACAGTATTATCAAATGATGTAATCCTAAAACCAACCTCAAAATTGGACGAGCCTCAGTTTTTAGAGATAACGCCAAGTGTAAAGTCTGAAAATGAAGACACGTTAGCTTATTCTGCTAGTATAGAAACATCGGACGATGTATCTATTGTTACTAACTCGGAACTGGACGTTTTGATAACATCGGAGAAAAATTCGAGTATAATACCGCCTTCAGATACTGTTGAGAGCATCGAAAAATCAGGATCAAAACAAGCGGACATTATTCCTGTCATTCAACAAGTCATCAATTTCAACGAACCTTCATCCTGGCCGTGCATTACAGATAGCACGAGAATAACTCTGGTTTTGCATGGCCCAGATCAAGGAAAAAACATCGATTTCAGAAATATCGACAAAAGGGATGGCCGTCGATTTCTTCCTCAGTGGTTTCAGAAAAAAATGCCCAACGGTGAAACTGTTGATAGAAATTGGATGATGTATTCTGAGAAAAAAAATGCCGTATTCTGCTTTTCCTGCTGCTTATTTGAATGTCGGTCATCTCAACTACCTGCAATCGCCAATCGTCATAAAGGGTTCTCGGATTGGAAAAACGCAAGTCGTATTGAAGACCACGAGAATTCATCAGATCATAGAAAATTTTTTCTCCAATGGAAAACTTTGGAAGCCAGATTGAGAAACTCAAAATGCATTGATGAGGAACTGCAAAAAGAAATTGTTTTAGAAAAGGAGCGATGGCGTCATATCCTTCGAGCTGTTTTAAATGCTATCATGTTATGTGCCAAAAACAATTTAGCGTTTCGAGGATCGACGACGGAAATCGGCACACAAGAATGTGGAGTGTTTTTGGATATAATAGAACTGCTCATCAAGTACGACAAAACATTAAAAGAGCTCATCTCAGATCATAAAAAGAGAGCAGTTAACTATTTGTCACCACAAATTCAAAATGAGTTTATCAATTTATTGGGACAGAAAGTTCGGAACGAGATTTTATCAAGGATAAGGAAATCCAAGTATTATAGTTTGCTGTTTGATTGCACGCCGGATGCCTCTCACAACGAACAGTTGACAGAAATAATTCGTTACGTCTACATTGACAATGGGAAAGTCTCTATAGAAGAAAGTTTCATTGACTTCATTTGCACGGAAGAAAAAACTGGCGAAGGATTGGCATTTGATATAATGAAGAAATTAGAAGAGGATAAGCTTGAAATTCAAAATGTGAGAGGTCAGGGTTACGATAATGGTGCCAATATGTCGGGTAAAAATTGTGGTGTGCAAGCGCAAATACAGGAGAGAAATGATCTCGCGATTTATGTACCATGTGCGAGTCACAGCCTCAATTTGGCAGGGGTTCATTCCGCTTCAGTCAATGCAGCAATGAAACAGTTTTTCGAAATTGTGGAAAGCATCTTCAAGTTTTTTTCACTTTCTACAACTCGTTGGACCGTCCTCATGAAAACATTGAAGATTTCATTGAAAGGGCACTCGGACACACGATGGGCATCTAAAGCTAATGCCGTAAAATCATTGAATTCCCAAATTGAGTCAGTTCTTGGAGTACTTCAAGATATAATCGCCAATCCAAATAATCCTGACACCAAATCATCTGGCGAAAATCTGATCAAAAATATTGATTTAAGGTTTCTTCTTTTCCTCGACGTCTGGGATCAGATATTAAGTCGGGTTGATCGCGTTACAAAAGCTTTGCAAACGAAAAGTTTGACTTTGGAGAAAGCTGCACATTTGATTCAGGGTTTGAAATATTCACTACAAGAACTTCGCGACACAGAATTCAAAGAAAATTTTAAGCGTGTTTCTGCATTAGCTACTAGTCTACCAGCAAGCAATGTCAGCAAGCGGTCAAGGAAGAAGAAAAAATTGGAATTGTATGAAGGAGAAGACGACGCACCCGAAATTCCGGATAATCAAAAGTTCCGCATTGACATAAGCGAGGCAGTTGATAGGTTCATAGTTGAAATCGACTGGAGGTATAAAAAGATAATGGATGTGGCCAATGATTTCGGATTTTTGTCTGGCGAGTCTTTGAAAAATATGAGTAGCACGGAAGTGAAAAAAACAGCGATGGATTTGGCAATCAAATACGAAAAAGACATCAATGGCGCAGAATTTATTCAGGAAATTTCAGATTTCAAGCACGCAGCTTTGTCAATCATCCCTGATCGTCTCGAATCCACGACTGTTATAGAACTACTCCAAATGATTCAAGATTATTCTTTAAAAGCATCATACCCAAACGTTGAAACTGCTTTCAGAATTTTTTCGACAATTCCTGTAACAATCGCTACGTGTGAACGTAGCTTTAGCAAACTCAAACTCGTTAAAAATTATTTGAGATCAACAATGGGCCAAGAAAGATTTTCGAACTTGGCTATTTTATCGATAGAAAACGAAATTGCCAGTAAAATTGATTTCGACGATATTATTGACGAATTCGCTACTATTAAATCAAGAAAAATTCACTTGTAAATGTTAGAAGAACATTTTTGAACACAGTATTGTATGGTGAATACTACAGTATTAATAAATATATATATGCATGAATAATTTGTTCAAAAAAATTTGCCATTTATTCTTATATAGAACAAGTTTTGTTGTCCTGCATTTTGAACAGGGGGCGCGGGAATAACAAGCTTGCCTCGGGCGCCAAAAAAGCTCGCTACGGCCCTGGACATACATATTAGGTCCGTTTATTATTAGCTAGTTATGAATAGTTAGCCAAGTTTCGGCTGGAAAATCATTTCTTGAGTCAAAAAAAAATAGCAGAAGAGAGCTATTGACAGCTCCAAATTTCAGCTAGTAAAATTTTCCCTAGCTGAAATTATTTGCTGCCAAAGTAAGAAACAGCTGTTGAAAAAATAAACAAACGAATACTTTTGATTTTTATTACTTTTGAAATTTTCTGAATTTTTGAAATAGAAATAAAGAAAATTAAATGTTATAATGTTTTTGTTTTGGCCAGCCTTCGTTTTATGATTTGTTGAGCTTTTTGGCCTTATTTTAATTAAAAAGAATGTTTTGTATACATGTATGTATTTTGTTTATTTATTTATTATTTTGCCCGACGTTTCGGTAAAACTCCTTTACCATCTTCAGGGGTCGACTTTATTTTTGCAAAATCACACGAACATGGAGATATGAAAGAAAACAAACATTTAGATTTAGATTTCGTGTGATTTTGCAAAAATAAAGTCGACCCCTGAAGATGGTAAAGGAGTTTTACCGAAACGTCGGGCAAAATAATAAATAAATAAACAAAATACATACATGTATACAAAACAAAATTAAATGTTTTTTTTAGAAAAAATAACCATTAACAGTCAAAAAAGGCATTAAAATTACTAATTGCTAATTTTTACTATTATTCCGTTTCTTGATTTTCTGTTCGTTTCGCACTTTATGAGCGCAATTCTTTCCGTTTTGCTCACTTCACAGCTAGTTTCTAGTTTAATAAGAAACAAACCTATTGTTAATTTTGAGGGTTTTGAGTTTGGTGTTTTTAAGGTGCGGGAAATGGCGCAACTAGTATATAGAATAATAATAGTAGGTGGTATTAGTCCATATTTTCACCAGCGCGCATAGGTAGATTTTCAAGTTTTATGCGGCCAAAAATATTTTATTGTCTACATCTATTCCAAATTGCTTGTTTAATGCGTTAAAAGTCGATTTTATTGAAAAATATATACAGTGACTCAAAAAAATTAATACGCCAAAGTTTTTAAATTTATTTCAAAGAGTTCTGTCGAAAATTTTACTTTCTTATTTTAGTTTAAAAATATAGAAAATTTTTCAATAAAAATCGTTTTAAGCAGGATTTCTGAGCTTATGGAAAAAATCTGAAAAATCGTAGAAATTTCTGAAAGTGGATTAAAAATTTCAAAGCAAGGCCATTATTTATAGAAGATTTTGAGGAGATTTCTAAGTGTACTGTTATGTAGCCAACCAATTTTAGTGTAAAAAGTGAAATTCTCAATGCTGTGAAAAATTCCGTCAATTTTAGAAGTTTTTTTCTGTAGGGTGTAGGGTGAGACCGTTCCAATTAAAATTTCCGAAAAGCAAATGAAAATTTTCAAAAAGTTGAATGTTGCATATTGTTATATTAAAATTGAATGAATGATTCTTAGCCCCTAATAAGTTTCGACTAGCGGCAGGGACACCCCCGTTGTCTATAAAAGCCGAGAAGACCCGGTCTATTATAAACGTAGAGGGATTTTGGATTTTGTATTTGTACCAATTTTAAAATTTTCAATTTTGGCCGCATAAATTCGTAAAATCTACCTATGTATGTGCAGCGTCTGCCCTTAAAAAACATCTTCCAAAAAAAGAAATTTTCAAAACCCCCCCCTTGCCGAAATCCTGGATCCGCGCCTGATGGCAGCTATATGTTATAGTGGTCCGATTCGGTCGATTCCGACAAATGATCAGCTTCTCCTTAAAATACACTCACATTCCAAATTTCAAGCAGATATCTCAAAAACTGAGGGACTAGTTCAAACAGACGGACAGACGAACTCAGCTCATGATTCTGATCATATCGGTATATATTTTGGTGGGTCTGTCACGCCTCCTTCTGGTACTTTCAAGATTTGTATTTCGGCACAAAGTTATAATACCATTTCATTCTCATGAAAGGTATGATAAGGCATCTAATGTATGGCTTTCAACCAAAAACAAAATTTGTTTTATTTCGAGTTCTACTGAATTAATTGAAGTACTTTTTTCGCAAAAGATTTACGATTTTCTACGGTCTTTAATTTGCTGTTATTAGATCGGTACATTAGGGTGGTAACAACTGAGATATGGTGGGTAGGTACAACAACGGAGCGCCTGAGATCAATGAGCTTTTTTTGGGAAAACCCCACTCCTTGAGACAAAAAAATTGGTGTATAACACTTTAAAATCCGACAATAAATACCGAAGATATGAAGAAAAATGCAATTGGGCGACATCTAGCGTTGCCAGAAAAAAAAATAAAATTTTTTTTTTAAATGTTTTTCAAAAACACTTTATATGAGGGGAGGTACGGCCGACTTTTTTTTTTGCCTGTAAGGCGAGACGCTCTAATGTACATACATACATACATACATATAGGTACATGGAATGATCTGCTATCCATATGGTTCCAAGCATCAATAACTCGTTGATAACTAAATTGAGGGTTTGAACGATTGTTAAATGAGATGTTTTTGTGTATAATTTATTTAAAGAGGGATTATAAGAGCTTAGTAGACTTTTTAATTTCTTATGCATGTCCCAACAAAAACTGAGGTTAGATATCGATATATGAGCGTGACTAGAGAACTAAGCCTTTTCTAAAATTTCTAATGTTAGAGGACGACTCGAGAAACTGTCGGAAATCAGAGCATTGTCAAACAAAATGGGGCTGAGTTCTCAAATTGAAAAAATTATAATTCTCGTATCGAAGCCTAATGTAGTTCTCTAATGAGATTCTAATGAGAATTTGCTAATACCTCTTTTTCCAATCAGTTTCCAATTGAACTCTAGCAGTGCAACTTGTCTTTATTTAGGATTTCCTTGTGTTCGTGTAATTCAAAATTAGTTCTACACTGCTTTAAAAAGATAGGTTGAAAATGTCTTGATGGTCGAATAGGAACATTTAAGTTTATTTCGGCTAGGAGAAATTGACTGCTTATGGATCCTTTCAGTAGTTTAACCAGAAATATTACACCTAACATTTCCCTGCGGCTTGATAAGGTTGGAAGATTAATAAGCTTCAAGCGACTAGTGTACGAGGGAAGATTTGTCCGTGGGTCCCAATGAAAGTTCCTTAACGCAAAAAGTAAGAACTGTTTTTGAATTGATTCCAGTCTATCGGAATGAACTTGATATTGCGGACTCCAGATTATTGAAGCGTATTCTAGTATAGGTCGTACTAATGTTGTAAACAGGGCTTTAGTTACGTAAGGGTCATTAAATTCCTTAGACCAACGTTTTACAAATGCTAGGATACTTTTAGCTTTGTTTACTGTAGCATTAATATGCAGGTTAAAGTGGAGCTTACTATCAAATCTTATTCCTAGGTCAACAAAATCGTAAACCTGTTCCAAACTATAGTTATTAATTGTGTAAGACGCAGGTTGAAGGATCTTCCGTGAAAAGCTCATAAATTTACATTTACTAAGATTGAGTGGCATAAGATTAATATTGCACCACGTAGCGAAGCAATTTAAATCATTTTGTAGGGCAGATCTTTCCTCCAAAGAAGAGTAAGACTTGAAAAGTTTCACATCATCGGCATACATCAGAAGTTTTGAGTTACAAATAGCATAAGAAATGTCGTTTATAAACAGCAAAAACAGAGTCGGACCAAGATGGCTGCCTTGTGGAACTCCTGAAGATACGTTAATGATGTTGGAAAAAGCATTTTTAAAAACAACTCTTTGTGTTCTATTAGTGACATATGACGCAATCCATTTTAACAGAATAGGTTGAAAACCAAGAAGATCAAGTTTATGGATAAGTAACGCGTGATTGACCTTGTCGAAGGCTTTGCTGAAGTCAGTATAAATTACATCGGTATTAGCATTATTCCTAAAACCGTTAGAGACATGAGCTGTAAATTCTAGTAAGTTGGTAACAGTTGATTTACCTCTACAGAAACCATGCTGCGAACTTACTATTGATGAGGAAATGGAATGATTTAGACAATTGGTGACAATAGCCTCAAATAACTTTGGGATAGCCGAAAGCTTTGCTATGCCGCGATAGTTTTCGATGGAAGATCTACTTCCAGATTTATGTAGAGGAATAATAAAAGATTCTTTCCACGCTTTTGGGAAAATTCCTGACTTCAAAGACAGATTAAATAGTGTGGATAATGGCTGGTAAATATACTCGGCGCATTTGTTTAAAAATATTGAAGGAATCATATCTGGTCCGTAGTTTATGGACTTCTTTATTGTTTTAAGCAAAAATAAAACCTCTTCGGGATCTATAAAAGGGCATTCAAATGTGTTATTCTGAAAAACTTGATACGGGTATTCATTAAAGCTAACATTAGTATTGGAATAATTTGATTCAAAGAAGAGGGCAAAAAGGTTCGCGACATCTTGGCTATCACTGGCATCACTATCACGATATCTCATAGATGATGGGAATCCCATTACTCTACGTTTCGAGTTTACAAAACCATAAAACGATTTCGGGTTGGAAAAAATGTTCTTTTTCATTTTAAATATATAAGACTTATAGCACTTTTTGTTCAGAAGTGAGTACTTATGACGCAGATTAGTACGTATAGTCATATTCAATCATGTCAGAGCCTGTGAAAAGAAAGAAAAGTGGAGCTGAAAATCGTAGAGATAAAAAAAAAAGAAAAGAAGATGAAAAAAAATTGGCGAAAACTTTTGGAAAATGGTTTTCAAAACCAACAACAATGCACTCTTCAGAGTTGGAAAATATTGGTAAGTAAATAAAATGGAATAAGACAAATGTTTATTTAGAAAAAAAAAATCCTGATATTGCCCGACTCATTTTCCTTACGAAACATTGACAAATAAATTTTATTACAGTATTATCAAATGATGTAATCCTAAAACCAACCTCAAAATTGGACGAGCCTCAGTTTTTAGAGATAACGCCAAGTGTAAAGTCTGAAAATGAAGACACGTTAGCTTATTCTGCTAGTATAGAAACATCGGACGATGTATCTATTGTTACTAACTCGGAACTGGACGTTTTGATAACATCGGAGAAAAATTCGAGTATAATACCGCCTTCAGATACTGTTGAGAGCATCGAAAAATCAGGATCAAAACAAGCGGACATTATTCCTGTCATTCAACAAGTCATCAATTTCAACGAACCTTCATCCTGGCCGTGCATTACAGATAGCACGAGAATAACTCTGGTTTTGCATGGCCCAGATCAAGGAAAAAACATCGATTTCAGAAATATCGACAAAAGGGATGGCCGTCGATTTCTTCCTCAGTGGTTTCAGAAAAAATGCCCAACGGTGAAACTGTTGATAGAAATTGGATGATGTATTCTGAGAAAAAAAATGCCGTATTCTGCTTTCCTGCTGCTTATTTGAATGTCGGTCATCTCACTACCTGCAATCGCCAATCGTCATAAAGGGTTCTCGGATTGGAAAAAACGCAAGTCGTATTGAAGACCACGAGAATTCATCAGATCATAGAAAATTTTTTCTCCAATGGAAAACTTTGGAAGCCAGATTGAGAAACTCAAAATGCATTGATGAGGAACTGCAAAAAGAAATTGTTTTAGAAAAGGAGCGATGGCGTCATATCCTTCG
>OY482674.1:49444147-49611465 GCA_960531455.1 Urophora cardui | reverse complement strand
GGATTTCCTTGTGATTTCAAGGATTCAACCGCCTCCTGTACCGCTGCTGCCTCCGCCTGGAAGACGATACAGTGATAAGGTAGGCGAAATGAGATTTTTAACCACCAGTTGACTGCATAGACTCCTCCTCCTGTGTTAGCGTTAAGCTTGGAACCATCAGTGTGGAGGTGGAGAGCTTTGTTCGGTTCACATGTAAAAAGTAATTAATTAATGTCATAACATTGTGTGTTCGTATGTACTTGTGTATGTATGTCACATGCCCCTTTGGGTTGGGCAAATTTCACAAAAATTTTTAAAGTTAAATGCATTTGATGTAACAAATATTACAATTACGTTGATACATGCATAAATATGTATGTATGTATGTATGTATGAATGTATGTAGATACGGACATATAAACATGAAATCTAACTTGATAATTTGACACATAATTGCTGTTCAAATTGTTACAATATGTAATACAGTCATGTATGTAGGTATGTACAAAAATAAGTAAATATTCCAATTGTGGGAGTGTACTACAAAAAATGTGCTTTGTATCGGACAAACAATTTTTCTTGCAAATGTATTTGCGTCCAGTTGAATGGCAATGACAATCACATGAATAGACAACTATTGATTTATTTTTTTGAAGTTTCAAAAACGAATTGGATTGGGACAATTCATAGTTAATTATGATGACATTTATGCATTCCAGCTATTTCAATATGTGAATGAGCATACATACATATGTACATGGTTCTGCATATTTCAAATTTGCGTACATAAATACGTACATACATTAATCAAAATGCATTATGTGCAGCTGAGCTGTATTGCCTAATTTACACAAAGATTAGCCAAACTAATTTCAGAGAATATTTAGGTATACATATGGGTCAGAATTTTTCAAATCAGCACAAAAAATTTTTTTTTCTTTGATTTTTATGATTCGCGTCTTAATCGATAGCTCTCCGTGTCAAGAATTAGTTCCCGAAATATTTTTGCAAAATGAACATTTTTGCAATAGTTATTCGCCAAGAAAGTTTTACATCAACTTCTTTAAAAAAAATTATTGTTAATCGACGGTACAATTAAATTTAACGCGAAGTACGCCAAATGTTAGGTAATTATGTATATTTTAAAATAGTTTTTGAAAAAAATTAAAAAAAAAAATTTCTGTATCCTTTTTAAGGATAATTGTTGTTATCAATGTTCTCCGCCTAGGAAAAATTCGGAAAAAATATTGTAGATGTAATGATGCATCGTAAGCTGAATTCCGAAGAAAAAAAGATGGGGACTCTTACCGTTTAAATGCAAAATGCGATTGAACGATTCCCCTCTTCAGCCTAGTAACATTACACTACTCTAAAATTATTAATTTGAAATAATTCCAAGAGATTCAGGTATAGGGGAGTTGGTCCGGTCTTCCTGATCTCAAAAATTGTTTTCTTTATATTTTGTATGGTTAGTTTTCGAGATAACGGTAAATTTTTGCAGTTTTGGGTATCACTACATTCAAACCTATTTTTCGCTAAGGTTGCAAGTGCGATAACCTCAAGCAGTACCTTGTTAGAAACATAACTAAAATACGCTTCTAACGACATGCAACATGCAGTGATTGAACAAACCCTTCTCGTCAAAATCAGAATTTTGTTGGTTTTTCTGATTCATTTTTTTTATTCAAATATTTATCGTTTTTATAAAAAGGATTATGCACAGTATACACAGTAGATTCTCTACATTACAAAGTTTTGGCAACGGTTGGTATGAACGAGTGGTACGATGGAGTTCCAACTATGGTCATGGTTTACTAGAAACGAGTTCTTAAAGCATTCCTTTCGATTTAGTGAGCATTTAATTACCTACCACTTTTTTACATTTTCATTTATCCTTTTACGATCTACTTACTATCAACTGTGACCATAGTTGGAACTCGATCGTACCACTCGTTCATACCAACCGTTGCCAAAACTTTGTAATGTAGAGAATCTACTGTGTATACTGTGCATAATCCTTTTTATAAAAACGATAAATATTTGAATAAAAAAATTAATCAGAAAACCCAACAAAATTCTGACTTTGACAAGCAAGGGTTTGTTCAATCACTGCAAGTTGCATGTCGTTAGAAGCGTATTTTAATTACCTTTCTAACAAGGTACTGCTTGTGGTTGTCGCACTTGCAACCTTAGCGAAAAATAGGTTTGAATGTAGTGATACCCAAAACTGCAAAAATTTACCGTTATCTCGAAAACTAACCATACAAAATATAAAGAAAACAATTTTTGAGATCAGGAAGACCGGACCAACTCCCCTATACCTGAATCTCTTGGAATTATTTCAAATTAATAATTTTAGAGTAGTGTAATGTTACTAGGCTGAAGAGGGGAATCGTTCAATCGCATTTTGCATTTAAACGGTAAGAGTCCCCATCTTTTTTTCTTCGGAATTCAGCTTACGATGCATCATTACATCTACAATATTTTTTCCGAATTTTTCCTAGGCGGAGAACATTGATAACAACAATTATCCTTAAAAAGGATACAGAAAATTTTTTTTTTAATTTTTTTCAAAAACTATTTTAAAATATACATAATTACCTAACATTTGGCGTACTTCGCGTTAAATTTAATTGTACCGTCGATTAACAATAATTTTTTTTAAAGAAGTTGATGTAAAACTTTCTTGGCGAATAACTATTGCAAAAATGTTCATTTTGCAAAAATATTTCGGGAACTAATTCTTGACACGGAGAGCTATCGATTAAGACGCGAATCATAAAAATCAAAGAAAAAAAATTTTTTGTGCTGATTTGAAAAATTCTGACCCATATATAAGTAGAATTAATAATACAATAACTATAGTTAATTTTCACAAAAACATTTTCGACTCATTCTGCTGGGATAGAAAATTACGCAACATAAGAAATATACATACTATATTAGAAGAAGAATTCTTATGCGGCATTTTTCAAAAATCCAAGTCATAAATATTCTTAGAATGGGCTAAAATAAATTCCCATACAAAAATTCACACGGTGCATTATTATCTTATGTACATATGTATGCACATACGCTTACACAAAAAAAAAAAAAAACCAAACATTCAAGTATGGATGAATAAAAAAATACTTATTCAACATACTAAATAAGTCTATTTTTCTATTAAGAGACCGTGAAAAGAACGCTCAACTGACTAAACATTAATTTCAGTTTTATACATATAAGTAGACTGCGGATCTTTATGCAATTGCATATTTTTAAGGAAAAGAGATAGCGATATGGTTCCAAAGAGAAAAATGAAAGTTATTAACAAAATATTCTATATTTTCATATTTATTTCTGCATATTTTGCATATTGCATATAACTTGCATATTGCATATAACTTGCATATTTGCATATAACTTGCATATTTGCATAATAATTGAGGTTTAGCAGTTTTAATCCGCAAGTTAGAGTCTCGCGGAGTTCCCCTAATGGCTTCAATGGCCCTAATAACAGAAGCTTTTGAAGGGCTTGACGCTACGTCAGGATCATGTGGGCAAATAGTTTGGTCATATTGAAGCTATTTCAAAAAAGAACCTGCTTTTGAAGTCATATTAGGAGTAGCTAAAATACTTTCAGGTGACAACAAAATATTAGAAACTGGAATACAGATTCCCAGTCAATTTTGGAGCAAATTTAAGTATGCTCCGGTTACATCTTGTCGCCTGTTTTATGCAATAGGGATTTAACTCGAAATTTTCGATTTCTGGGATTTTGCCATATATTTCAATAACTGGGTAGTGCCTTTGAGTCTAGTCTTATAAAATACTCAAAAAGATAAAAATGGCGGAAATAAAAGTGGTTTTGTAGTTAGCTGTAGAAGGAAACTATTTGAAATTATAAAACTTTATTTGCGTTTTCCCAAAAAAAAAATTTTTTTGAGTTAAATCCCTATTGCATAAAACGTGCGTTGTGATGTTGAGCGTTCATTTTCAGCCAGGGACCGTAACGGTTATAAGTGATATCCAAAAAGTTGATTTTTAACGATTATTTTCTGAGTTTTATTTTTTGCTCAGAAAATAAAAGTTTTTTCTTGAGTTTTATTTTTTGATCAGAAAATAAAAGTTTTTTCTTGGGTTTTATTTTTCGATCAGAAAATAAAAGTTATTTTTTGAGATTTATTTTTCGCTCAGAAAATACAAGTTTTTTTCTGAGTTTTATTTTTCGATCAGAATATAAAAGTTATTTTTTGAGTTTTATTTTTCCCTCAGAAAATAAAAGTTATTTTTTGAGTTTTATTTTTCGATCAGAAAACAAAAGTTATTTTTTGAGTTTTATTTTTTTGCTCAGATAATAAAAGTTATTTTTTGAGTTTTATTTTTTTGCTCAGATAATAAAAGTTTATTTATAAATTTTACATATTTCCGTGACGCGAGCACATATATACTATTAAAAATGGAATTTTATGTATGTATGTGAGTAGGTACATAAATATATACATACATATATATATATATACAAGAATTGCTCGTTTAAAGTTATTAGATTTAAGTAAATGCTTCACATACAACAACTTTATTTCTGTCAGAGTTTCTAAAATTACATTTTTAATAGTATACATGTGCTCGCGTGACACAAATACATTTATACAAATATATTTATAAATAAACTTTTATTATCTGAGCAAAAAAATAAAACTCAAAAAATAACTTTTATTATCTGAGCAAAAAAATAAAACTCAAAAAATAACTTTTATTTTCTGATCAAAAAATAAAACTCAAAAAATAACTAATTTTCTGAGGGAAAAATAAAACTAAAAAAAAAACTTATTTTCTGATCGAAAAATAAAACTCAGAAAAAAACTTTTATTTTCTTAGGGAAAAATAAAACTCAAAAAAAACTTTTATTTTCTGAGCGAAATATAAAAATCAAAATATAACTTTTATTTGCTGAGGGAAAAATAAAACTCAGAAAATAACGATTAAAAATCAATTTTTTTATAAAAATCGAAAAAATAAAAGTTAATGCACCTAGAGGTAGTCTGCGTTACGGTGATTACATCTGTGTACTTCTTTTGCGTTTAGCGTTTCTCCTTCAGTATAATTTTTTTAGTCAAAATTTAAAAAATAACGATTATTTGCAATCCCTGTTTTCAGCATATAAACGGATCTTAACCGATAAGCGTCGCAATGTTTCCATTGAAAATGTGGAGAAAACACTTGTAGTATATTGTGGTCTTAACTACAACTAAAATTACCTCTTTACATTAAAAATTATTATAATAATTTGCAGTTTGTTTTTGGGTGTTAATGGGTTTTATATTTGCATAGAACAAAAGATTCAGCATAGAACATATGATTTTTGCATTCAACTATACTTTACTTATTGTGTATATCACTTAAAATTCCATATCTGATGTAAAAAGGTGTTGTTTTAATTTGCATATAACTTGCATATAACCTGCATATAAGTTGCATATATTTTGCATATCCAAAACAGAGCAAGAAAATTCGCTTTGGAATGTGAATATATAGTTTTGAATCAATATAACTCTTAATAAATCATTTTAAATTTTTTGCATAAAGATCCGCAGTCTACATATAAGGTACTCCACCTTAGAAGGCTTGGGGCGGATTCGAATTATTGCCATTCATCAGCAGAGTTCGGTTGTGTTGAGCTAGTTACCGGTAGAGTCCGCTGGTGTAGCCTCTGTATAAAATAATATGATTGGTTGATATTTATGCTATTGTTCGGTGTTTATGCTCCAATATCTATTACTTGGTTGATGTTTTTTCTATAAGCATCTATTACAAAGGAATTTTTCTATTCACAATAGCTTCATTCAGGGCAACACTGCTGTTCAGGTCGACTAACAGCTAAGCGCTTTCAGCTCAACGCGGTTAATATAACTAGCTTACTTGGTTTTTTGTTGCTTTCCATGCTATTCGCTAATTAGCTAGTGCTTTTTTTTCAAACTGGCGTACAAAAGACAGTGGCTATAGATAATAGATGAAAAAGTTTACATAGCACTCATTATGTAAGTAATCTATTATCAATGTGTCGTGTAAAAATTGTTAGCAAACTTGTTCATTGTTGACAATATTTTGAGTTTCTATTGATCAATTTATTTTGCGGTGGGAACTGCAAGGCATTAACGGTATCACCACTTTTACTAAGTAACACTTATCAGTTATGTTACGAACCATGTTAACTACGTATCTCAATTAGGTTGGCACATTTATCAAGTTGTACTACTGTTTACGCGACAAATGTTCAAATAATACTTACATACATACATACATAGATACACTTTTGTGGGTAAGAAGGCAGCTTTGATAGTCATGTGTTAAACAATTGTAACATTACAAAGATATGTATGTACATACATACACATGTACATACCAAGAGGGTATTGTGATCTAAAAACATTAACCTATATGAAGAAAATTGCTTGGATCACACGGAGAAAACTATACTGATGTCACACCCATATATGTACATATATTGCTAACACTGCTCCATAGCCAAAAAATACTCTGAACGCCACTATTCTATCTATATGTAAAATCGGTCACTGATTTCGAAAATCGGATTTATTTTTAATTCTATGGGAAGGTTTTTGAGATTGATCTATCTACGTTGAAGTAACACCAAACGAAAGAAAATTAAATTTCCTATATCGTACATGGCTTCTATCAGATTTTTCTCTAGGTTTTACAGTTTCTGAAATATAATATATTACATATTATGTAGATGAGTAAATTTGAAAATTTTAAATTTTTTACGAAAATTTGAAGAAAAAATTGAATTTGTCAGGCAATATCTTTAAAACAAACGTCTTTAACTTTCGTTTTACTCGTTTACGTGAAGCCCAATTCAATTGGCAAAAAGATAAGCTATCAACGAAGAAAATCCATGGTAAAATGGTAAGGTTATAGGCGATCAAGTAAATACAGCCAAGTCTGGCAATGCCACTGCACGGGTATATTCTATTGGAAATTCTGTACTTAAACTTTCTCAACTTAAACTGGGAAAGGGTAGACCCCTATTATTCTGTAATTTTTTTTTTGTTTGAATCTATAGAATTAGTATTGATTGAGATGTTTAAGGGAAAGGTTTGTTACCATTAACTTTGAAGAATTAAGCGAATATCGCCGTTGATTTGATCAAAAAGTTTAGGAACTTGAAGCACATCAAACAAAATCCGAAGCGAGTATCATAACCTTATTGACCGATTCATTCTAAAAAAAAATCAATTACAATGCACAACGAGATTTTAATAGCAGTTGAATTAAAATAACTGTGACCATGCCATATCAGCCATATATGAACACTGAAGACAAGGGCAATTGTGTTGCAGTTGGCATGTTGGCATTGGTGGTGGTGATCTTGGAGATGCACGAGTACTCATGATGTGGTGATATTTCTGATGTGCATGAAATCACTTTTATCCTATACTACATGCATACGCACTTCAATACATACATACATATGTATGTATATTTTTACATACCCAGTTTAAGCTGGGTGGTCCAAGAAATATTGTTACGATTTTGCTGAAATTCCTGCTAATTATGTTATCTCACCATTGTGCGATATTCAAGGGCACGCACCACAGAGATGCTGCAAAAAGGGAAAACAATTTGAAAAAAAAAAAGAAACCAGTAAGCCATTTTGTGAGATTATTACGATATTCTTTGAATGAGCCAAATGAAAAGCGGAAACGTGTAAATAACAATATCTTTGCTGATACATATGCAGTTATCTATGTAGTTATCCATATGCCAATATGCTATTGTTGTTGTTGCTCATTTTATTTTTATTTGCTTCCAATAATGTGTCCCATTTTTACGGCTGTCATTGGTATTGTTAACATTCAAACATGTTATGTCCTTGTCGCATGCGGATTTTGTTTGTTGTTGAGACATGTCCCCTCCAAATGCATTAAATGCAAATACATACATCGTTTGTGCGTATGTAAGGCCACTAAAACAACGGGAATCTTATATAGGTATTTACATACCCAGTAAAAAATCTACGCCTTATTTAAGAATTATTACAGAAGATTTCAAGGCCTTTGAAATAAGGCCTGAAAATTTTAAGAGAAGCTTAGTTGTATGGGCTTAAAATAAGGCTGATTTTCCTGTGTTGATGTCATCAGGAATACTCTCTCTCTCTCTCTTTCTCTCTCTCTGAGAGCACACCTTATTCGTAAGGCTTATCCGCATGCGAAATAAGGACTTATTAGGGCCTGATAATCAGACGTTATGTGGTGTACTTATACCTTATAATTGCCTTATTAATAAGGTGTATTTTGTATGGCTGCATAATACACTTTTTTGCACAATTTAAGCGTTGCGGCAATTTAATATGAAAATATATATTCTGCTAGGGTTGAAACGTTATTATTCATACATTTATATATGTACATGTACATACATATGTATATATCGAAATGAGATAAGCGCGAGCACTTAACCACTTAACACTTCATTGCATGTCAGTTGAAAACGGACTGAGGCGAAAATACGCAATTTTTACGCTCGCCACACATTGTACTTTGCTCATAAAAACTCAATTCCCTTTCTCTCTGTTTGGGATGTGTCAAAATGAATTATTAAAACATTTGGAGCAGAATGAATGAGTGCAAGCAGCGCTGCCAGCGTATTCCAGTTTAGCTACAGCTTAGACTTACTAGTCTGTTTGGTGGTAGGAATGTAGATATTTATGTTTGTACGTATGTATGTATGTTCTTGAGTTTGACATTTGGCAGCAAGTTATTTATGTAGTTAGTTACATATGTACGCCAATTGTCCTTTGGCTCACTTTCTGCAGTAGGCAATTTTCCATTATTTGCTAAAGTCAATTGAGAAGCAGCACCTACACACTCATACTACACTCAAAAAAAAAATTTCTCTCGATCAAAGACATAATTTTCCTTATTTTGAACACGCGTCCCAATACAAAATTTTCTTTGTTTTGTGTAAATTTTCTCAAAAATGTGGAAAAAACATAAAAAAACTTTCAAAAAATTCGTTGCCATGGGGATTTGTATGGGAATTTAATTTCTCAAAATTAAAGAAATCAAGTCTTCAAAACAAGGAAAGTTGGGAATGGAATGGCGCTTAAAGAATTTTTCATTATTTTAATGTATGAATTTTTTCAAAACAAGTATATGAAACCATGGTAACGCATGTAACAACAATATTTTATAAACCTTTTAACATGTTTTAAGGAAAATTTACTCAAAACAAAGAAAGTATTGTTCAAAATAGGTAAACAATTTCTTTGACCCCTCCATATATTTTTTTTCTCTCAGTGTACATACATACATTTATGGTTAAGAATTTACCCACTAGGAATATTATTTAAGAAATAATTCTTTTTTTTTAAGTCTTTCGAAGTCCATTACCACCAACAAACGCACAAAACGCTTAGCACATACCTACATATACAGAAGTACTTCTTAATATATACTTGAGGAATCTTAAAGCTGTTTATTTGTTATAAAAATTAAAATAGACACTGTGATATCAAATATAATAATAATACCTATTTACATTCTTTTAGGCAAGACTCGAGAATCCGCAGCAGAGTCCAGTATTAGTGAGCAGAGAAATGGCCAAAGAAGCGCAACTAAATTCCCACAAAGTGCAAGTTACTCAGATGAATACTGCGAGATAAAAATCTTATAAGTTCCTACGATATTATTTTTTAATTTTCATGCATGAATTCAACATTTTACATTTCGCTTCAGAGACCTTATTATGCTCTGCTGGGTTATTATGGTCAAACGTACAGAATATAAGTACCTATGTATGTACATACATACTTAGATATATGCATCAGTGCATATACTTCCATCAGAAATGCCACCCAAGTTGAATAGTATAGTTTCACTTTAATTACAACCTAAAAGGACAAGTCGCACCATCAATCTTTGCAACTAGTAATCATGAAGACAGCATCCTTCCAACTGATTCTTCGCTTGCTGTCCTGCCGTGAATTGCGAGCTGCTTCAGCTTTGCTATTTACTCTATTGCTAAACGCTATTTATCTAAGTGTTTGTGTGTTTCTACTGATTTTTGCTTCTGCATACCATAAACTACATACATACATTTCAACTTCTCCACCTCCCGCTGTGACTTTCACAAAATATTTTGGTCAGTTGTAATGCGCATGCGCAAACTGATTGTGCAAAGATGAATTTGTGTGTGTACTAGCTGGCTATCTGGGTATCTCAATAGCTAATGTAGAAATTAAAACAACAACAAACAATTAAACGCCCAAAAATCAGCAAGAAGGCAACTAGGTGCAAGTATTTGAAAATTACACACACACACACACACACACATGTGGAGTGAGCTGCTGGAACTCTATCGCTCTGTTAAGTATTTTTGTCTTCCTTTTTTTTGGCCAACACATTTATGTATATCTGCCGTCAATTCCGATAGCGCACAGTTAGAATTTGGACATGTTTTTGGCCAACATTTGTGGGTGATTGTATATCACGTCGTTTGGACAGCAGTTGGTCGGCACGGCTTACCGAGCGAGTCAATTGGTTGCTGACCGCGCTGCACCACTCAGCCACAATCAACCCCCAGCAGCACCAAGCGGACAAAGAGAGCACACAAATTAAAGGAAACCTGCATAGCTCGTGATTTGAATTTCTGGCCTCAATTGAGGTGATGCTGGCGGTGTCAGCAGGTCCACTCTTGAATGGCTTACTGTTTATTCATTTCATTTATTTTATTTGCTTATGTGTGTCACGCCAATCAAACAAAGCAATTGCTTGGCAATCTGCCGTGCAAAATAACACATCAAAGGAATGGCACAGAAAATTAAGAGAAAAAAATAAAATAAAATAGAAACAAATACAATTTCAACTTTGATTTTCTGCTTCTTCTACTTACTTATTTAAACACATACTCGTACAAATTATGAGCCACATCTTGCATGACCAACTGGACCGGTGCAACGCTGTGGGGTTGTCGTTACTGCAACAACTCATTTAAATTGAAATATATCTATGTATGTATGTATGTTATTTTTCTCCATTTTCCATAACAGCGCATGCCCACCTTGGATCGTAAAAGAGACATTTGTTCGTTGTTTTGGGAACAATTTAGTGTAGCACGGCGGCACTTACTTGCACCATTTGCAATTTTATATCCCATTATATGCACAGACACATCTCCTTATATTTCGAGCGTATTGTAGGTAGTTGGCAGTATGTGTGGCATCTTCATTTAGATGGAAATGTTGTTGTAAATGCTGAGCCCACACTGTGGCTGACCACACTTTTCTTTGAAATGAAGAGAAATGAAGAAGACAATTTGACATTATTTTGCAATGACTTTTTTATTGAGAAGTGCAAGTACATATGTATTTCAACTGATCGCCATCTGCCGCCTCCAACAGCGTAGCAGACGCGACGGTAATTAAAATCATGTTTGGGTTCTCAATAAAAATTTATTTTACGTTAAAGAAATGCAAACGAGTATTATACGCAGGGATAGATGTGGATTTGAAAACTAAACGATATAAAATTACTGCTTGATGAATGGAATGAATGTTTGTGCTTGGAGTTGGAGTTGAAGTTGGCAAAACAATTCCACGAACAATAACATTTGCTTCATTTATAACTAAACGCTGTCCTGTCTCCTTTAAGGCACACTTACATCTGTGGTTGTGTGCATATATTTGAACAATTAGATGTGATTTAAAATTACTTTATCAGCTAATCATAATATTCATATATATTTACATACATATATGCATATACATATGTATTTATACAATATCATTACTTAAGGCAGAATATAATGAGTTGCTTCAATTAGATAAACTAAAGGTTTTATACGTAGAGACGAGTACATTTTTCTGAGTAGAAAACTCCTCCACGACATTTGTCTAAAACTAATTTTGATGTTCCCGAATTTGGCTTTTATGGGCCAAGACGGATTTTTGAAAATAAAAAAATGGATAAAAATCAACAAAAAAACAAGTAAGGAAGCCTAAGTCCGAGTGGAATCGAACATTAGATACTCAGCTGTATGCTTTCATTGTTTGTTTGCGTTTGATGGAAACACGGTGTACTTTATATAAAGCGAGTGCTGCATAAAGTGGGCGTAGCCACGCCCATTTTCTAAATTTTTATCAGTCATCCAACTAAGCATATGAATATTATTCTTTGTGCAAAAATTAATTCCTTTATGACTTCTAGTTACAAAGATGTCACGTTACAAATTCCCAAAGCGTATTCCAGAAATATCTGTTAAAAAGTAGGCGTGGTCATAAACCGATTTCAATAAATTTTTGCGTGTCTATTAACACAAGTTATAAAAGTGTATAAACCAAGTTTCGTCATAATATCTCAATTATTTGTCGAGTTAAAGGCTAATAAATCTCGTATATCCCTTTGTCCAAAAGGAGGCGGTGCCACGCCCATTTTCCAAAATTTGTCTATTTTATGTTTCCGGTCTATTGTGGAACTCATGTCACAAAATTTCAATGAATTATCTTTATATTTGACAAAGATATCGCTTACAATGTTTTTATTAGGCCACTTTATAATACACATATATAAAAGTGGGCGTGGCCGTCAACCGATTTTGACAATTTTCCGCCAAAACATTTGCCTAAGTAAGTAAATCACGCGTACCAAATTTCATCGATATATCTTCAACGGTTTCTGAGTTATGACTCATAAAACTTTCAATGTTTGACCCTTAATAAGTGGGCGTGGCATCGCCCATTTTCCAAAATTTCATAAAATTTCTTCATAGGGGCCTGAGCTCAACATGTGGGTAAAATTTTATCGCTCCAGCTATATTAGGGACTGAGATACCAAATTTCCAATTTTTTCTATATAGGAAAAGTGGGCGTGGTCATGGTCCGATTTCGCCCATTTTCAATACCAACCGTCCCAGTCTCGGTACCAACTTGCATTCCAAATTTCATCAAAATATCTCAATTTTTGCGCGAGTTAGAGTGTTTACAGACGGACGGACGGACGGACGGACGGACGGACATGGCTCAATCGATTTCTCTTTTCACCCTGATCATTTTGATATATATAAGTCTATATCTATCTCGATTATTTCATTCTGTTACAATCCACCGTTATGTGGTTAAAACTATAATACTCTGTGTACTAGTACAGCTGAGTATAATAAAAATTTTAGAATTTTAGCTGCAAAATTGAAGAGTTATAGCCCAAAACATAGACCTATGCTATTTGACCTTTTTTTCTTTCAGTCGTACCCGGTGGCGTATGAGTAACATTGAATTTTCTTACAGTTGAACATTTTATTGTTTGGCAACTAGGATAGCAGCTCGAACTTTGGCACGTGGGCGTCTTTTTAAGAGAAGCTGATCATTTGTTAGATTCGGCGGAATCGGACCACTAGAACATATAGCTCCCATACAACCGATAGTACAGATTTAGACATTATTTCTCCATTTAAACAGCTAAGATTATAAAAGTTTCTAGTATTGGTAGCTATATTGATCCAAATAACGAAACTTGTCAAGATTGGACCACTAGACCATATAGCTACCATACAAGTAATTGCAAAACCGCCCATGGTGGGATAGTTGGTATTTCATTAACCGTTATTTTAAAAACTTGTGACTGAAATAACCCAACAGACAGGATGTCAGCGAAATGTAACTCTCCATTGTAAGCTTATTGCAATGACACTTTTTATAAGCTTAATTGCAAGCTGATTCACAAGCATGCTTGTAAAATGCTTGTTATAAATAATATTTTTTCGAGAATGCTTAAAAAGCTCACACTTCACAAACTGTTTTCAATAATAATTGAGAAAGTATAAGTCTTTCACAATACTCGTTATGTTAAAAAGCTTGAAAACAATATTGCAATAAGCTTAATTTAGACTTGAATTGAAGCTTGCAAAACTATTAGTTATAAAAAATTTTAAGCTTGCTGTAAAAAAAATTTAAATTTTAGTTTTACAGTGATTTTTTTCGGAAGAGGGAAGTATAAAAGCATAACTAATGGCGTTTTCTTTTCTACAAAAAAATGTTGCCCTCCTATATCCTAATTATTGAATTACGTAACGTGATGATTTTGTAGATAATGTTGCTCTCTTACTTAGTTAGATGTAATTATTCGGTGAAATTACCAGACAGATATACAAAAGAAGAAGAAAGTCAAACAGGGCAACATTATTTCGAGAAAAGAAAACGCCATAAAATTAAATATAATGTTGAATGTTCCATTATATGATGACGTTGGATTGAATTTCAGGTTGATGTCATGGTTCAAAATAGGAGGAGAATATAAAATAAAGAATACTGCAGTAAAAGTGAAGAAGGAAAGAAGATGAAAAGAAAATTGCAAATGAAAATGTTTTTTTTTTTCTACCATTTATACATAATAATAATAATACAATGGCGCTATTATAACTCTGACAAGTTTTATGGCCGAGCTTCTCTCCCAATTCGAGGTGTGCTCCTTTTTGTTTTTCCTACTAATTGGGTGGACCTACAGTTTTATGGCGGCTCCGAACGGTGAATGCATTTTTTGTGAGAAGCTTTTTCATGGCAGAAATACACTCGGAGGGTATGCCGCCCGCTGCCAAGAGGTGACCGCTGCTCTTAAAAAACCCAATAATTGGATGTTTACTAATTAAAAAAATTGTTTTTGGTGTTTTGCTCGGACCGTGGTTTGAACCCGAGACCTCTGTCATAGCAGGCGAGCACTCTACCCCTTGCACCACAGCGGCCACAGCATTTATACATGCAATTGTATTTATAAGCCTACAACAAGCTTTCACAAGTAATATTTTTCTACAATTGTTCGGATAGTCGTTTTTAATAGTTTACTCAAGTGTTTCTCTAGCTCAACGCTTATAATTGTAAGCTTGTTATAATCTATATATATATAAAAATCAAGCCCATTTCTTTGTCGCCGGCTTTCGCCCAAACGCGTGGAGGGATTTTGACCAAATTTACACACCAGCTTAGTACCTTGCCCTAGATGGTTTATATACATATTTTTTTTCAAATCCGGAAGTCGGTTCCCGAGATATAGGTCAAAAGGTCAAAACGTGGATCCGGCTTTCCCCTGAATATTTTTGGACGATATTGGTATGAAATGAAAGGTATTGAACAGGGAATTTACATAGAATAGTACTCATTGTGATTCCTATGTCGGGTCTCCAGATATGGGTCAAAACGTGGACCCGGATGACCCTCGAATGTTTCTGAGCGATATTGCTATCAAATGAAAGGTATTGAGTAGATAATTTACATATAATAGTACTCATTGTGATTCCTAGGTCGGGTCTCCAGATATGGGTCAAATCGTGGACCCGGATGACCCTCGAATGTTTCTGAGCGATATTGGTATCAAATGAAAGGTGTTGAGCAGAGAATTTACATAGAATAGCACTCATTGTGATTCCTAGATCGGGTCTCCAGATAGGGGTCAAAACGTGGTCCGGGTGACCCTCGAATGTTTCTGAGCGATATTGGTATCAAATGAAAGGTCTTGATGAGGACTTCAACATAGAACTATTTTATTTGTGATGCTTAGGACGGGTCCCCAAATATGGGTCAAAACGTGGACCCGGATGACCCCGGAAAATTTCTCAGTGATATTGGTATCAAATGAAGGGTTTTGAGCAGAGATTTTACACAGAAATGAACTCATTACGATCCCTAGATCGGGTCCCAAGGTGTGGGTCAACACGCGGACCCGGACAACACCGGGATATTTCTCAGGGATATTCGTACCAAATGAAAAGTACTGAGTAGGGCCTTTACACAGAGATGAACTGATTATGATTCCTAGGGATGTGGTCAAAATGTGGACCGGGATTGCCCCGGAAAATTTCTGAACTATATTGGTGTCAACTGAAAGGCAGGGCTTTTACACAGAGATGAACTCATTATGATTCCTATGTCAGGTCCCCAGATGTGGGTCAAAATGTGGATCCGGATGGCCCTGGATAATTTCTCAGCGATATTGTTATTTAATCACGGCACATGACGATTCCTAGGTGGGATCCCAAGGTGTGGTTCAATATGTGGACCCGGATAACACCGGGATATATCTTAGGGATATTGGTACCAAATGAAAAGTGTTGAGCGGACTCTCATGTAGGGCCGTACTCATTACGATTTCTTGGTCAAGTCTCCAGATACCGTACCCATTATGGTTCCTAGGTCAAGTTCCCAGATGTGGGTCAATAAGTGGACCCGGATGAGCCCGGGATGCTTCTGAGCAATACTGATATAAAATAAATGTGTTGACCGGGTCTGCTATATAGAGATATTTTCATAGTGATTCTTAGTCCCGATACCCAATTATGGGTAAAAGTGACGATTCGGACGCCACGGAATGTTTTTAAGCAATGATGGTATCAAATGAGAAGTGGAATGCAGGGTATGTTATGCTAAACCCAGTTCCCTAGGAAAATGGAAGAGTAATGAGCCCGAGGTAATTTCGGTTTCTAGATACTTCCAACATATTTTAAAGTGTACCGTTTTTCGCTTCAAGTACCTATAATAGGAAGTGAGCCAAAGCAAAGCTTGGTCGGGTACAGCTAGTATTATTATAATATTATCAAACGTTTTGGTCTGTTGGGAATGTTTTTACGATTTGTATGTGTTGTGATCTTTGGCTGGAGCACACACTCAAAAAACAGAATCACTATTCCTCTGCTATTTACCATAGCAGCCGTGTTATTACTGCATACGCTAAATATTAAAGCCATTTCTATTATGTATATAGCATGATCAGTATTAATTATAGCCGTAGTAGCTTTATTTTTAAGCCAACATAAATCACTGTGGCAGCAAGTATTTATGGTATATAGTGCCGTTTGTATAGCACCAGCCGCTAATATAAACATCTGAAACTCATAGCATTGCCGGTAGCTGATGTAGCAATGTAACATAGCTGTGAGAGCTATGTGTTTAGCATTTATGGCTATGTTCGCTGCTGTTTCGGCTTTTTTATGCCAATTCACTCTCGATCAGCTGTCAAAATTGCATTTTTAAGTTGAAGTGCGACATTTCAAGTGCAACACAAAAGAAAAAGAATTTATAAATCAAAATGAATGAATATGTGGAGAAAAAACTTGTTGAGTGGGAATTGGTGTCGTTAATTGTTGTTTTTAAAAGTAAGTACGTAATAAAAAGTGCAAAATGCAAATGTAAAATAAAATTTATTGAAACGCAAACCGGGGTTGCTAAAAGTGAAAATTGATTTATAACCAGTGTTGCCGCAGCCTCAAAAAATTATAAATGGATTTCTTTTTGCAATGTCATTATTAAAGCTAATGTTGTGTTAGAAATTGGGCACAATGGCGAATATACGCAATATGGTCTTGTGGAGGAGATTGGATTCAGTAAAGCAAACTCAAAAGTGTATGTATTTCTAAAAAAATGAATACCTTGTATTACGATTGCAACCGATTTTGCGATATCGTAGAATTAATAAATGAAAAACAAGCAATAATTTTGACACATGGTTTCATTAAAACATACAATTTAATACACTTTAATTCCTTAAATATGATATTATAAGAGTAAATTAAGGAAAATATAAGATATATAAGTAGATTAAGGAAAATGTGAACTATTAATTAAAGCCTATAATTTAATAAAATGAAAATAAAACAATATACAACTGCAGTCAATGCATTTTTATTCATCGTCACTAGCCATTATTTTAGTGGTACTTACAATTTTATCTAGCAAGTGAGGCAATGCTACATAGCAGTCGTTGCAATGCCACATAGCAGTCGTTGCAATGCTAAATAGCCGTAGCTACAATTCTATCCAGCAAGTGAGGCAATGCTACATAGCAGTCGTTGCAATGCCACATAGTAGTCGTTGCAATGCTAAATAGCCGTAGCTACAATTTTATCCAGCAAGTGAGGCAATGTACATAGGAAACCCAATGATAAACCATAGCGTGATCCACTATTTCTATTATTATAAAATATAGCAGCGACAGTAATAAACAGACACTATCCCGATTTCTACTAAGAACATAGCATCCAGCACCAGAAAACATAGCAGCCATAGCTATAATTTTTTTAAGTGCAGGGTTTCCAAATTTTATTTTTTCCACAAATAGACGGGTTTGCCAGTGTTTGATGGGCGGTTTTGCAAACGCATTGACGATATGTATTTATGTATATCAGAATAAATTTAGATTTTAATATCTCTTGTCACGAATTTCATTGGAAAGAGGAACCAACTAAAACTAAATAGGTTAATTCTTCAACTGCCTTCGAACATACTTACATACATATCTACATATTTTGCAAAAGAAGCAGGAAATCTCGATTAAGGCGCAAATGTGAAACTAAAACCCACCCGTTTGACATTTGGAAGCCACTAGTTGAAAGAAAAAAAAAATAATGATCATCTTAATATACATACATATGTAAATGTTACTTGTTTGCATCTTATGTTTATGACATTTCCTCAAATAAAATCTTTCAAATAGGTCAGATACTAAAAATTCCATAATAAAATAGATTTAAATTAGATTTGTCGCATAACTTGACACCTAAAGCCCACACAAAAGTTCATTCAAATAAAGAAACAAAAAGAAATAACTAAATTTGCTATCATAAATATGTCATGTACATATAAATACATACTAAGTATATATGCACATAAATATATGCATTTACATATTTCAAAAAAATTTACATAAAATATACGCAATTTATTCATAACGCTTGCTAAACAAATTAGACACGCTAAATTCATTAATCGCCTAACTGAATAAGTGGCTAACGCTTGGCATAAATAAACGATAAATTGACCAAACGTGTATGTATGTATGTATGTTCGTGTGTATGCACGTATTAAATATATTTTCGGATTTCGAATAACAACTGACAATGAGATCACTGCTTCTTTAAGCTTACTTACATATGTAGATTTATGAATTATTCAAACCATTTGGCGCACCTTAAAAAAGATCCGTCGGTGTGTACATTAGGGTGTTATTTTTTCTCAGCATACGATTTTTTTAAAATTAGTGTTCAGGGTTTGTAGCGAAAGTTTTATAGTTGTAAGCTTGTACTCAAAAAAAAAATTTCTCTCGATCAAAGACATAATTTTCCTTATTTTGAACACCGTCCCAATACAAAATTTTCTTTGTTTTGTGTAAATTTTCTCAAAAATGTGAAAAAAAGATAAAAAAAACATTCAAACAAATTCGTTGCCATGGGAATTTGTATGGGAATTTAATTTCTCAAAATTAAAGAAATCAAGTCTTCAAAACAAGGAAAGTTGGGAATGGAATGGCGCTTAAAGAATTTTTCATTATTTTAATGTATGAATTTTTTCAAAACGAGTATATGAAACCATGGTAACGCATGTAACAACAATATTTTATAAACCTTTTAACATGTTTTAAGGAAAATTTACTCAAAACAAAGAAAGTAGTGTTCAAAATAGGTAAACAATTTCTTTGACCCCTCCATATATTTTTTTTCTCTCAGTGTGTTTAACCAGAAGTCCTTATACCGTAAAATTTAATACATATTTATCTACGAGTTCTACACTTTTCGCCTATGTATGTATATACCTACGTATGTATGTATACATGTAATTTAAAAGGCCAAAAGGTACTACAATCATCAATACTTTCCTCCTTACATTTCCTTTAGGGAAGATAACAACTTCCATGACTAACACACGGCGATGGCCGCCTTCGCATGAACAACTTTGTATAATAATAATACAATGGCGCTATTATAACTCTGACGAGTTTTATGGCCGAGCTTCTCTCCCAATTCGAGGTGTGCTCCTTTTTGTTTTTCCTACTAATTGGGTGGACCTACAGTTTTATGCCGGCTCCGAACGGCGAATGCATTTTTTGTGAGAAGCTTTTTCATGGCAGAAATACTCTCGGAGGGTATGCCGCCCACTGCCGAGAGGTGACCGCTGCTCTTAAAAAACCCAATAATTGGATTTTTACTAATTAGAAAAATTTGTTTGGCTCGGACCGTGGTTTGAACCCGAGACCTCTGGCATAGCAGGCGAGCACTCTACCCACTGCACCACAGCGGCCAACTTTGTATAGTTAGTAAAAAAAACCAATGAAGCGAAAGCATCGGGCATTCATTCCAAACCACATGCTTTTTTCATATGGTCGTCAATTCAAACTTGTTAGGTATTCAGCGTGAATGGTAGCAGTATTGTGTAGTGCTGAATATACAGCTGCCTACAATCTAACTTCGTTATGTACTGCATTCGTGAAAATATTTCTGTTTCGGTTTACTCTTCTTAACTCATAATTTAGTCAGAGAAGAAATGATCTGTGCTCAATTTGTACGTGCCGTTCAACATACTTTAGGAGAACCTGCGGTATATCTAACAAAAGCAAGTATCCTGGCATGAATAAAACTAGCATCGCCTTACAAATGCGCCTAGTGGGTAGTTGCTCGGATGGCATTTGCTCATAAGAATTTTTAGAAAATTTAATTTCCTGCAAAAGCTGTATATTCATTACTAGACTGCGGATCTTTATGCAATTGCATATTTTTAAGGAAAGGAGATAGCGACATGGTTCCAAAGAGAAAGATTAAAGTTATTAACAAAATGTTCCAAATTAACATATTTATTTCTGCATATTTTGCATATTGCATATAACTTGCATTTTTGCATAATAATTGAGGTTTAAAAATTTTAATCCGCAAGTTAGGGCCTCGCGGAATTCCCCTAACGTCTTCAATGGCCCTAATAACAGACGTTTTTGACACCAAAATATTAATTTGTGATATATTTTTTACAGTTCCTCTGGTATTTATCAAGATACATTAACAACAGTTTGTATACTGTTAACAGCGGCGAAATGTCATCTTTCATCGACATCGAAATCATGTTGTTGCAATAAACAGAGAAAAATTTACGGTACAATATATGACATAACCTATGAAAAGGGGGTTTTGGCCCCTATCTCCAGATTTTGGGGGTATATTGGAAATTCTAAGTATGCACTTTTTATATACCTGACTAGACCTACAACTTGAGGTATGTCTCGCCAGTAGTAGGTACTTTTCACTGTCACACAGTGTAATAAACTTCTTTAGAGAGGATTTTGATACTGTTCAAGATTTTCTTTTGAAACTATTTTGGAATAAATAAAATTGTAAAACTTCTCATAGTTTCAAAATAAGATTTTTTGGAATTAAAATTCAAATAGAGGAATTGTTGCATTCTTTATCCACTTTTTCGATAAGAAATAATAAATTTAATTAAATAAATTCAAGCTGTATAAATCTTGAAATACATACATACATACGTACATATTGCGTCCTACTCTCAAAATTTTAGTTCTTGAACTGCTAAGCAAAATTCACACATTATTTATTTAAAAAAAAAAAATTAAATTAAATTAAACCCAAATCAATTCATGATACAGAATCATTTCGTGAACTGCAAACCATACCTGGGTAATACTGAGTAGTAATTGGACTATTACGTACTTAAATACTTTATATTTTGATCTTGAAGTAATGAGTCCGTACTAAGTACTTTCAGAATATTCAAGTACTAGTGCAAGTACAAGTACAAAGAATTGGAAAATAATTTAAGTATTAGCAAATACTTCAAAGTAATTGAAAAGAATTGAATTTCAAGTACTTTGAAATATTTTCTAAAACTTCAATTCTTTTTCAATTCCTTGTACTTGTACTATTACTTGAAAATTTGGGAATGCAAGTACCAGTACCAGTACAATTCTTTTAAAATGTACTTGGCACAAGTCGTACTGGTACTTGATATTACCCAGGTCTGCTGCAAACTAAGGGTGAAAGGTTTCCCTGCAATGAGTATATCTCTACATAGATGATAGTAATTTCAGTTGACTTTCAGGAAATAGCTTAGCCTATTGCACTCTTTTTAAAGTGTAATTATTCTACTGACCAAATATCATTTCACAAAAATTCTCGTCGTCTGTCTAATAAAAACTTTTCATGTGCCATCTATCTCTTTTGATTATATTCTATTTTATTTTCTGTCTTTGAAGGAATCATTTACGTACATATGGAGGTGTTTTCTTAAAAAAAATTGCTTTTCATCCCAAAAACATTACCAACTCTGTTCAATCTATCTTCAAAACAGTATGGAAAGTTTTTCCCGACAGTATGGAAAGGTTTTTTTCCTTTTCCCTCTTCATAAAAACGTGAGCAGATCATCCGTAGATAATTACAGAAGCATTGCTAAATTTTTTTCAAGCTTTCGCTACTTAACTGCTGGTGTTGGACCGTGGGACAACACCAAAAAATTCAAACGTAAGTATTTCTGCCTCTCTATCAAAATCAACTCAAACTTCGAGTAGCTTTCAGTTAGACAGTGTTACGCAATGAGGCATTGTGTTCGTAAGTTTTTATCGCGGTCAAAGATAGTTATAGATACCGTCTTATAAATTTTTACATGGTCCACTGGACCAACATCTCCATTAATGTAACTTTTTCATTGCGTTGCTGATATGAACAATGAGTGAAAATTAAAAACCGCTATTTTGACTCTATAAAGATTTATGTTTTATTTTGTTATTGACTTTTTTTAGGCTTATTCGAGCGTGTTTTAAAAACAGTCAAAACTGTTCCAAGGAGACTAGTGTGAGTACTAGTTCCCAAAAAAAGAGCAAAGTAATGCCTTGTGGGTTTTAAGCACTCTCAATGGAAATTTTTTCTTTTTACTAATCTTGTTAAATATATATGTATGTATGTTAACTTAAAGAAAAAATAAGATTCGTTCTATAACTGTTATTTTAACATGCTTTTGTACTAAAGTTCAAAAATAACCAAGAAAAAAATTTAAAAGAAATAAAGTTTCTTAATGGTGACGTTGGTCCCTGGAACCAATCTAAATTATAACATTCTTTTTTAAATAAAAATTTGTATGTCACTAGCTTAGTTGTAATATTCTCATTAAAGTCAGTCTTAATAAGGCTAGAGGAATTGTTGCATTCGTTAATTCAACGACATTTACGTATGTAGTGTCTTCATGACGTTAAGTTAGGTTAGGTTGGCCAGGATACAGTGATCCCTCACATAGACCACATATGTTCCTTATGTTATGTTCAGACACAACCTTAATTGAACATTAAGAGCCTTCATTCAATTTTCAAGCCCAATGATTCTCAATTTACCATACAAAAGTTGACCAAGTTAATGCTTCATTAGAAATTAATGAGTTGTTAATGAAGAACAATTCTGCATGCAACCCTGTTAAAAGGCTTGTTTCATAAGTAAAATGAAATGTCATGAAAAGAGAAATGTGATTAGCGTCAGTGTCCACTAAACAGGTTGGTTCGTCAGATCAGCTGCATTCTTGTTCTTCTTCATCACCTATCAAATTTGTTTTTATTTCTGCTTATTTTATACATGCATTCGTGTTTACGATTGGTAAAAATTGTGAGATGAATGTCAAATTATTTCGTCCTCCTTGCAATTTTGACATTTAGGTCACGAGAGTTTGATATTCAGCTCACGGCGTGTATGTGTGTATGTATCTTAAGCCGACCTGTTAAATGGGCCAAGTAAATTAAATATGTCTTAACACCAAATCTAGAGATGTTCAATCAAGCCCAATTGACTTAATTAATTTCTATGTCTGAACATGATATTAGTATATCAACATTGTATTGGAGGCGTTATACGAAACTTGGAATGCAAGACTTCGTGTATTTCTGAAGAGTATTTTGTTGACCACTAGATTCCACAACAGGGATGAGAGTACTGCCCCTTGTGGGGTGTCCCTATGTGCCCTCCCTGACATCGTCGAAAAACCCCACCCATGATTTGGGGTATTCCGAGCCCCTCCAATAGCGCCGAAGCAGATTCGTTGGTAAATGCACCCGAAATATCAAGAAAGACACCTATCGCACTCCCTGTAGTGAAGAGCCTTTTCGATATGTTGTTGTTGTTGCTGTGATTATTTACCCTGTTTATCGTCCATCACAAGACAAATGCGTTTTATGCCTTCCGCCAGGCACCTCGAATTATGACTGAGACCTTTCCTCACATCCCCCTGGCTCTCGCCTTAAGCGGACCTACTCGACCGCACAACAGCCTTGGCTAACGCTCCGCGGTCTCTCCCCCCTCCCGCAGTTTGCCCTGGCGCAAGCACTAAGAACAGGCATCGGGGAGGAGAGACGGAGGTCCATTGCCCAGGCAGAAATCTCTTGGAGGTTTCAGCTGAGGCGCGACGCTGTTTCATCAAGTTTATTAAGACCGTACAAATACATTAAAGTAAAAAAGCCACTTGTGTGAGATTTAAATTTTTCTTGGTTTATTTTAAATATTCCATACCCCTGTGTGATATTCAGTTCCTCAGCACAAATTTAGTTGTAGGTTACTTGAAAATGGCTAGAAATTTGTGTGTTTAAATACTTTATACTTTTGCTTTGGCATTAATCGTTTCTTAAGAGTTTCTATTAACTTTGCTAATTTTTTTAAATTATTTTCTCTTAGCATTCATTCATACTCTTAAATCTAAACATTCTCATATGCTTATAAATATGTAGCTATTTATGTATATATGTGTAACTTTCTATGTAATTAACTAATGATAAATAACATTAAATTTAGCTAGATGCATAAATAAGTACAAATGTACTGTGTGTGTTTGTGTATGCGTTTTTGTCTTTGTATAATTTGTCTTTGCGTCTCCAAACCATGAGACACAACTCAGCCTCTTTACGGTTCATAACTGGGAACTCTTGCGTTGAAGATTGCACAGCCAGATCGATCGCCTGCGATGCCAACAGTCATCCAATCAAGCAGCACCTGGCGCCTTTCCATTGCGGCATGACGAATTGCGTTTCACTGCAATGGAATGAATAATAAACGCCAAACCACCAATCCGAACGGTCTGGCTGCACTGCAGCGAATATTTGTGGGTGTACGTGGGAGCGCGCAGCATTCTTAGCGATCACGCCACAGTCGCCGCTGATGTAGCGCTCTGCATTAACGAATTCGCACCGACGCCTTCCTGCGACGTCTGCAGTTGCAACTGCAACTGTCTATCTGCTCATGATTTCCGCAATACTGAAACCGAGCGTTCGCTTTGGGCGCTCCACCTCGCCGTGTGATTGCATCGCCGAAGCGGAGAGATCGAGTATGGGTGTCGTTGTTGTTGTTGCTGCTGCCATAACTGCAGTTTTTTGCGCGCTCATTGTGGACGCCAGAAAATCGCCAGTACATTTACTTGTTGTAACGTCCGTTTCTGTCTCACCGCCGCACTCCGCCACACCGCTGCCGTTCTTGATCGCCGCCAACTGCGATTCGGTGTGACTGTGCAAATGGCTGCGTAAATTGGCGCGCTGGTTGAAGCTCCTTTGGCAGATGGGACATTTGTGCGGCGCCTCCTCCAAGTGGGTGACCTTGTGCACGGCGAGTGTGCGCGACTGGCAGAACCCTTTGCCGCAATCGCTGCACTTGAAGGGCTTCTCCTTGGAGTGAATGTAACGATGATCGCGCAAATGGTCCTGGCGGCGGAATGCTTTGCCGCATATATCACACGAATATGGCCGCTCATCGGTGTGGGTGCGTTCGTGGATGAGCAGATTGTACGATTTGGTGAAGTGGCGGTTGCAATATTTACAAATGAACTGCTTCTTTGGTCTGGTGCCGGCGCCGGGCGTAGCGCCTGCCAGTTTCATGGCGGCTGGTAAGCCCAAGCGTGCGGCTGGATGAAGGGGATGCAGCGCGGGATAAGGGCGTATGTGATGACTGCCCGCGCCCATGGGCAAGGGGTGCGGATGGGCGGCAGCTGCAGCTCCAACTACTCCAACCGCGTGCGGGTGCTGATGACTGTGATGGTAAAGTGCCGCGCTGCGCAACCACTGATTCATGAGCAGCGCTTGATGTTGTTGTACGGCCACAGCGTCGGGCAGGAATTGTGCCGCATGGCCGTATGCATAAGCGGCAGCCGCTTGTTGTTGTTGATGTTGGTGTTGTTGCTGCTGTTGCATATGCAACCATAAGCGGTGTTGCTGCTGTTGTTGCTGATGGTGTTGCTGTTGTTGTTGTGCTGCGTGTTGCTGCTGCTGCTGGAAATGCTGTGCCTCAATCAATGCGCCGGCGGGATATGGTCTTCTTTGCGCTGGTTGAGCGGGTGGCGTCTGTAATAGCGCCAAATGTGATTGCTGTTGCTGTTGTTGTTGATGCAGATGCATTTGTTGTTGCTGGTGCTGTGACAATTGCTGTTGTTCCATTTCGTAACGCGTACTGTCGCCCGTTTGCAATGGCGGATGTTGGTTGCGGGTGCGCGTGTGATCTTCGGTCGGCGTGTGTGGCGGAGTTAATATTGGCGAAATGCTGTTTTCACGTTCCTCTTTGATGACCAGGTACTCAGGATGGAAATCTACATATGTGGGAGAAGGGAAAGGAAAAATTTTTGATTGTAATCAAAGGGAATTTTAACTAAAATGAATAAATAATGTGTAGAGCAAAAAATCCAATCACAAAAACTTTTTCACTTTTTTTCTTACAGGTAATTTAGAATGTAGAAAAATGCGAGTATTAAACTGTAGGTCTACCCAATTTTAAAAAAAAAAAATAAATTAAGGAGTCTGACTTAAAACTCTTTCCAGCTGTGCATATTCGCCTCAATAAATTTAATGCAATTCAATTAAAATATTTTTGTTTAAATATAATTATATTTATATTTTTTTTTCGAAGAACTAAAAAAATCACTAAAATTCGTTTGCCGGCGGCTAAACACTAGATACCTATGTACATACTATTTTGTATCCTCTTCCCTATCTACTCTAACTCATTGAATGCACTTTTGCCGTCGCTAAACGCACACTTACCGCTTTCTTTAATGCTTATCTCATCGTCCACCGTCACGTTGCTCAGTGGCGATGCCGATCTGGAGGACATAATTGCTTAAATGTTTACTGTCTTTTATCAGTTCTGCTTTCTCTAAGCCCTCTAATTAGCGGCGTCGGCAATTGCTTTTCCCGAATATTTGTAAAATTTAAAATTATCTTCTTGTTTTCACTTTGACGTCGTCTGTGTAATTCGTATTAAGAAATCATTCACAGAACGTCCGCACAAATTCACAAAATCTTGCTCAGACAATGTTTCGTCTCAAACTGATTTCAGGTTTCGGCAACGAGCAAGCAACTCAATTTTTCACAAGTTAATTTATCAGCTTTTCACTCGATGGAAGGGAAAGGAGCGTGCATGAACGTGTGTTGTGTGTGTGAGTGGTAATCCACTCTGGTATTGTAACTGTAATACTTCTGCTCTTTTTCTCTATATCGCACTAATACTAAGCTGACTTTTAAAAATGGCGTATTGGTGTTTGTGTATATACGCGCGGCTGCGGCGTAACATAAGAGAATGGGGTTCTATTTATTTTGTTAGTGTATTTTGTAACTTCCGTTGGTGTGCCTTCCGTTTAGCTGCTTGTATGTGGAATGTCTCCGTGTGTATGCGTGTTGAGAGACAGATGCTCCGCTGTTGTGAGTAGCTGAAATGTGACTGCAGCTCCTTCCGCTGCGTCAACTGGTTTTTGAAGCCATAGAGGAGTCAGTCACGGCGAGTGCGAGTTACTGCATATTGACTTCGTCAGCTATCGAGCTGGGCATGAGTGGATAAAGTCGATAATGTTGCTGGTGGTGGTAGCAAGTGCTGTGTGGATGTGTGGGAATTTACATATGCATGTATGTATGTATAAGACAATCAGCCAGTAACGGATCAACAGCAGCCAACCCAGTCACTACTGTCTGTTCTATGTTTTTTTTTTGGGTTTTTGCTTTGTGAGATTTTTGGCGGCCCTTATGCATTATGCATGTGTGTGTTCGCTTGTGTAACACGTAAAATTTTGTAAATGGCAGTTTGGTGTACGCCTACCTTTGCCAAAAGTCGCTTGGGATTGGCTGTTGTTCGTTGGACTGCTGTTCGCGCTACTTTATCAGCCTAATTGTTGTTGTTTGCATTTGCTATCCTGCTGGTTCTTCCTCACAACTGCTGTTGTTGCATGCTTTCGGGTTTTATACCTGGCTGGGCATCGCATAACTATAAGTACATATATTTTAATTTTCCCACATATATGTGTCTACTTTGCCCAAATGTCCGTAGCCTCCTTTTGTTATTACATCATTCAAAGATTCAGCGTGTTAAGACATTTTCTCCTGCAAACAAGTATCATTTTGGACTAATTAGGCAATTGAAAAGTAAAATCCTGCCTCGACGAACAAAAAACTGGCCTGAAAAAAGTCACTTAGGCAAGGAAGGATGGTCGAAACCACCATCCGATTAGATTCACTTGAAGTATTCTAGAGAAAAGTTGTTCATTAGATGTATGGGTCTTTCCGCGTAGGCGAACGGGAGTATCGAATTTCGCAGAATATTTAACAATGAGCTGTACCAAATTTACGCAGCCATCGACATGGGTGAAGATGCCCCCCTGGCAGCTACCGGTGGGTAAAAAACACGATTTTATATGGGTTAAACACACTTACACAGACGGGAAAGTTACTGGTATTTATGAATGGAGCAGTGCAGATTGAACCGACCTATGTTAACTCTCTCGCTCTCTCTCTCTATGTTAATAACATAGATATCGGTATTTATTGCATACTTTTAGGCGGAGTTTTTCAGTGTTACTATGCCAAATAAGCGATTAGATGAGCGCTTAACAGAGAATTAGGTCTTAAAATTTTCAGAGCGAACCGAATAGCCGAAAAAAGGTTTTATTGAAAAATGTCTAGATGTATGTATGTGAATTTTGCTGAGAAGTGGGTAACGATAGCTCGCAGGGCTGACACTTAAAGTACACCTATTTGTATCGACCTCCACTGCGTTGGAAAGTGTTTAGGTGGGAATGGCTTGGCCTCTTTGGTGTCACTTGTACTTCGCAGCTGGGTATAAAATATATATTCGATTCCGTTAAATATAGAATGATTTCATTTTTGACTTTTTCCTTTTTTAGTCGTGCTTGCCTTTTCCTTAGCTAGCTGTTTTTTTTTTTTTGCTTTTAGTTTATTGTGCATGTTCGTTACCGACATACATACATACTAGGTATCGTAGAGCCACCACGGCAGCCAGCGTGCGGAAACTGTTTGCTGACGTTCGGCTCCTGACGTTTCGTTGCTTGCCACTAGTACGATACAACATAGAGCGCCATCACCGTTCCATCAGGGCCACTTTTCCGTCTTTTTTGTTCGTTTTTGATGGTGACATTGGGTGGTTACTTTAGGGTTGGGGTTTAAGTGAGCAATCGACTGGGTGTGTTTGTGCAGATAAGCAGCGCAATTTTTGTTGGAGTTCAGCGGTTGGACCAAACACCGTTGTGACTCTATACGTATTATTGTATATGATTTTTTACCCTAGATCGTTGTCCGCATCAGCGTTAATATGATTTTAAAAACCTTGATGTAAAATTTATGTGCATTCATGTAAAGCTCGATACACCCTTTGAGATAAAAAAAAAAACTGACATCATCAAAATAAAATTAAAAGAAAGAGCTAACGATGGAAGGGGTTTGCCAGCACGAGGTTGGGTATTAGGTAAATAAAAACCTTAGAAGAAGACTGTTAACTTATCTAAAGTTTATCTAATGATTCAACTATAGTTTAACATAGATAAGTTAATGTACCACATCCAACTTTTTCCCATTGACGTAATTCGTATGACCTGAATTTCGGAAAAATTTAGTTGTGGCGAATTTATTAGACTCCCGGACATGGAGAGCGTCTTTCAATCCAAAGTTTTCGCCATACGGGAGGACCGCAAGGCTCTACTGGAATTTTCTCCGATAGTACGGCTGCTCTGGGGTCTACAACGGTGTCATTAAGACTGGTCGGGCAGTGCAGAGAGTGCGTCATGGGCTTGGGAAGTCGACATAGCGTATCCCTAATCTGGATTCCGGGGCACTGCGATATCCATGGCATTTAACTGCGGTATTCACAGGACATTGGACCATCGGTATACACGCGACCCGATTGTGGTAGAAGTATCTGATAGTTTCTTTTACCGCCTATCCCCCTGTTTGCCACAAGCATTGCTTGTCTTCAGAAGAGAACTTCACTTTAGTCTACACATTTTTTCAACCAATCGAATTCAAGCATCACCAGTAAATAGTTTAAAACTTTAAATGTAATTCAATTTTGCAGTACATGTATTTTTCTTTGTGTGTTTGTATACTTAATCACATAAATGGCGAAACATATGCAAATGTAATTTGGTTTTTCCGGCTTCAGGCTGTTTTTTCTGCGCTATGAACGAAATTCAATATTAAAGGTACATATTCACTACACAAAAACATCAGCAGACTGTATGTATGTATGTAATTTGATTGGGCATATTCATGCACATGCACTCCATACGAGCATACAAATGTATAAAACTATGAAAATGTTGTTCACTAATTGACTTTTGACCTTTGTGAAGTTCCCGCGCGCAAAATAATAAAAACAACAAAATTGTCCTCATCCTCATGCATGTTGGGAGGGAGTATGAGATGAGATTGGAGCCGCGTTTTTGTGGTACATATGTATGTACATACACACATATGTTTGTATGAGAAATGAAAGTCGATTGTAAAAGCATATTGCTGAAGGGCATTTATGTATGAATTGAGATAATGATTTGATTATTTTATAATGGAAAAATTTAAAAGCAAAAGATAATTTTTTCATTGTCGTCAAATTACTGAAGCCATTTGTAGATATACTCGTATATATCGTAATATGTATGTATGTACATATGTGCGTATGTATGGTTATATACCCACCAAAAAATCTAAGCCTTATTTAAGAATTAAAACAGTAGATTTAAGAGCTGCCGATATAAGGCCTGAAAATTATAAGGGTAGCAAATTTGTATGGCGTAAGGCTTAAAATAAGGCCGTTTGCAGCAGCAAAACGAAATATTAAAGAGCGAATTAAAATATGTGATTTGAAGCGCGATAAATGCCCATAGCACGTACGTTTAACAATATTCGAATTTTTAAAACACCGTAATTCTTCCCTTTTGTCCCGACCCAAATTTAATTGTATTTCTAATTTAATATGACTTCTTCTTCTTCCATTTATTGAACTCTTTAAAAGCTCATAAAATCCGGAGCCAAATACTCTTCATCATCACTATCCCCAGAGTGGTAAGATTCGCTGTAATTCAAAAAATCTTAAATTTCCTGCTCTTCCAGTTGCAGCTGGAAAACGATCATACATTACACAAAACTACTATTGGATCCTGAGGTGCACATATGTGTACCAGGAAAAAAAAACATAGAATTACACGCCAAAAGTTAAAACAAATTTTAAAAGTTACCTTATTATACGTTAATTCAATTCTTGAGCTTTATGAATCAATTTAAATATTGGAAAAGGTTGAACAATTGCACTTTTTATTCACTTTCAAAGTTTTCAAGCACACTTCGTTAGTAAAAATTTCAAACTGCCAAATTCAGTTAAAGAAAAATAACTGCCAAATTTATCCGATGAAGCCATTATGCAATTGAAGCCACTTAGTGGCATATACAAAAGTATTTTTAGTGCTTCCGTTTGCATTGAGATATCACAACTAGTTTAAATTCAATCCAAAATGCATTTTTACTTCAAAAATTTCATTCTTAATTCAAAAATTTCATTTTTAATGTAAAAATGTTCATTGTTAAAATAAAAATGGGTTGGTTTAAAACGTGCATTGTGAAAACAAAAATTTTATTTTTGATTTTAAAATGCTGTTTTTCACATGTGTAATTTTTGGCAATTGAAAATTACTACAAAGTGCAAATTTGTTTAACCCTAACCCTTTCATAAAATAGGGGATATTAATGAACTGCAATTTTCACACATTTTTGTAGTTGTTGAATGTTCATTATAAATGGTATTATTACATCTGTTATAAATTTGTTTTCGTACACACAATGAGAAAAACTAAGAATCAAATGAATATGAATAAATATTTCATATGATCGCCTCTAATATATATTTTCCGCGATCAAATTTCAAATTTTTAAAACGCAACGTTCGTGGTGAAATTACTGACGCATAAAAGCAGACGATCGTTCGTTTCCCTATCTGAACGCATCTTTTCCGTAATTTAGAATCTCAGTAAACAGAAAATGATAAGATTTTAATGGTTTTGATATTGCTCACTTTACCGTTCTCCATAATTTTATGACATCATATGATCTATAGATCTATGGTGAAATACGACGAATTCACCAAAATCCGGGGGAAGTATGGTGAGTTAACAATGCAAAAACCTCACTGGATAAACCTTGTAAACAACGGATTCAAAATTTAGTTGAATTCTAGAAATGTAAGCTTATTACGATAAAGATACTTAAGGTGAGTCTTTGAGGCTCACTTTCGGTTTTTCGTTACAATTTTATACGATTGCAAAAAAAAATGGTTAAAATAAATAAATAGCCCAAAGATCAACATTATTTCATAATTTATGAACACAAATGGAGGAATACCCAAAATTTCAAGCAAAAAGCTTTTTTGGTTTAGGAATTATTCGCTTTTAAACTTTAAAGTGAGACTGAGGGGCTCACTTTAGAGGATTAGGGTTAAGAGAATCACCATTAGTAACTTCAATGAGTTTCCGTTTTATAAACTACATACGTATATACCTATGTTTGAACAGTTCCCAAATATCTCCAGCTTGGTTTTTCCAATTCTTGAAGCAAATACAAGATACATACATACAGCCAAGTAATGTATGTGTGTATATAAGTCTTATTAAAATAACGTCGCCCGGATAAATAAGTGTCGTATGTGAATTTTGGGCCGAATTGAGTTAATAATACAGTTATACTAAACTAATCAAGATCTTTCGAATGACGTTATCCGTTTTTTGCTATCTCCTTTAGTTTAAGAGATATTGAGCAGAATTTTTTCGTTTGTGCAAGGTCGCAAGCGATTTCGTCTAATTTCCAATGTGCTTTTAATTGCTGTCAATTATTTAATTTATTTACTTTTATGAGAAATCAAATACAATATTTAACTAATTTTAAAAATCTTTAATTTAGTTCAATTTGGGAACACATTTTGTCGTACGTCATACAAATTTCCTGCAAAAATGTTGCTAAAGGTAACATACGACAAAATTTTACTGAAGAAAATCCTTTATAAATTCCAAAATAATAAACAATATATAACAAAATTAAAATAATTTAAGAATTTTGTGGCCTAGTAGTGTTCTGCCAGACTTTGGAGAAAAACTAATTAGAAGTTTTGGAGAAATACAATTCCAAACTTCAAACCTGTTTTCCCAAAAGTCTTCAAATGCAACATACGACATTAATTTATCCGGGCGACAATAATCCTTTTAAAAATATTGTCGCATTTGCAGACATTATTTGTTATCTATACAAATATGATTTTTTGACTTTGAAGGACATTTGTTTGCACAGTATATATTTATTTATGTAGGAACATATGTACATAAATACATACATATGTTTGAACCAATGCATAATAATAATAATACAATGGCGCTATTATAACTCTGACGAGTTTTATGGCCGAGCTTCTCTCCCAATTCGAGGTGTGCTCCTTTTTGTTTTTCCTACTAATTGGGTGGACCTACAGTTTTATGCCGGCTCCGAACGGCGAATGCATTCTTTGTGAGAAGCTTTTTCATGGCAGAAATACACTCGGAGCGTATGCCGCCCACTGCCGAGAGGTGACCGCTGCTCTAAAAAACCCAATAATTGGATTTTTACTAATTAGAAAAATTGTTTTGGTGTTTTGCTCGGACCGTGGTTTGAACCCGAGACCTCTGGCATAACAGGCGAGCACTCTACCCACTGCACCACAGCGGCCCAATGCATACATAAGTCATATTAGCATATGAACATCTGTGTACACAAAAGTATTTCCCAAACAGCAGCCGCGGATTAGATTAATATTACTTATTTACAAATGGCATAGGTACTAAATACTTAATTTATTTATTTATTTTACTATTCGGCAAATTTCTCTTCGTATTTGCCATTAATAGCTAATAGACCTCTGCACAATACCATTTGCCTCTTCTATATTTGCGAATACTCTATGCATTGTACAATTAGTCACAGCACAATTTCAATGCAGATACGAATATAACCCATACTTTTCATTTGGAATACAAATACTATTTCTATTTGCTCTGTTGGAGCGATTAGTGTACACTATTCGCCACGATAGAATAGAACATAATAATAACCATGTTATGAAGTATTCGCAAAACCTTGTTGCTTCTTTGGTTTGTTTGTTTATTTAATGTGCTATGGCATTAAGGTGGACCAAAAAATAAAAGCCCAACAAACATATGTTCCATTTTTTTAATGATAAGAAATGTTTTTCTTGTTCATTAAGGACTTTGAAAAAAATTATGTATCATCACGGCATTTGCACGACCTCTAAATTTGAATATATTAAGGAGAAATTTTAGGTATAGATTTCCGTATTATATTCGCATGAAAATCGGGTTGTTCCGCAAATTTCGGGAGAACTTTATTTCCTTCATAAAACCACCTTAATATGCCAAATAAGTTTCCTAACTAATGCCGAAAAAATCAAAAGAATCGAAGTATTGGTTACCGAGTTATTTTAAAATATATAGAACAGTTGGAAATATGTAGATCGTAAAAAGCTCTGGTTCGAAATTTATTTTAGACATATGGTTTCTTGGGCAAAAAAGCTTGAAATTACCCAAATTTTTTATAATTGCGATGTGTCCATTAATTTTTTTTTTGCCCCTACCAATCGACCCGCCCTAGTGTGTATGCATATGCACATACACACACTCACACTAGCAGCGTAATTTTGCTGAACACAACGTCTTAATGTGTGTTTATGAAAACATGTATGTACATACATATATTTCGATTATATTCGAAGTATTCGCAAGTAGTGTACACTATTTGCAGAACCTTTTTAAGGTCATGTAATTGTCGCTACGAATAAGTAATTGTATTGGTTCTGTTTATGGTTGTGCTCTACTTGCGTTTATTCTAAAACGACAGAAACAAGTAGGTACTGTAATTGGACGGCCGCGAATATTTTGTTGGCCGTTTCGAATCCATTCGTGCAGCCTTCTATTAGCTAACAAGCTGAGAAAGGATTTTAAATAAAAGAAAGGAACATTTTTATGAACATTTGTACATACATACATATGTACATACTTACATCCATATGTGTGTATGCATAAGCCAGGAGAGTCAGCCAATATTTGCATAATTTTGCAAAAGGTGATTTTCCACTAAAATCTACTTGGAAAATGTACATATTTGATGCGAAAAAAATTATTAAAACATATGAAAACGTGGTGAAAATGGGCAAAAATGTATTTAAAGGTGATGTAAATACGAGGGTGGCTGCAAAAGTTAGCGGAATCAAGCACTTCCCGTAATGGCAGAGCTCTTCTATTGTCATATTCGTAAAATTTGAAGTTTTTTCCCTATATTTCAGTTAACAGTTCGATCTCAAACTGTTCGGTTTCGTTTCAAACACATATCGCTAGCTTAGGGTGCAAATTGTGTAAGTCCTTTTTTTCAAGGAAATAAAAAAATTTCGAAATAAAAAAAAAATCTGTTCATGTAAATCAAGGGTGCTCAACGCTCTCGTATTGAATGGGGAAACTCCAATACATCTACAAAAATTTATTAGTGCACTCAGAAAAAATTTGTGTTAGATTTAAAAAAAGTTACAAACTACAAGTAAATTGGAAAATTTTACATACAACATACATATGTACAATATTTACAACATATTTTATTTATACATATTAAGATATGAACTCGGGCATATAAAAAAAAATATATCTACATATTACATAATAACAATAAGTGATAAGTTTATTCAAGGCTGTTTAATAAATTGTCAATATTTATTGTCGAATCAGAGGTGGATAATTGCAGAATTGCTTCCAAAAGCTTTTATGATAAAAGGTTTCTTTGGTTTGTTTTGATTAACTTAAAGCTTTTTCGCAAATATATGTTCTGCCGAACATGGATAAGTATTATAAAATTTCATTTCTTATGAGTGGATACTTATCATATTTTATTTCTGTCATATATATAACTTACCTTAATTATTAATTTATATACGTACCTATAATTAATTAGCATAGACTGCGACTCGCAATAATATTTCAGGAAAAAAGCTCTAATTCCTATTCTTCTTACTAAAATCTACTTTTATTTTCCTTCAAATAATTTGAAATACACTGTTGCCACACATTTTTCAATATTAACTAGAAATTTTTTTCAGTTTTTTCGTTTGCCTACAAATCGCACCCGAAATCAAAAAATTGCACAACTCAAAATTTTTTGAATCCATGAATAACGTCTTTAGGGACTGCTAAATGTTAGTCTCCTCCCAGCAACAGTCTTCTTCCTTACCCAACGTTTTACTTTAAAGCTTCGTTTATAAAGAAAAAGGTTTTCTTGCATTTCTTCCATTTCTTTTATATTTATTTGGGTTTTGAGTTATGTCGCTTTTCAATTCAAGAATTCAATTTTTTCAAAAAAATTTTATTTTCAATTTGTTAGTGTAATTTTCAATTTCATATGGGAAGGGCGACGCCAACGTAGCTTCATATGGGAAGGGCGAAGCTAACGTAGGATCGCCCTTCCCATATAAAATTCAACCACATTCATTTGAAATTTTTTATACCTGAGGGCATATGGCAGGGGAAGAAAATTTTATTTTTATATTCAAAGGGCGAATTTGTATCTGTGTCTGGGGGGAAAAACAAAAACAAATGTGATTCAAGGGCATAGGCATGAGCATCTTTGATGTAAATACACAATTTTCTTCGATTTTTGGACTTACACAATTTGCGTATCACTGAATAAGAGCACAGCAAGACGACGCAAGAAATTACTTTCAGCAAGTGAAAAATTCAAATTTTTGTTTCTTTAAAAAAAAAACGAATACAAAAATTTTAATTTTTCACTTTCTGAAAGCAATTTCTTGAATCGTCTGGCTGTGCGCTAACAACGAGTAGAAATATGACAAGTATCACAGACTTGTTTAGCGTGGTGCGTATTTGATATTTCTAGCGTTGTACATAAAAATACACATTTTCATAAAAGTGGACTTACACAGTTTGCACTCTAAGCGATATGTATAACGAGAGTAGTAATTGCGTGCAAAATTGAAATTTCGTATCTTGACTTCCGAGTGATTTTGTGTTATGATTTTCGTTGCGGTTTACACCGCATCAATGTTTGGAAAAACTTAATTCGTTATTTGGGAATGAAGCACCATTCAAATTTATGGTTTACAAACGGTGGAAGACAAACGTTTGATGACGATCTTCGCGATGCTCCTCCATGCTACTGTGCTGTCGCGATTTTGTCAGATCGGCATGTGACATACGATGAAAAAGAGGCATCCTTAGGCATTGCGGCGAAACAAATATACGATCGCTTGCATATCAAGATGCTTTGTTGGATCCCACACAATTTGAAAGAACGACAACGTTCAAATTCGGTACATAACATCGCAGGAGGTGGCGAATCTTGGATATATGTATTGGATATGTGAGCCTGAAACTAAACAGCAATCACTGTGTGGGTATTCCAAAACGAACCTAAACCCAGAAAAGTGATGCCTTCACAAAAAGCAAACTTTACAAAAAGAATGATTTCTTCTTTCTTCGGAAAAATGGATCATGTTGAATTCAGAAACTTCTTTTTTTATTTACAAAGGTATTATAATATCAAAATCAAAGCGAATGCACATCATGGCCAATAGTAATGGGCGAGTCCCAAGCGAATTCAGATTTTAACCAGGAAGAAATATTATTTTGACATTACAATCTACCAATTACAATAACAAAATACATGGGAAATTTCTGAATTCCTCGATCTGCCTCTACAAGTGTTAGCTGTTTACGGATTTATGACACCACTAACAGCTCACATGGATAGCGATAAAGTTACGATAAGGTTAACGATACTCAGGGGCGGATTTACCTCCAGAAGCGCCCTGGGCAAACAAATCAAGCCGCGCCCAATATTTCCAAAAAAAACCGTACTTGCCTTCGTGTGGTGACATTTCATTACTGCTATATTTTACGGATTGAAAAAATTTGATTCGATTCTTATATAGGCACCACATTTTTTGCAGTTTCTAACCTTCAAAATGATCTGATCTTAAACCCTCATTATTAGGTGGCACAGATTTCGCAATATCATCAAATTGCAATAATTTCATAGTGAAAATGTTTCGTGCTGAAACTAAACTCATAATTTTTGACAGTAGGGTGCCTCCCAGGTAGCGAAATCTAGCTTTCTGGCCCAGAATCTACCTGGGCTAACCTAGCTGTCGATCAATTGACTTATGCATTTTTACCTTTTTGTTTATGATCAACAACGGAGGCATTTTCTTTTCGAGGAATTTGAAAAAAAAAAAATCAAGTTTAGGGATTTTCGACAGTAAATCCTTTTCTTTCTGCACTTTCTCGGCTGCACGTTTTTTGTATGCTTACTTACTTACTTAATTGACACATAACCGTCTAGACGATTCTGGCCGAGTTCAATAAAGCGCGCCAGCTATTTCTGTTTCGCGCAGCATGGCGTTTTTTGTATGCAGCGGCGCTTAACTTTTTCATATTTGCACTCATTCTTCTATTTTTCACAAAAACATTAATTCACTGAAACTTTTTTGATGTTTTTAACTCGGAACGACTTTTAAGATTACATAAAATATACGCAGCTCATTGTATATACAATCTAGAATATAGAGGCGCGAACTATTCAAATTAACCAGAAACAGAAAATATTCAGATCTTAGTTTCCTTTGAAAAAGTGAGCTCGCGCATTTCTCCGAAAAAATACTTCAATGCCTATTTGATTTTTGAATTTGAAATTTCAATTAAATTTGGATCTTTCACGTCATTTACTGCACACAAGCTGCTAAAACTTAGTGTTTACATATCGCTCATTTGCTGCAGGACCGGCATAGATCAAAAACGTGATTTTTGAGTTAATGCTGCAGAATAGTTAGTTACATCATACTTCATTTGAGTAAAAAATTCTTTATGATTTATTGAAAACTAAGCGCTTCAGATACAAACCAAATGTTGCATTTACTTGCGCACCATATGGCGGTTGAATCTCAAAATTTCCCTTTCTGAAAAGTTGTGTATTTTGAAAAGTGCAAATGCAGCAAATGAGCGACATGTAAGTCCCACTGGGGCGAAGGTTAAGAACTGTACCAATGTTCTGAAATGTACTTTGATTAACTTTTTCTCTGTAAAAAATTTAAAAAATCTTTGATTCTTGTTGTAATATTGAAAAAAAATTTTTTTTTGGTAAATAAAAAATTTTTTTTTTGTCTTAGTTTTGGCGCCCCTATTGAAACGGCGCCCTGGGCAGCTCCCCATGTTGCCCCTATGTAAATCCGCTCCTGACGATACTGAAATACTTATAAGTCACCAATGTCTGAGCCTTTACTCGGAGCGGTATCGGATCGACATTTTTGGTTTTTACCGAAAGTATACCGATAGCCTACCGACATGTATTTCAATTGGCACTTTCACATTAGTGTTGCATACATGAAATCGGAGCGTATTAATTTCTGTATATCGTAATTTCGATGTTTGTTTTCTAGTTTTCTGCCGATTACGCACCGAAAGTATCTGAACAAGTGTCAAAAACACTGCAACGCGGAATCGTTTCGGTAAGCTGGAATTACCGGGGAAAAGATGTTGATCCGAAGTGGTGCCGAGTAATGTAAAAAGGCCCTTTAACTAACTAAATATGTACCTATTATGCAATAAAAAACAAAACCACATGTATGCAATTATATCACACTTAAATATTACATAAATAAATTCGCAATTCTAAACTTTTAATTTACAATGTATTTGCATGTTCTTTTAAACAGTCGTAATAACAATTTGAAGTGGGTATTTAACGGTATCCGCAGAAAATTGGTGTCGGTAACTTATCAATCGGCAAATCAAATTTTATGTCTACCGGTGAATAATATGACATTTACTTGCCGACGATTGCTTTACTCTTTTAATAGATTTGTACATATATCCATATGCAACAATATATCTACATGTGTATTTACCCTGTGGGGAAAATCTCTAGTTCCGAACTAGGTCGCTTCTAGTGCATTTTTCGACACTACTAGTGCGAGCTAAATCTCTTTTGCATGTTATCAACTGGCGAATTTAACACGGCGATGTCCTAGGCGGTGTCAATTGTCACCCTCTGCACTACATTTTCGCTAGTTCCGAACTAGTACTAAATTCTACAGTTTACACTAGTTCGTTTATTGGCACATTTTCGATAGTTCTGAACTAGCTACAAGTATCTACAAATTCTACAGTTTTACATCTGCCGCTTAAGTGTAGCCTTTGACACACTTCATGCAAGTGGCGCGATGGCCGACAGGCTAACGCATGTGCCTTTCAATCTGAGGGGCGCGGGTTCGAATCCTGTCTGTGTCAAGGTGGATGATAATTTTTTTTTTTTTTATTAATTTTTTTTCTTTTTATTTATTTATTTAATAAAAATTTACTATAATATTTAAAAAGTAATAAAATAAAAAAAATTAAAAATAATCCTGAGGGATCGGAAAAGCATAATTAGGGGAACATTTCATTTCATACAAGTTAATATGCAAATAGAAAACTCTTTATATAAAACGCTTCACTAAACATCTGAGAATTGCAGAAATATACAAAGCCGACGGAAATTGAACGAACGAAAAATTGTCATAGAATTTTTGTCACTTCGAAATTACATACAAATCAAAGTGTGTCTTATAATGGTTACTCAATTCACTACTCCTGAACTGGTCAGGGTCTATATACAATTGATCTAGTTCCCTTTTGACACCTTTTCGCTAGTTCGGAACTAGAAATTTTGCTCACTAGTTATTGAGTTCCCTGCAGGGTATGTACATACGGATGTATGTATTTTGTGTTTCGGCGGCAAAAGTCAAAGGCGGTACGACAATTTATCAAAGTCAAAGCCGCTGTTTGCAAACTCGTACATACATACATACATACATACATATATACATATTCATACACGTTTTATTGTATTTGCGTATGAATGTAAATACATATGTATATACATATGTACATATCTACCTATGTACTTGTACATAGTCGTATGACCATAGGTATGTATCAGAGATCCGCAGCGGTGCACCGCATTTTCTCAAGCACCGCAAAAATATTTTTTGGGTGGCTTAAAAAATAAGTACCCAGAAATAAAATAAACCGCCACCGCATTGATTAAAAACATAAATGACATTGCGGTGTTTAGTGTTTTTTGCACCGCATATCGTAAACATCGCAATCACCGCAAATACCGCATTCGTTTATTTGCATACTATTCAGTGTTGTCGGAAATTTTTCATACACTGTGTAAAGTTATAGACAATTGAAAATTAATTTTTGTTTGTACATAAATACATATGTAGATACATATCGAGATAGATATGGACTTATATATATAATAATGATCAGGGTGAAAAGCGAAATCGATTGAACCATGTCCGTCCGTCTGTCCGTCTGCAAACTAACTCGCACAAAAATTTAAATATTTTGATAAAATTTGGAATGTAAGTTGGTATCCAGACTGCGACGGTTGGTATTGAAAATGGGCGAAATCGGACCATGACCACGCCCACTTTTCCTATATATAAAAAATCGGAAATTTGGTATATCAGTCACTAATATAGCTGGAGTGATAAAATTTAACCCACGTGTTGAGCTCAGGCCCTTGTGAAGAAATATGGTGAAATTTGAAAAACGGGCGGTGCCACGCCCACTTATTAAGTGACAAACATTGAAAGTTTTATAATTTACTTACTAAAGCAAATGTTTGGATGAAAAATTTACAAAATTGGTTGACGGCCACGCCCACTTTTATATGTGGGTATTATAAAGTGGCCTAATAAAAACATTTTAAGCGATATCTCTGTCAAATACAAAGATAATTCATTGAAATCAATTTTGTGGCATGAGTTCCACAATAGAGCGAAAACAAAAAATGGGCATGGCGCCGCCTCTTTTTATACAAAGGAATCTACAAGATTCCTAAGCCTTTAACTCGAAAAATATTGAGATATTATTATGACGAAACTCTGTGTATACCTAAAATCCCTTGTGTTAATAGACATGCCAAAATTTTGGGAAATTGATTTATGACCACGCCTAGATACTTTTTAACAAAGATACCACCTTTGGGAACTTGTAACGTGACATCTTTGTAACTAGAAGTCATAAAGGAATGAAGTTTTGCACTAACAATGATATTCATATGCTTAGTTAGATCATTGGCGCACTCAAGGGGGGTTAAACCCTCCCCCCCCCCAAATTTGACAACACCATAAAAAAAATAATTTTATAAAAGATGGTACATGCATAAATATTTGTGTAAAATTTACACTGTAAATGCATGTTGTAAAATCTATGAATATTCGTGGATGTTCATTGCCAATGTTTGTCAACAACTACTGATTATGTTTATAAACAAGCAGTGTGGAGACATTTCTCTAAAAGTATGCTGTGGACATTAGCTGAGGTTTGTTATGCTCAGCTGTACTAGTACACAGAGTATTATAGTTTTAATCACATAACGGTGGATTGTAACAGAATGAAATAATCGAGATAGATATAGACTTATGTACATATATCAAAATGATCAGGGTGAAAAGAGAAATCGATTGAACCATGTCCGTCCGTCTGTCCGTCTGCAAACTAACTCGCACAAAAATTTAAATATTTTGATGAAATTTGAAATGCAAGTTGGTATCGATACCGGGACGGTTGGTATTGAAAATGGGTGAAATCGGAAATTTTGTATCTCAGCCACTAATAGAGTTGGAGTGATAAAATTTCACCCAGGCCCTTATGAAGAAATATGGTGAAATTTTGGAAAGTGGGCGGTGCCACGCCCTCTTATTAAGGGGCAAACATTGAAAGTTTTATAGGTCATAACTCAGAAACCGTAGCAGATATATCGACGAAATGTGGTACGCGTGATATATTTACTTAGGAAAATGTTTGGACGAAAAATTGCCAAAATCGATTGACGACCACGCCCAAATTTATATATGGGAACTATTAAGGGGCCTAATAAAAATATTTTAAGCGAATATGGAGTGAATCCAACTATAGACATAAAACAAAAATAGAAAAATGTTGGAAAATGGGTATGGCACCGCCTCTTTTCAGACAAAGGAATCTACGAGATTTCGGAACCCATAACTCTACAAATAATTAAGATGTTATGACTAAAATCAGTTTGTACACTTTAATAACTTGTGGCAATACATGCTCAAAAATTTAGCAAAGTTGGTTTATGACCACGCCTACTTTTTAACAAAGATATTTCTGGAAAACCCTTTGGGAATTTGTAACGTGAAATCTTTGTAATTAGAAGTCATAAAGGGTTACAAATTTGCACTAACGATAATATTTATATGCTTAGTTGGATGATTGATAAAAATTTTGAAAATGGGCGTGGCTGCGCCCACTTTATGCCGCACTCGATTCATATAAAATACACCCTAATCGAACAAACGCAAACAAACAATGAAAGCATACAGCTGCGTATCGAATGTTCGATTCCACTCGAACTTAGGCTTCCTTACTTGTTAGTTTTAGTTTAAATACAGAGAAAATGCAATGAATTGAGATTTAAAAGGTGCCTTTGTTTAATGTGTGCATACGTAGGTCCACTCCCCAAACATAAATTTAAGTAAAAATTGTCTGGACGAGTTTTAAGTATTTTTTTTTCCGTTGGATATTGAAAACCCCCCCAAAATTTTTTTCTGTGTGCGCCACTGAGTTAGATGATTGATAAAAGGTTTGAAAATGGGCGTGGCGTGTTTTTTTTCGTTATAACGGGAGTGACTAGTTATTAAAATTAAATCATGAATTACATCCAGTAAAGAGTTTGTATAGCTTATTTATTTTAAAAAAATTACCAAAACTTTAAATTTCCAAAAAACGCTTTTGTAATAACAATTTTTCATAAACTGAATTCTTTATTCGATTATAATGGAGACATGGCGTTAAGTTTTTGTGTTGATAAATTTAATTAGCATTTACTTAGTAAAATTGAAATTGCACTTTTTGGAATTCAATTGCGTTTTGGTCAAATATATGTACGTACATAATTGCATTTTGGTTAAATATGTTTGCGATTGGGTTGAATAAATTTAATGTACAAATGATATACATACATACATACATATGGTATATACATATATACCTAAGATACCTACAAAACACATACACAATTGCCATTGTTATGATGGCGAAACAGCGAGATCAGCAGTTTGCTGAATGTTTTACTAAGAGGTGTGGCTTCGCTGCCATAATTAAGCGTGAATTGCGGATAAGCTAAAGGATTACTTTAATTACATTTACAAACTTTAAAGACAAAGCATTTAAAAGAAACATTTGCACACCTTTCCAGATATGTTAAAGCCCGTCTCCACATAACTTGATTCGCCAGCGAAACATCTAGGAAAACATCTCGCTAAATAACCCGTCTCCACGTGGCTGATCGTTATTCAGTTTAACATTTCTCTTTCTTGTTCTTCTTAAATGTTTGTATGTTTGCTTATTTTTGCGTTTTTATTTTGGTCTGTGTGAGATTTCGATAGATTTTCGATACAAAATTAGAGAAGGCATCGATATCATCGCGTTTGCCAAGAGGATTGAGAACGAAACAAGTATTTCAATCTTCACTCGCTCTCAGAAATTTGTATGGAAATTAGAGAATTTCGGCACTCGTTTCGAGGTCGAAACAAGATTGAGAGAGTGAGTGCAGAAAAAAAGAGCGAAACATGTTATGTGGAGACATGGTATAACTAAATGTTAACTATCTTCCTTACATGTGTATGTACATTCGTATGTACATGTGTTTTGTAAAGATCAAAACGGTTGTAAATTGTTCACGCTTACAAGGCGGAAAAAAGATGAAAGGACAAAATTTAAAACTTCCTTTAGTTCATAATCTGCTTCTACATTTTCAAGGACGTTTCAACAGAACGCGGATTAGTTTTTGCTACTGCGATATGTTTTCTTTAATATCTACAAGGTAATCGACCTTTCACTTTAACGAGAGAACCCTTTTTATTGTGAACGACAAACATTCGTTTAATACCGTCCAGGAACATCCCACTTTTCCAACATTCGCTTTTCATTTCATTTCTTTTACGATTACCTCAATTGGCTTTTCTACCCAAATGTTCCAAAATCGGACGCTGACACGTTGCATTACGCCGCTAATCCGCGTATCCTTCGTACCGTACATATGTGTGTACAGACATATGTATGTATGTATGCATTTTCACAAGGCGTTTCGTTCGTTGCTTTTGTTACCCAAATGCTGCTGTTGCTTTTGTCAAGCTACTGTCATTAAGTGAGAACTGTAGCCGATGTTTTAAAAGTGGGCGTTACGTTTTAGTTTGCTTTATTTCGAGCCATTTCGCATAAAAACCTTTCGTTGATTCTCTATTTAATGAGAATTTTTTTGTTTCTTTGTCCTTGAAAATATGTTTAAGTAACTCATAATAGGTAATCGGATCGCTTTAACTGAATGCCTTTTTGGTGCGCATAATAAATTAAATTGTTCGAAGGCGCGAAGGTGCGAACCGCGGAGGTACGGAGAAGAAGTTGGGATTGGAAGTAAATGCCTAGTTAGCTTCAGTAGCTGAATTATCACATTCATATGTACATACAATATATACAAAATTATATGTACAAGCATTTTGACATACTTTCTTAAGAATTTTTCAGAGTAAATTTTTTTAATTTGTTGTGCCTACATATTTTCACTTCTTTGATGAGTTCGATCGGATATTTGGTTCCACTCTCCAGTACTATTACATTGTGACACAAAATGAGGCTTGTTGTCTGGGGCGGAGTATCGGCGTTGGCGGGGTCACGTATCGACGGAGATTTGACCATGAGCTGTACGCAGACATCGACATTGTTCAGCGAATAAAGATCCAGCGGCTGCGTTGGGCAGGCCATATCGTGAGAATGAATGAAGGTGCTCCGGTCATGAAAGCACATATTTCTATCGAAACTCGCTGAACGCAAAATAAAGCGGACGCCTCCACTGCGATGGGAAAAGCAGGTGGACAGCGATGCTGACTCCCAGATGTTCCCAAGTGACGCCATGCTGCATGAAATAGAAACAGCTGGTGCGCTTTATTGGACTCGACCAGAATCGTATAGACGGTTGCGTGCCAATTAAGGAAGGAAGGAAGGACTTATGCCACATATATGTATGAGTACCCAAGTAAATTCATACGTACAATACACCTGTATGAAGAAAGCATTAAATTCTTTTTTGAAATTCCGAGAAATATATGTATGTATGTATGTTTTCGCTTTCTGTAGTCGTTTAGGTTCTTGTATAAAGATTTTGTCTTCGTAGGGTTAGAGGGTTAATGTAGGGGTGTCAGAGGGTTAAAGTAAAGGAAATTTAAATTCGCAATAAAAAAAATTTGACCCCAGGGAGCAAACGGTTTGGGGGTTTTACTATATGGATTATGGTCTTCCATTCTGTGTGGAAATTATTTCGCCCCCAAAAGTACTGTTGCACAGTGTTATCAAAGTTTTGGTGCTCTTTCCCAAATCCAATAGAAATAATATTAAGTATTAATGCCTTTGCTTTCTTATAGGGTCTATACACGATGAGTCTGATTCAAGAATCAGTTTAGGAGTATTAGTGAAAATTTGCATGTAGTAGTTACACCGACAAGACTCTAGCATTGACTCAAGAAAATCAAAATTAGTTTGATATTTTGCTGTGATACGGCGAGTCAACACGAACACAGATGACTCGCGAGTCAGACGCACTGTGTATAGACCCCATTAGTTTTTCTCCTTATTTGTAAAGTTATGTCTAAAGCCTACTTTTATGGTGATGAAGTCATGTTTCTTCCATAACTGAAGAGTGTATAAAGTTTGAAGGGTTGTGATTGAATTTAAATTACTTTTTTAAAAACGCGTGCATGCTTGAATTTGTTGCCGTTTCGATAATACCTTTTTAGTAGTTACGTGTCCAGTATTTCGACACAACTTCCGCAACATGTCGTGGCAAAAACATTCAAATATCTTGTTTCGGACGTACTTACACAACTTATGGTAAATACGAATCCCTATGGAAGATATTTGTAATGAAAATTCATCAGGATCTAAAAATACATATGTATGTATTTATGTAGAAACTAATGGATTTATTTTTTTAAAACAGTAACCAAAATATTTTGTTTCTCTACACCCCCAGATCCACAACTAGATTAAGTGAAACTTCATTTTTATTTAAATGCCAATCCTTCAAGAGCATTTATCATTGCCTCTTTAGTTTATGAATTCCAACATAATTAATGAAAGTTTTGTTAACATATATTAATATATTTTTTTTAAATTGTGAATGAAAGATTTCCATCTCTGTTAATGCGGGAGTTTGTACAAAAAAGAACATTAGTTTCGCTATTGTTTTGATCTTGAAACATCAACGCAAATGCTAACCGACATAATACATAACTACATACTTACATAGAAAATACAAATTGTTTTAATTGATTTCTGCACTTTGGCGGTACGGCCGACGCAGCGGCTCATTCATAACCACTTTTGATAAATGATAAAAAAAAAGGCCAACTCTAGTTTTGGTGTGCATGGGTGGTAAAGCGTTTAATATGTTAAATGAGGTCAAATTAATGGTATGTCTTTAAAAATTTTTTTTGGTGAGGCAATAATTGATTTTGTTTTGGTTTTCGCCAAAGCGGTCAATCATATCATAGACAAGATCAAATTAAAAAAAAGAAACTCTTGAAAGCAATACAAAGCAAATACATACATATTTATGTACATACCCAATAAACACAGACGCGAGGATGATATCGCGGCGAATTCGAGATGAATTCGCGGAGGTGAATGTCATTTTTCGGACTTGTATCGAGTTCGAGATGGACTCGAGAAAAATCAATTATCGCAATAGCATTTATTAATTTTATTAAATCTTGCTTTACACGAAGAAATTCCCTGTTGGACTTTAATTTACCATTTAAAACTCTACTCAAGCGACTGCAAAGCTCGGATGATATCGTGGCGAATTCGAGGCGGATTCGCAGAAGAAGATTTTCCAGAATGTATTCGCCAATGAGTCTAAATCTCGAATCGCCAACGATCCGAGAATATAAAAATGCGCGAATCGCTAATGAGGGGTGACTCGCCTGGGAATTCGGATTCGCCGATCTATTGTCGCGAACTATCGCCGCGATAATATAATCAGAGAAGCGAACTCGTCTCGAATTCGAGGCGAATCCGTTGTGTTTATTGGGTAGGTACATGTGTACTCGTGTTGTAGATGATTCTATGTATGCCCAAAGTTAATTTATTTAAGAGCAATTGATTTTTATATAAGTATCTATGTATATGATTTCAACGCATTCCCAATAAACACAGACGCGAGGACGATATCGCGGCGAATTCGAGGCGAGTTCGCGAAAGCAGATTTTCGCGAATGTAATTTCTCGAACTCGCCTCGAGTTCGCGGCAAGTTCGAGAAAATCAATTTTCGCGATATCCTTTTTTTCTAAGTTGTTTTGCATTAAAAAATCATTATAGTTCTGAAATTTTACATTTATACTTTAACTCGAATATCACAGTGCCGCAAGTGATATCGTGGAGAATTCTAGGCGAGTTCGCGAAAGTAGATCAGTTTATAATCAAATAGATACGAGTATGTAGAAAAACCAATTCAAAATTGTTTAATAGGGGGACTTTATTTACTGCTTAAATTTATTTGAAAAGCTTTTGTTATTTCATGAAAGTTAAACTTTCTTTATAAAAATATATTAAGTGCTTTCCCAGTAAACCAAACTCTGAACTTTTAATTTTTCAAAACGCCATTTATAAAAAAACCTCGAATCGCCAACGATCTGAGAAATTAAAAATTCTCGAATAGCTAATGATAAACAATTCGAATCGCCAGCGATCCGAGAACGAACAAATTCTCAAATCGCTAGTGATAGGTGACATGCCTACGAATTCGGATTCGCCGATCTATCGCCGCGAACTATTGCCGCGATAATATAATCAGAGAAAGCGAATCCGACACGAATTTTTTATTGGGTTGTTGTATTCGACAACTTTTTGATAGGCTCACCTTTTTTTTTCTTCTTGTTTTCGTAAATTTTCAATTAGTATTAAAAAATAATATTTGTTGTTTTACCAACGCTGGCGATTCCGCCGCGGCGGTTCGATTACAAACGGAACCCAAGTGATTAACACATTGCCCCCTGGCGTTTTGTTGCGCATGGGCAAATTCAGTGTAGGTGTTGTAGAGGTGTTGTTGTCAGCGTTACTGGCCGCCACCACCACCATTGAATTTGGTTAATCCATTAAATTGGATCACTAATTGATTAGCATCTTAAATGAACGCTAAGCGATGACTTGTGTGTGACTTTAATTAATAAACTATTAATTAAGTTCCTATTATGCTCATGCATATGTACAGATGTAGGCAATGCTATGTAAAAATTTGAATATATATAATTACATAGACTTGTAGATACTACACCAGGTACATTAGGGTGGGTCATATGTTGCAAGTAAAAACTTTAATCTGATAAATAAGCATAAACAAGACCTTTGCAACATTTGTTGTGATATGGCCTTCGAACTTCAGAGTTATTATATTGATTTGTTTCTTTATTCAAACAAGAAGTTTTATCGCTCTTTGTTATTTGCGTTGGTAAACTCTTTTTTCTGATTAACTACATTTTTTTCTGGATGTTTTAGTTTCGAATAGAATATTGAGCTTACGGATTTAACAACTAAGATTTTTCGCAAAAATAACGTAACCATCGATGTCCGTGAACAGAGTTCGGACCAAAAAACATTAAGTTTAATTAGTTAATGAAGTTATTGGGTTTTTATTTGGAAATTCTGTACCGAATAAATCGGATGATCCACATGGAACTTATCAGAAAAATTTAGCTTATTTTTTTGAAATTTAGATAGGGACGAGTACATTCTTATCTATGTACATTTGTAAATATTACTGTTCGAAAAAACTCTCAATTAAAAAAAAATATAACTCTAACATCCAGTTTCACGAAAGTATTTAAGTTTAACTTATGTAATTTTTTTAACTTGAATTTTATATGTAATCTGACAGGGGAAAAAATTATTTTTTACTTAAATTCTTTCGTGAAACGGCTGTAAATATATACATATATCAATGAAATAATCTGAATGGAATGTATTAACTATCAGCCTTATCGTGAACTTCATGTGAACAAAATGTTCCCAAAAATTACAAAGCAAAACAAAAACAAAATGTGAAAAATTGTTATTGTTTTGCTTTATATTTTTCGAGGAAATTTTTCACATGAAGTTCATGATAGGGCTGTATATCTTTTTGCTATTTAAATATATGTACATATATATGTACGTACATAGATATGAATATGGTTCAACGTTTCTGGGATAATAGAATTCGGCTGTGTGCCAATCCGTAACATTTTTCTCTATGCGAAAATGAGGTTGAGAAAAAAATCAATTTTGCTGTGCCAAACGGAAGAGAATATTTTAACAGTTACAAAGATAAACTTTAGGGCGACAACGGGCAACAATATAATTTTAGTAAAATGCATACAATTGTTGATGGCAGTAATAATGGAAACAGAAGAAATGTATTCATGTACCTAATGATCTGATATTATTTTGTATTTAAATATTTGTGTTACTTGTTTATGTTTGTATTTACAAAATGTCAAAATTCACCACGAATACTGTCAAAATTTTACTCCATTAAGTCAAAATTTCATTTTTTCTACTGATTGGCACACGGCCTTCCTCTTTAAATGAAAGTTCCATAAGCATCGGAACACCTTAATGTTTTATTATTTATGTATGTATGTGCATATAAATTGCACACAAACATGCGCCTAAATAGTCAAATTTAAATGAAAATTTATAGTTTCACATGCCGTGCAACATGCCGTTTGCTTAGCACCTTTAAATGTATGTACATTTACATATGTGGATATTTACCTACACATGTGCTTCGCCTTGCCCCAGAGCTGTCTTCGAAATGCCTAATCAACTCACCATGTGAGTCAACGTGTCATTAATTATGGACAAATAATTCGAGGAAATTACTAATAGCGTAAAAAAGGTTTGACACCGACACGCTTTTGTACATATATTTATGTACATATGTATGCATTTACATGCACATATGTACATACATATGTATGTAGATAGATTTATAAAATATATTTGTGTAGGTATGCATGTAAAAAGAAAAAAATGAAATATTTATACATAAAACGGGCCATAGCCATTCCCCTGCACTATCAGTTGCATCATCGAATTTCATCAACAGACACTTTGCTGCCAGAATAGTGTGAACATTTATGCCACATACATGACATGACTCCCATAACATTTCTGATTTATCACCACAAACACATGCGGCCCACAATTTTTGAAAATTCATCTGTATGTATGTCATTTTCCTAATGAGTTTCTGCTGGTATCCTGCCGAACTCAACTGCACAGGATACAGTTGTAACAAAAAACGAAAAGAATAAAAGTATCTAAATAAGAAACTAAAAAAATGTTAAAAATGAAAGCGAATTTTGCGTTTTTTACATTATGTGTTCATATTTATATTGAACTTAAGCATCACGATCACTCTACGCCAGTTGCGCAAGTGCATTCAGTGTACGTATTGTGAAACAACCAAACAACCAAGTGTCAAGTCGACATTGGAGTGGAAATTGGAGTGGCGTTGTAACAGCGCAGATGGACGCACATATGTACATACATATGTATATATGTACATTCATAAATACATATGTACATACATACATATGTATCTTTACATATCAAACCATTGCCTGGCCCACTTTTCACAGACAATTGGTATACCTAAAAGTATACGTCAAAAAAAGAATGGAGCTCAAAGGACCTTTCACATCTTATATATGTATATATGTATATGTATGTACATTATACATATGTATGTATGTATCTTTAAGGATGGGCTACGCTCCAATTTCACGGCAAATCTTTTTTTGCTTCCATGTTTACTGGGAGGCGCTGTCATAAATTAGATAAATGTTTTGCTATGAATACAATACTCATGCCATACTACATATGTACATCGGATCGGCTGCCAAGTGGTGTGAAGTACTCAAGTGGTATTCGACTGAAGCACATAATGTCCCACTGCTGAGATTGTGGTGTGTTGTTTGTCGCCTTGTAAGTTGACATTGAATCCTTTGTTAAATTTTGTTACTTTGAATCCTTCTGGTTCGCATGAAATATTTATGTGCAGCTATTTCTACGTAGATACATACATGTGAGCCTGTGAATGCTCTCGAAAGTTTGTTTACATTGGTGTGCACTAATTGCACTGGAAATTAGCAGCCAAGGCGGCTGCATTCAACGGTAACGGCAGCGGCAGCGGTAACGGCAACAGAGACTTGAGGACGGCGCAAATATATGCATGTACATACTTATGCGCCACATAATACATAAAAAATTGGTCGGTGCGCCAAGCCCTGACAGACAAGCAAACAATTTGGGTACCGACCCAACACGTTACCGCAGTCAAAGTGGAAGGAGCTGAAGTGCAGAATTTCTCGGGTTTTATAGTGCTACTCGAATTTAAACTGATTGGAATTTGAGTGTATCTACTTCAAATAGTGTGAACGGAGAGAAAAGTGTTTTCGTAGAAAGAAAAATGTAAGATATCCATATGATACTCTCATAGGTATCATATCATATTTGAAGCACAACTGATTAAACTACGCTTCGTAAAATTTTACTACATACATACTTAAGTACATATTGCAAGATAAGGAAATATGTAAATCTATAATAACTTTCTATTACCCTAGGTTCCAAATAACTAAAAAAATCTAACCGAGTTTTTCGTCCATAAAACATCCTTTTTGTTTCACTGATAAAAAATCACGTGACATATATATCCCATGAATTTAGAATATACCTCATCACATCAATTCAGAATTTATCACATCACATCGCTACAGGATACATCACATCACATGATTTTAAAATATACCACATCATGTCAATTCAGGATCTGTGACATCACATCGCTACAGAATACATCACATCATATGACTTTAGAATACATAAATAAAATTTAGAATATATCACATCACATGAAATTAGAATTTATGACATTGCGCACTATGAAATATATCAAATCACATCACTTAAGAATATAACCCATGACCTTACACTGAGGGAAAAGGAGGATTGTAAAAATAGCTCCGAACGGTGACAATGTTACATTTTCCATTGTTCGTGTTGAATCACACTTTTTTAGAGTTAAAGTAAATATTTTTCAGTTGATTTAAATGTAAAATGGTCAATTTAGCAATAGTTTGCTATAACAATAATTTAACAATTTAATTTCAACATTTCATCAACATTTCCAATTTGGCATCGCTACATTTTCATCTTAAGGCGGACATTGCCATATTAAATATATATGTGGTTAAAATCCGAAAATAGCAACCCTTATAGTCGATGCAACAATTTTCAAGGTAGGCTGACTATCATAACTGTTTTTTGTTGAGTTGACGCCGTTTTTGTAGATTTCTTGTTGATTTTTCCCTCAGTGTAGAAAATATCATACATATACATAACTTTGAAATATATCACCTCACATTATTTCAAAATAAATCGCACCACACCACATCAGAATACATATATCACATGACTTTCGATTATCAAATCGCATCGTAGTACATAGCGACATGAGATCCATATGACTACTCGTAAAACGACATCACCGTCATTCATATCACATATCTCGTGTACATACATACGTACTACATATATGTGAGAAAAAAGAACTCAACTAGACTGAATTCCACGGACTGTTATATAAAAAACTTTGGTAGCTAAACTCTTTCACCTTTCAGGGCTTTTTCACCTAAATCAAATACTCCTTTCAAAAGTTAGTGTAGAATGATCTATCTGCAACATACATACATACTCGTAAACATGTGCATGCATCGTACACACTAGTGCCCTGCGTAAACACTACCGTTCACAGTTCGAGCACGTATGCACTAACATTAAACACTGTCGAAAACATGCATGTCCGACTTCAACATCAAACATTTTCGATAACTAGCAGCAGGCAAGCAGAGACGTTCTCGTTCTTGAAACGATCGCTGCCCGCAAGTTTCGGTCTTTTCGGTCCACTGCTAAGTATTCGAATACTAAGATGGTGCTTACGAGAGCCTGCCTGCTAGTATTTGGCAACGTAGAAATTTTGCTCAACTGCGACGATTTGAACGATTAAGAGCTTGTGCACAATTGGCTTTGTCTGCTCCAACTTTGATAGAAAAAACCTTAAAGCAAAGCGAAATTCCAGATGCTTGCTACAATTAACACTTTGACAATTTCCACTTCACTTCTTTGCTTTAATTTATAAACCTGATTTTTGGTAAAATATTTGGGGAATTTGCTTTTTTCTGCTTATTCGAATGTTATTTTTTACTTTTCTCTGTTCACTTCTCACGAAATTGCGCGAAATCGCTAAAATAAGTGTAGATATACAAACATACACACACACACACAAGGGGAGATATTTGTCAAAGTGTAAAAAAGTTGAAACATGGCTAACTTTATGCCTTGCTTTACTCGCTTCACCTCAATTGTGAACATGTCCCTTTGAAAAGCACATGCTGAACGGAACTGTCAAAGGAAAACTCTGAAGCAAAGCGAGGTAGAAGTCAATTGTGCACGGGCTCTAACATGCATGCATGCATACATATGTATGTTAGTATTTACATATGGATGCATGTATGGTTGTATGTATGTATGCATTTGCCTAATTTTTATTTTATATTAAATACCTAGTACCTAGATAGTACATACCTAATACCTACTTGCGAACGGATACACATATCTACATATTTATATGAATTTATGTATACCTAAATACTTGGGGCAAATAATTAAGTTAGATACTAAATGTTTCATTTTTAGTTTCATTGTTAGTTAGCATTGATTTTACATCTACTATTTTAACATAACATAATTATAAATCTTATACTTAATAATAGCCCTGTTTTTATTTAAGCCCATATACATCTGCGCTTAAATTTTGTATGGACTGCTAAGCGCGGAAAGAGATGTGCGCTTAGAAATCCATACAAAATATAAGCGCAGATGTATGTATATGCGCTTAAATAAAAAACAGGGCTATTAAAACGTTTACAAGTGTAGCATATATTATAGATATGTGTGCAAATGCCGATTTCAGCCTGTGTTTAAAATTCATAACTGCGTTGATATCTTCATTATTATCCTGCCATCCTGTTATTAACTGGTGAATATATATGGGTACTAAATGCAGCGTTGAGAACGAAAAAAGACACTGAAGATGGCGCATATTAGCCGAAACCGGTTTGTCTCCAAACCAAAATTGACAAGGGATGACAGAAGATCGTTCCACAATACACCATATTCCTACCCTGTCGGAAAAACAAGCAACCAAAAAGTATTTCTTCCCCATTACTCTTAACAATTTTTGCACTTTCCACACCTTGCTTCTCCCTTGTACTTCTTTCAATATATATTATCCATTTTGTAGTTGGGCTGTAATGTTCTGAAGTTGTGAAGAACGTGAATCTGATAAAGCTTCCCTTTTCAGTTATTATTATTATTTGAGAGATATTGGCGCAAAAATATTGTCTGATACAATAAGTAATTGTTGTTTCCAACAATCCATTGCTTAAATAGTAAAAATAAGAAAATAACCGAACATCGATTTTTAGGCCCGAAAGGAACATATTAGCCTGAAGTCGTAAAAAAGACCCGAAGTTAGCTCGTTAACTCATAAAAATGGCGTTGCTAGCCTAGAATTTCACTGACCTGTTTTATGATCAACAGTTCCCGTCTACCTAAACCCAAAACTCTCAAGGGAAAAGTGATTTTCACCGTGATCAATTAATCTACACTATTTTTTCACTTGAAAGTTATTCTTTAGATAATACTTAAATACATCTTTCAAGAAATTTTGGAGAGGGAAAAATTTGGTATAGAAGTTATTATTATTTTATTGAAAACAACCAAATTTTTTCTGTAAATTTTATTTAATTAAATATAAAAATATAGTTTGAGGTATTCATTGATTCAAAACATAAAATATCTACATACCTGCATGCGAGTTTATTTTTTTATAAATAAATATACGTATTGTATGTACATATGTGTATGCATCTCTATGCATCAAAGCTAAGCGTCAAACGTCATTACATTATTTTATTTTAATCAATTATAATAATTAAACGTTCTGGTTCAAGTATAGGTTCAAGGTTTTTTAATTTTGGAAGCCTTCTTAGATATTTGCATGATTATATTTTTTTACTACCTAGTCTGAGTACAAGAAAAAACTTAAATACTACCTGCTCTATGAACTCGTTAAATATGTATACGCAAAATATTAATAAACTTATAATAAACAAGTAAGGAAGCCTAAGTTCGAGTGGAATCGAACATCAGATACTCAGCTGTATGCTTTCATTGTTTGTTTGCGTTTGATGGAAACACGGTGTAATTAATATAAAGCGAGTACTGCATAAAGTGGGCGTAGCCACGCCCATTTTCAAAATTTTTATCAATCATCCAACTAAGCATATGAATATTATTCTTTGTGCAACATTTCATTCATTTATGACTTCTAGTTACAAAGATGTCACGTTACAAATTCCTAAAGGTTGTTCCAGAAATATCTATGCTAAAAAGTAGGCGTGGTCATAAACCGATTTCAATAAATTTTTGCATGTCTATTAACACAAGTTATAAAAGTGTATAAACCAAGTTTCGTCATAATATCTCAATTATTTGTCGAGTTATAGGCTAAGAAATCTCGTATATTCCTTTGTCTAAATAGAGGCGGTGCCACGCCCATTTTCCAAAATTTTTCTACTTTTTGTTTCCGGTCTATTGTGGAACTCATGCCACAAAATTTCAATGAATTATGTACCTTTATATTTGACAAAGATATCGCTTAAAATGTTTTTATTAGGTCACTTTATAATACCCATATATAAAAGTGGGCGTGGTCGTCAACCGATTTCGCTAAAATTTTCAACATGTATTACCACATGTAATAAAAGTGTACACACCAAGTTTGGTCATTATATATAAATCATTTGTCGAGTTATGGGCTCAGAAATCTCGTATATTCCTGTTTATAAAAAGAGGCGGTGCCACGCCCATTTTCCAAAATTTTTCTATTTGTTGTTTCCGGTCTATTGTAGAAATCATACCACAAAATTTCAATGAATTATCTTTACATTTGACAAAGATATCGCTTAAAATGTTTTTATTAGGTCACTTTATAGTTCCCATATAAAAAAGTGGGCGTGGTCGTCAACCGATTTCGCTAAAATTTTCAACATGTATTACCACAAGTAATAAAAGTATACACACCAAGTTTAGTCATTATATATAAATCATTTGTCGAGTTATGGGCTCAGAAATCTCGTATATTCCTGTTTATAAAAAGAGGCGGTGCCACGCCCATTTTCCAAAATTTTTGTGTTTTTCGTTTTATGTCCGCAGTTGGACTCCTGGTATAAAATTTCAATGATATATCTTTATATTTGACAGAGATATCGCTTAAAATGTTTTTATTAGGTCACTTTATAAGACCCATATATAAAAGTGGGCGTGGCCCTCAACCGATTTCGGAAATTTTTCGTCCAAATATTTGACGAAATATATCACGCGTACCAAATTTTGTCGATATATCTTCAATGGTTTCTGAGTTATGACATATAAAACTTTCAAGGTTTGACCCTTAATAAGTGGGCGTGGCACCGCCCATTTTCCAAAATGTCATCAAATTTCTTCCTAGTGGCCTGAGCTCAACACGTGGGTAAAATTTCATCGCTAAAGCTATATTAGTGACTGAGATACCAAATTTCCGATTTTTTTTATATAGGAAAAGTGGGCGTGGTCATGGTCTGATTTCGCCCATTTTCAATACCAACCGTCCCAGTCTCGATACCAACTTGCATTTCAAATTTCATCAAAATATCTCTATTTTTGCGCGAGTTAGAGTGTTTACAGACGGACGGTCAGACGGACGGACGGACGGACGGCATGGCTCAATCGATTTCTCTTTTCACCCTGATCATTTTGATATATATAAGTCTATATCTATCTCGATTATTTCACTCTGTTACAATCCACCGTTATGTGATTAAAACTATAATACTCTGTGTACTAGTACAGCTGAGTATAAAAACGAAAATTACATTTATACTTGGTATGTCATATATGTACGAAGTATGTTCATATATACATATTTACATATGTGTATCAGCTATACACAATCATACAACACCATAATGATATGTACACTCAAAATAATATTTCGTAAATATTACGAAATCTTTCGTACATATTACGAAATAGTTTCGTAAAATTGAGCAACGAATGGTTTCCTAAATAGTACGAAAGCTATTTCGTACTATTTACGAAATACTTTCGTAGTATTTACGAAATACTTTCGTATATTTACGAAATACTTTCGTAGTATTTACGAAATACTTTCGTATATTTACGAAGGCTTTCGTAGTATTTACAAAATACTTTCGTAGTATTTACGAAGGCTTTCGTACTATTTACGAAATACTTTCGTACTTTTGAGCAACGAAAGATTTCGTAAATATTACGAAACCGCTTTCGTACATTTACGAAGGCTGTTAGAGCTATCGAATTTTTGTACAATTGACCAAATTATTTTTTAGCTTAAAGCTAAAAAAACCCTAATTATTACATACATATACACATATATGTTATGATGTATATTTCAACGAAATTTGAAAACTTTTTCGAAATATGTATATCAATAAAACAATGCTAAGAGAAAAATGTTTTGTATATGCATAAGAAATAAGTTTAGATAATTTCATTTTAGTTTTAAATATCCACTAAAATAAATTTATTCAATCAATTTAAAGGTTCTTTATTAATTTAATATTTTGCATTTATATTTATATTAATTTTAGTAACTAAGGGCACAGCCAGACTATGCAAGAAATTACTTTCAGAAAGGCAACAAATACAACAATTTGAATTTTTCACTTTCCGAAAGTCGTCGTCTGGCTGTGCCCTAATAAAATAAGAGGTACATGTTGATTATACGTCTGACAAACATAGGAAACTTTGGAAATCGCAATTTGCAAATGTGGATGTCGTTCCGATCCACTTAAATAGATAACCCTGCGAAAAAGAAAGAAAAAGAAAAATAAAAATTAAAAATTAAGGCTAAGATAAAGATAAAGTTAAAGATAAAGATAAAGATAAAGATAAAGATAAAGATAAAGATAAAGATAAAGATAAAGATAAAGATAAAGATAAAGATAAAGATAAAGATAAAGATAAAGATAAAGATAAAGATAAAGATAAAGATAAAGATAAAGATAAAGATAAAGATAAAGATAAAGATAAAGATAAAGATAAAGATAAAGATAAAGATAAAGATAAAGATAAAGATAAAGATAAAGATAAAGATAAAGATAAAGATAAAGATAAAGATAAAGATAAAGATAAAGATAAAGATAAAGATAAAGATAAAGATAAAGATAAAGATAAAGATAAAGATAAAGATAAAGATAAAGATAAAGATAAAGATAAAGATAAAGATAAAGATAAAGATAAAGATAAAGATAAAGATAAAGATAAAGATAAAGATAAAGATAAAGATAAAGATAAAGATAAAGATAAAGATAAAGATAAAGATAAAGATAAAGATAAAGATAAAGATAAAGATAAAGATAAAGATAAAGATAAAGATAAAGATAAAGATAAAGATAAAGATAAAGATAAAGATAAAGATAAAGATAAAGATAAAGATAAAGATAAAGATAAAGATAAAGATAAAGATAAAGATAAAGATAAAGATAAAGATAAAGATAAAGATAAAGATAAAGATAAAGATAAAGATAAAGATAAAGATAAAGATAAAGATAAAGATAAAGATAAAGATAAAGATAAAGATAAAGATAAAGATAAAGATAAAGATAAAGATAAAGATAAAGATAAAGATAAAGATAAAGATAAAGATAAAGATAAAGATAAAGATAAAGATAAAGATAAAGATAAAGATAAAGATAAAGATAAAGATAAAGATAAAGATAAAGATAAAGATAAAGATAAAGATAAAGATAAAGATAAAGATAAAGATAAAGATAAAGATAAAGATAAAGATAAAGATAAAGATAAAGATAAAGATAAAGATAAAGATAAAGATAAAGATAAAGATAAAGATAAAGATAAAGATAAAGATAAAGATAAAGATAAAGATAAAGATAAAGATAAAGATAAAGATAAAGATAAAGATAAAGATAAAGATAAAGATAAAGATAAAGATAAAGATAAAGATAAAGATAAAGATAAAGATAAAGATAAAGATAAAGATAAAGATAAAGATAAAGATAAAGATAAAGATAAAGATAAAGATAAAGATAAAGATAAAGATAAAGGGAAACTACTTAAAACCTTAAAATTCAAGCAGCTACACTCGGAGAAAAAAAATAAAAAAAAAATTTATTTTTATAATGCACGTTTTAAACCAGATCGTTTTTATTTTAAAAATGAAAATTTGTAAATTTAAAATGAAAGTTCTGAAATAAAAATTTATTTTGGATTAAATAGAATTATTTTTAAATTAAAAATTAAAATGAAGGGAATAAAAGCGTAACTTTTAGGTTCAAAATCTCATAGGGCTTGTATTAAAATAAACATTTTTTAATTTAAATGTTTTTTCTTGATTTTACAATGAACATTTTTAAAATAAAAATGGTCGTATCTACATCACTTTTAAATACGTTTTTGCCAATTTTAAGTACGTTTTCACATGTTTTTAAAATTTTTTTCTCTGAGTGTAGAAATATCTTTTTATATTATTTTATTAAGTATTTATTTAGGAAAATAGATAGGACCAAAAAAAAGGAAAAAGTAAATGCAACTAATGTACTTACCCTTAAGTTTAATCAAGTTGGAAAATATCACAGTTTATTTTATATATCAATAATGTCTTTTTATATACAATGCATTATTTTTTTATACATTATTTCATTACGCACTTACTACTTAAAATAATTTTTGATATTATTGCACCGACTCAACACTTCACAATGAAAGAAAACTTGTACGGTAAAATATTGTTGTACGAAAGTATTTCGTATATATTATGAAAGTATTTCGTAAATCTTTTAATCCTTTGATAATATTACGAAATTATTTCGTATATATTACGAATGTATTTCGTAAATCTTTGAATCCTTTGATAATGTTACGAAAACTTTCGTACAATATACGAAATTATTCGTAAAGACAATTTTAAGAAAATTTACGAAAGTGTTTCGTAATATTTACGAAATATTTCGTAATATATACGAAAAAAATATTAGAAAATGGTTTACGAAAGCCCTTTCGTAATATTTACGAAAGATTCGTAAAATTAGATTTTGTTGAGAAAAATTCTTTCGTAATATATAGATACGAAGCTTTCGTACATTTTACGAAACTCTAGACTACGAAAGTCTTTCGTAGTTTTTTTACGAAATTTTATTTTTAGTGTACCTACATACGTACCCTGCAAAAAAATGTGCGATTAATACCGAAAGATATTTGTCCCGGATTGATCTCTTTCGAGAACAATCGGTCCACAATTAGTCCCCGATTGTTCCCGTACGGGTATAAATGTAGACTAATTGTAGACCAATTGTTCCCGAACGGGTTGTTATGTAACCGCCTGTTTGCCTGTAGGAGTGAGTGGCTGGTAGGCATGCTAGCTAGCCCTGGCTTAGCTCGTCGGTGGGGTGGGTTAGCAGCACTCTCCTACTAACAGCTACATAAACAAAATTTATAATCATGCCTGTAAAATGATGGATATGGATAACCTGAATATCTGAAAGAAGAAGATAGTGGAAGGAAGAAGGCCTGTCCTGTCAGGTGGAGTCTGCCCGCCCTCTTCAACGTATAAAACGTGAAACCATGGGCGCTGTGTTGACTCCATATTTTCTTACAGCGCCCCCAATCCTGCCATATGTACGTCAGTGAGTTGTCGGAAGAGTCGTTGTCCGTCCGTCACCCCATCGTTACTCTCATGTCCCCTTTACCGCCCAGGAACAACACCCACACCAAAGAGATTAGTATTAACCTTCCATCCTACTGAAGCAAAATAACGTTCATCCAAAATTTAAATTCATTTCACAAAATAATTTTATTAATCTCAACAAAATATTTCATATAATATAATATTTTTCTTTTTACTTAAGCCTAAGTATTTGATATGATTCGTTAGTACTGATATATCTACTACTTCTTCTCGGGATTCTTGAGCACTAGCGAAATTTAATTAGAAAAATTAAATAAAAATTTGAAGAAACCATTTACAAAAAAATTCAAAGGGAAATATATCAAAAGAAACTTCAAAAATTTATATCTCTCGTATGTGGAATTGCCCACTATCTAAAATAACCTAATCTCTACTGTGCACGCTTTCGTATGTATGTACGTATGTATATCAATGCACCCAAACCAAACAAACAAACAAAATTAATGGGTTTATACATAACAATGTATGTATGTAAATGAGCAGAGAAATATGTCTGTATGTATATCACTCACCTTCTGGTTATTCCAACGCGGACGGTACCGGCGGCGAGGGGAACCTGTGAAAATAAACTATATGCAAATATACGTATGTACATACATAAACCCAAGTCGAATCGGTGGTTGATTTTCTTAATTAGGCACCAACTCACTCACTCGTGTTAGCGGGCAGCGAGTGGGTCAATTTTAGCTGGCAAGATTAGTAATAAAAAAAATGAAATGCGGGAAACTAGTGATAAGAAAAATTCTGGCGGTGTTCTAATTTGTTTTCTAACGAAATGATATTTTTACAAAGAAAATTAATAATTTAGTGTAATGTGTAACAACAAAAAAAAAGATGTAGGGATGCTTGTATTGAAATGAATGCTTATGGTGCTAAACGCAAAAGAAAATTATTAATTTAAAAAAAAAAGAAGCAAAAAGAAGCAAAAAGAAAAAGATAAAGCATATGCGAAAGAAAAAGATCGCGCTGAAAAAAAATGCAGGTGTAAGGAAGTAGCGATCAGTTGATAAAGCGGTAAATGAATAAAAAAAAAAATGCGACCAAAAAAAAAACAGTAGCAAGATAATAGAATCTAGATAAAAACTATGACCAGCGTTCACCAAATTAGCAATATCTTGGGGTTTTCTGGATATGCAAAAACGAATGCATCACTACTAAAAACTTAATCATAACTAAGAATTTTTACATTCCATCAAAAATCCAACAAAAAAAAATTGCATATGGTAAGAAGAAGAAATTGACAAAAAAATAAGAAAAAGGCATATAAATACATATATATGTACATATAACCTAGGCCTATACATGTAGATATGTATGATATGTGGGAGACAGCTGTTATGCTCCTCCTGGTGATGGTGATTCTCCTCTTCGTCTTCTCTTTCGTATTAGGGTCTGGTGTTGAGCGGGCGCTGGACAGTGTTCCACTCCGCTCCCAATATCAACGTATATGCATGTAGTTATGTACGTTCGCTCTCCTTATTGACTGTTCCCAGTATGTTTTTATGTGTAATTGGGAGTAGGTTTTACATACATATATAGGTCGGCCGTTGACCCACTCAGCTCATCAGCTGTGCCAACGGTTGCTGCAGCTTAATGCCCAAGATTTTGGCCAACTGACTTTATGTCGATATTTGTTACCTTGTTTTCCTGTTGTTGTTGCTGTATTTCTTTAATTACCACCTTTTGTTGTTATGCTCGTACAAATTATGTATCTTAGTTTTATGTTCATTCGATGTGTATTTTTGTGCGTGTTTCCACCAAATGTTATGTAAGTATGTTTTTGCGTGTGTGTGCTTTATGCGTTTTCCGCTCCAAACCAACGATTTTTTTGTAGCTCCAAGCTCGGAATTGGAGGAGGTCCTTTTGTGGCGACGTATGTCAGAAATATATACATAATACGTATGTAATTAAATATTTTATATAAACACATTAAAATTAAATTAAATTAAATTTCGTTTTGTTTTCCTTTTGTCTGTATGTATGTTCGGATATATGTATGTTTGTACATTTACTCACATACATATGTACGCCCACGCACTGGGTGTATGCCAACCAAAAGGAATCTTATCTTTTTATTCATATAATAAATTTTTTTTTTTCTTTTCATTGGACTTACCTCCAGGTCCTCCAATAGACGCGCTGTGGTTGTATCCGCTCCCTTCGTCTTGCTGTTGGTGTCCGGAAATTTCCGCTTTGGTACAAACAAAAAAAACAAACACATATATTTATTTTATTAAAAAAAGGAAACACATTTCTTTATTTAAAACAAAAGAACACATATTTATTCATTTTTTTTTTTTTTTTTTTTTTTCTTTTTATATTGAATACTTAAGCTTATCTGTACCTTTTTTTCACTTTAATCACCCAACAAAAAAAAACACTAACTTTTCACTTTAAAAATCTCAATTTTTTTTTTTTTTTCACACGCGATTTGAAGCGAACACTTTAGAAATTTTTGTTTTCTGATCCGCTGATCGTACTTCGGGCCCTTTTTATATCTTCCTGTTGCCAGGCAGATAACTGGCTTTCAACTCTCAAATTTACCATAAAAGGAAATGTTGAATTTTCCAGTTATACGATTTCTCTTATCGCGGATTTTCGCGAGTTAACTTTAAACGTACTTTCACTCATACATTTAAACCGTCTCGGCCTTTTACGAATTAACTTTTAACTTTCACCTATACATTCACACCTACATTCACGAAATCTTTAACATATACACTATCCTTTTCTTTTGGTTGTTCGATCGCGTTCGAACGGAAGTAGCCTGCAACCTGCGTTGCCCGTGTCATTTATGTTCGAATGAACTGATTTTTCACCACCCTCTCATACAAGGCCGTGCAACCTGTTGAGATACACGGTTGGGCAACATTTTGATTGGTGGTGTTGCTAATCCTATTCTTGCCACTAAAAGCTCGCGTTACAGGCTCGCAACCACCGATTGTGCCTGCACGATGGAGTGTGTGCGTAAAAAAAACTCAAACGCAGCTTTTGTATTAATTATTTCCGCCCAATGTGTGGCCTCGACCCACGACCAAATGCCGGGATACAGTCACTATTTACATATAACATTTAACATATATTCCTACTAATTATAACACAGATAAACATTTACTAATAATTTATCTTATCCTGCCCTATAATCACTGGGAGAAATAACCTAAAGGAAAAATCTACTAATTATATATACATACGTCCATATAGATAAATAACTTATAAAAAAATATCACAGCTATAAAAATAATAATAAAAAAATATCACAGTAAAAATATATGTAAAAAAAATATATAAAAAAAAATGACTAGATTATTAAATATAAATAAATAAATAAATAAGTAAATAAATGACTAAGTAAACAAAGACAATAAATAAATAAAAATAACAAATACATATATTAATAAATAAATGTAACAAAAATCAGGTACCTAAAGAAATAAAACGATATAATAATCAAATAGCCAAGTTGTAAAGGAGTATGAATAAATATATAATAGTCAGTTTATAAAATATCGTCAAGTCCAATAAATAACTACTTGCTAGCAATTAAAGCTATACGTACATCTAACAAAAAAACTAAACCAATCACAACAAAAAGACATAAAACAAGGAACAACTCTTATTTAGCAAAAATATCTTTAGCGTGGTATACCCCGATTTTCTTTCCATTAACATCGCCTAGCTCATACATAGAGTTGCCTATTGCCTGCAAGATTATGCACTTTGCTTGTTTAGGCGCTAATTTGGCATTAAAATTATCAATTTTTGAGCTTTGCTTAAAATTTCGGCGGTATACCACTTGTCCAATATGAAATCTAACATCTCTACTTCTCGTGTCGTAAACCTTTTTACTTTTTTCGTGGGCTAACTTCAGCTCTTTTTTAATATTATCACGTATAAGTTGCAATCTATCATTTTGCGTATCAACCTCGTAATCTGCATCTTTTAGCGAGCCAAGCCTTCGGTATAGCTCATATGATGCAGCATGCTGTATCATAGGCATACCGAAGGTGGCATAGTATGGTGACATGTCTATAGCAGCGTGCGTTGCACTACGAAGTGCGAATGCCGCGTCACTCACATATTTATCCCAGTTTTTCTGGTTGTCTTTTATAAAGGATCTAATTATTTGTAGCACTGAACGATTCACCCTCTCAGCTGCATTCCCTTGAGGCGAGTAGAATGCTGTTTTTATGTGTGTCGTGCCATACTTTTCTAAGAAATTTTTAAAAGTTTCAGAAACGAACTGTTTTCCATTGTCTGAATGTACGTATTCGGGAACTCCGAATATGTGGAAAACTTCTCTTTCTAAGTATTTGACAACATCTGCTGAAGTAGCTTTCCTCATAGGTTTAAGGAACACGAATTTAGAGAAATGGTCAAGACAAACAAATACATAGACATTACCATCACACGTACGAGGATACGGACCCATAAAATCTATAAACAAACGTTGGAAAGGTCGTTCCGTTATGTGCTGTTTTCCCATTAATGGCTTTTTAAAAACATTTTGAGTCTTGTTTGCTGTGCAAACTTCACAATTTTTCAAATGAGCACAGACATCTGAAACCATGCCTGGCCAATAATATTTCTCGCGTATTTTTGCTAAGGTCTTATGGATGCCACCATGCCCTGCTGAAAGCGAGCTGTGAGACGACTCTACCAAACCTTGCCGCAATTCAGACGGAACCCAAAGCTTCCAGGCTTGGTCCGCTTGAAGCTCGTTCCCCCGGTCAAATTGCGTCCGTTTATATACGTAGCCGTCCGATACGCCCAAGTCCGGTAGTTTATCGTCATTTTCCGTCACAGTCTTTATTAGCTCAACATACTCGTCAGAGTTGAAAAACGGAGATTGTAAACAAACATCAATAACTCTATCACTGGGAGTTATTTCTTCCATATTCATTCTGGATAGTGCATCCGGTACAATGTTTTGTGCTCCTTTGCGGTGCTCGATGTTGAAGTTAAACCCTTGTAATTTGAGACTCCATCTTGCCAATCTACCGGCTAAATCTTTTTGATTCATGAGCCACTTAAGGCTGGCATGATCGGTGATGATTGTGAATGGCAGACCTTCAACATATGGCCTAAACCTCTTGACACTTAATACCGCCGCATAACATTCGAGCTCCGTGATGCTGTAGTTTCGTTGTGCTTTATTCAGTTTCGCTGACATGTAAGCAATAGGTCTTTCATTATTGTCATCGTCCAATTGAAATAATACCCCGCCCACTCCGTCCGTAGATGCATCGCATTGAATGTAAAAATGCTTATTAAAATCAGGGTGTGTAAGCACTGGCGCTGATATTAAACTTTGCTTTAATTTCTCGAAAGATTTTCGTGCATCGTCTGTCATGGCAAATTTCTTTATTTTGTCTTTCGTGAGGCAGTCGTGCAGTGGAGCTGCAATGGTTGCGTAGTCTTGGATAAAACGTCGGTACCAGCCTGACATGCCCAGGAACCGTCGTAATTGTTTCGGCGTTTTCGGTTCTGGAAAGTCCCTCACAGCTGCTATCTTATTTGCATCCGTCCGAATGCAACCATCACCCACTACATATCCTAAATATCGAACCTCTTTAAAACAAAACTTGCTCTTTTCTACATTTATCGTTAGCTTAGCATCGCGTAAACACCGAGCGACCTTTTCCAACAAACATATATGAGACGAAAAATCTTCTGAACATACTAACAAATCATCTAAATACACAAACACACATTCACGTAAAGAAGCGGGTATAACCTTGTCCATTAAACGACACATACGCTGTGCTGCGTTGCACAAACCAAAAGGCATCACAGTGAATTGGTAGAGAGGTCTACCTGGCACGGTAAATGCTGTCTTTTCTCTAGATTTCATCTCTAAGGGGATTTGCCAAAACGCATCTTTTAAGTCAATGGCTGATATATATCTCGTGTTCTGCAACCGACTAAGAATACCATCAATGTTAGGCAACGGATATGCGTCTTTGATGGTTCTTTCGTTTACTTTACGTGCATCAAGGCATAAACGATTTTTGGTCCCTTTAATCACCAGTGAAACAGGCGAGTTCCAGCTACTGTTGGACTCTTCTATTACTCCCATACTCAACATTCTATCTAATTCCGCATAAACTAATTTCTGTATTGCGGGCGATATAGGGTAATGCCTTTGTTTCACCGGGAGATTTTCATCTATTACCTCAATAACGTGTTGTTCTAAATCTGTTTTACCTAACCCTAAGACAGCAAAAGACGGATACTGTGCCTTCACTCTCTCTAAAGCCACGGTTTGATCGGGGGTCAAGGTATGTTGTACTGCATCAAACGAAAGGTCACCCTCACTGGGTACGAGCTCTGCAATGGTGGCTTGGGATGGCCGGGTAGTTGCTTTCTTACTTACAACATTTAGATCAAATACCTTCCAAAAGTCGATACCTAAATACACCTCTTGTTGTAGTCCTGGCACTATTAGGAACTCTAAGTCCTTCTTTATACCGTCCCACAAGACTGGCAACGTTATAACGCCCTTAACTGCGGTTTCTGCACCGTTAGCGGTTCTGATATTATGGTTTATTACTGGAATTATTTTATCTTCCTTCCCTTCTACAAATTTTTCTGCATTTTTCCCAAGGCAGCAAGCACCTGCGCCCGAATCTAGTAAGGCAAGGACTTCTCTTCCTCCTATATTCGTTTGTGCAAAGCACCTATTATCTCCTCTGATCGTAACAATTGTAGCGACTATTTTGTTATGGATTCTCTTATACATTTTTCTCCTATCTCTCATTTTTGCTATTTTCTTGAAATTTCTCAGTCTTTTCTTCTCTACTATTGCCTCACAAAAAATTCTCTTTCTTGCTTCTTCATATTTTAACTTCCTTTCGTGTAAGCTAATGTGTACTTTCTGTTTGTCGTCACTCAATTCTCTCTGACTATCTTCATTCTCTTCTCTTCTTAAAATTTTTACTGGTGGTAGCCCGGGTTTTTCTCCTGGCTGAGGACCCCGGTCATCTCCGCCAGTTTCGCGTTTTCCTGCTGCGGTCTATATACACAAAATGAGTTATCTTTTCCGCAAGAAAAACAAAGCATGTCATGAAAATTAGACTTGCAACTACCCTCTTTCTTCGCTTCTGCCGGATGTCTTTTGAAGTGATCAACCGGCATCCCACACGTAAAACACAACATTAAGTGATAGGGTGAAGGACAGAAAGCATTGATGGTCTTGCCGGGATTGCCCACAGGTGCAGATGGCGGTACGCTGAGATGGTTTGCATTGCCTCGAAAACCAGACAATTGGTTGCTTTGATCAGTATTTTTAAAAGCCTTTCGGGCTGGAGCATTTATAGCTTCCACTGACTGATGGTAACTTGCTTCATTTTCAACATAAGTCAGCTCACTAATGCCTTTACTTCTCGTCTTGTTTTCCCTAATAACCTTTTCTGCCCGTTTGCACTCAGCCTTTAGCTCGGCTAGTGTGTCCATTCTAGAAGCAAAAGTCAAATTTGCTAAATATGGTTTCAAGTTGCCTTTAATAATCCCTACCAATTCTTTTTCCGGTATCTTCTTGCGTAACCTAAACGTGAGATTATGAACATCACCGTAAAATTCATCAAAACTTTCTTGTGCGGCTTGCTTTCGCTCCATTATTTGCCTAATTACCTCGTAGTCGGATTCTGTACTTCTGAAGTGGGCCAGCAGTTCCGCCCTCAACTCGAAGTATCCGAAATTCGGATCATCAGCATGATCCTCGAGTACCTGCCAGTACCACTTCAGTGCAGAACCCGCCACGAGGCAGTGGAAGTCAGAAAAGAGCTGTTGGTGCGATATTTGGTGTTGCTCCCGCATTCTCTCAAACCTAAAAATAAAACTTTCTACCGTCATTCCTTTATCAGTGCCGTCGAATTTGATGTGCCATTTTTCTAAGTTCGGCCTTTTCCATCCACTCGATCCGAGCACTACCGTATTGTTTTCTTCCCTATTCCTGTTATCCCTATTATCCGGCGTAGATGCATGAGCGGAACGGTGGCCAAGCGACGGAGCTGTAGACGTCTCAATTTCAGCTACGCGTCCGCTGAGGTTCGCCAGATTGGTTTTCATGCTCCTTACTTCGTTCGTGCACTGAGCCATTAAGTCACCTTGTTGAGCCATCATAGCCATCATACGGCTCAGTTGCTCGACTAAGGCTTCTCCATCGGCAGGAACAGAAGCAGGAACATGACCACCAGGCCGATTCCCGCCGTCCGCCGAACCAACGCTCCCCTCAGCACCCACTCCTTCGTTTTGGGACATCTGGAAAATCTCGTCAATCTTCTTGTACACACTTAAAGTATTCAGGGATTGATTGCTTGCCTCCTGCTCAGAATGTGACACACTAGCTTCGCTCTCAATACCCCCTTCAGCTGATCCTACTCCTAAACCAACTGCTTGGTTTTCGAGCGCACGTGCAACACTGCGCGTATACGGCCTACCACTGGCAAACAAACTCAACCGACCAACAATTCTTTCTTCCCTATCAGATTGGTCAGACATTCACCCAGAAATGACCTAAACACGAGATTGCAGGTCGATCGAACACTGAAAGAACGTGCCGAAAAGAAAACTCAAAACAAATACACGAACAACAACAAAAAAAAACACAAAAGTATACGGAGATTTAACAAATTTCCCTTGAAAATCTTTAACTAAAATAAAATTTCCAACCGAAGAAATTTTTTAATCAAAACCAAAAACTGTATATGAAAATTCAAGATTTAATCCAAATAAAAAAAAATTCAAATAAATTAAAAATTCACCAAAGAAATTTATTTAAGTAAAAATCTAACTAAGACTTAAAGAAAAATAAAAATATTACAAAAACTATAAAAGGGTTTCAAATTCAAAAATAAATCGTCACTCAAAAATAAAGAAAATTAAGTTTAAATAAAATTCAAAGGTATTGAAACTTAACAATTAAAAAAAATATAATCAAACAAAATTTTATTGAAATAAAAGCTGTGGTAATATTAAATAAGACGTAAATGCGCAAAATTTAAATTAAAAAAAAAAAAACCCAGTAGGAATTTAATTGCAGTTAGAAATTCAATTAAAACTTCAAAATTTTTTTAAAAGTAAAAGATTTATATTAAATGGTGGAGAAATGATACAAATATATATATATATGTATATATATATATAAATTTCAATTTCAAAGATAACTAATAGCGAATATACAAATTAGAGGTACAGACAAATTTCAGGAATTTCTCAAAAGTAAAATTCATAAAAAAATCTGTTAAGGGAAAAATGGAAAATAAAGTAACTTAGAATCAATAAATATAAAAAAAATAAAAAAAATCTTAAACAGTAGAAAACTCAAAAAATTAATCTTTTGAAAATAATTTAATTTCAAAGAAAATCTTAAATGAAGTTTCTAAATGGAATAAAAAAATACAAAATGAAAAATCTCCAATTCTTAAAAAAAAAATAAAAAATGTGATTTGCGACCAAGCAAAAAAAAAAAGAAACTAATAAAAATATAAAACAACAAAACAAAATATAAAAAAAACTAATAACTGCGTATTTAATACTATATATATCTGTATTTGTAATGAAAATTTTCTTATTACCAAAGACAATAAAAAAAAGCAATTTATTCAATTTCACCAAAAATTTAATAAGAAATAAAATTGGTATATGTACATATGGATATGTATATTAAAATTCAGGTGTATAATGCACAAAAAAACTAAGTATAAATATACGTGGTATTTAGGAATGAAATATGTAATTGTATATAAAAAAAATAAAATGTGATAATAAATGTATATATATATGTATATGGTTTCTTCGGTGTGTCGGTGGTGTTGTCCTAGCGAGGTCATTATGAGAGTTTTTAGTCCAATTGTCATTCGTCCAGTCTCGTAAAAAAAAAAAGATAAAAATTTCAAACACTGCGAAGTGTGCACTGCTATGCACGTTGCTAACATTCATGCACGGTTGCAACACTTCACACCCCACTTTTACAAACAAATGAATTTACCCCTCACCCCCTTGTAACACATTTGAACCTCACCAGTAGTTGTTGCTGGAACAACCCCTGGGTAGCTCAAATAATATTACAAAAAAAATAAAAATACAAAAAAAACTTCACCCCCATGTACTACCTCAACTCCCAGATACCACTTAACTAAGCTCGGAAGCCTAGCTAAGGAACTCTGTGGAGTGAGTCAGTACACCCCCCCGTATTTTCAGGGTGACACATGTCGCAACTGACTGGTCAATCGAGACGCTGTCATCATGATATCTGTCCGGATAGAATTGTCAAAGACTGAAAAATTTAGAATAACTTAGAAGAAGAAGAAAACAAAAAAAGGCAAGAAAGTAAAGAAAACTAATTGAAGAAATAAAAATTGAAAAATTAAAAGATCATCGGGTTATCAATAAAAAATTGATAATGAGGTTTGGCATGACGTTGGGCGCCATTGTTATGTAACCGCCTGTTTGCCTGTAGGAGTGAGTGGCTGGTAGGCATGCTAGCTAGCCCTGGCTTAGCTCGTCGGTGGGGTGGGTTAGCAGCACTCTCCTACTAACAGCTACATAAACAAAATTTATAATCATGCCTGTAAAATGATGGATATGGATAACCTGAATATCTGAAAGAAGAAGATAGTGGAAGGAAGAAGGCCTGTCCTGTCAGGTGGAGTCTGCCCGCCCTCTTCAACGTATAAAACGTGAAACCATGGGCGCTGTGTTGACTCCATATTTTCTTACAGCGCCCCCAATCCTGCCATATGTACGTCAGTGAGTTGTCGGAAGAGTCGTTGTCCGTCCGTCACCCCATCGTTACTCTCATGTCCCCTTTACCGCCCAGGAACAACACCCACACCAAAGAGATTAGTATTAACCTTCCATCCTACTGAAGCAAAATAACGTTCATCCAAAATTTAAATTCATTTCACAAAATAATTTTATTAATCTCAACAAAATATTTCATATAATATAATATTTTTCTTTTTACTTAAGCCTAAGTATTTGATATGATTCGTTAGTACTGATATATCTACTACTTCTTCTCGGGATTCTTGAGCACTAGCGAAATTTAATTAGAAAAATTAAATAAAAATTTGAAGAAACCATTTACAAAAAAATTCAAAGGGAAATATATCAAAAGAAACTTCAAAAATTTATATCTCTCGTATGTGGAATTGCCCACTATCTAAAATAACCTAATCTCTACTGTGCACGCTTTCGTATGTATGTACGTATGTATATCAATGCACCCAAACCAAACAAACAAACAAAATTAATGGGTTTATACATAACAATGTATGTATGTAAATGAGCAGAGAAATATGTCTGTATGTATATCACTCACCTTCTGGTTATTCCAACGCGGACGGTACCGGCGGCGAGGGGAACCTGTGAAAATAAACTATATGCAAATATACGTATGTACATACATAAACCCAAGTCGAATCGGTGGTTGATTTTCTTAATTAGGCACCAACTCACTCACTCGTGTTAGCGGGCAGCGAGTGGGTCAATTTTAGCTGGCAAGATTAGTAATAAAAAAAATGAAATGCGGGAAACTAGTGATAAGAAAAATTCTGGCGGTGTTCTAATTTGTTTTCTAACGAAATGATATTTTTACAAAGAAAATTAATAATTTAGTGTAATGTGTAACAACAAAAAAAAAGATGTAGGGATGCTTGTATTGAAATGAATGCTTATGGTGCTAAACGCAAAAGAAAATTATTAATTTAAAAAAAAAAGAAGCAAAAAGAAGCAAAAAGAAAAAGATAAAGCATATGCGAAAGAAAAAGATCGCGCTGAAAAAAAATGCAGGTGTAAGGAAGTAGCGATCAGTTGATAAAGCGGTAAATGAATAAAAAAAAAAATGCGACCAAAAAAAAAACAGTAGCAAGATAATAGAATCTAGATAAAAACTATGACCAGCGTTCACCAAATTAGCAATATCTTGGGGTTTTCTGGATATGCAAAAACGAATGCATCACTACTAAAAACTTAATCATAACTAAGAATTTTTACATTCCATCAAAAATCCAACAAAAAAAAATTGCATATGGTAAGAAGAAGAAATTGACAAAAAAATAAGAAAAAGGCATATAAATACATATATATGTACATATAACCTAGGCCTATACATGTAGATATGTATGATATGTGGGAGACAGCTGTTATGCTCCTCCTGGTGATGGTGATTCTCCTCTTCGTCTTCTCTTTCGTATTAGGGTCTGGTGTTGAGCGGGCGCTGGACAGTGTTCCACTCCGCTCCCAATATCAACGTATATGCATGTAGTTATGTACGTTCGCTCTCCTTATTGACTGTTCCCAGTATGTTTTTATGTGTAATTGGGAGTAGGTTTTACATACATATATAGGTCGGCCGTTGACCCACTCAGCTCATCAGCTGTGCCAACGGTTGCTGCAGCTTAATGCCCAAGATTTTGGCCAACTGACTTTATGTCGATATTTGTTACCTTGTTTTCCTGTTGTTGTTGCTGTATTTCTTTAATTACCACCTTTTGTTGTTATGCTCGTACAAATTATGTATCTTAGTTTTATGTTCATTCGATGTGTATTTTTGTGCGTGTTTCCACCAAATGTTATGTAAGTATGTTTTTGCGTGTGTGTGCTTTATGCGTTTTCCGCTCCAAACCAACGATTTTTTTGTAGCTCCAAGCTCGGAATTGGAGGAGGTCCTTTTGTGGCGACGTATGTCAGAAATATATACATAATACGTATGTAATTAAATATTTTATATAAACACATTAAAATTAAATTAAATTAAATTTCGTTTTGTTTTCCTTTTGTCTGTATGTATGTTCGGATATATGTATGTTTGTACATTTACTCACATACATATGTACGCCCACGCACTGGGTGTATGCCAACCAAAAGGAATCTTATCTTTTTATTCATATAATAAATTTTTTTTTTTCTTTTCATTGGACTTACCTCCAGGTCCTCCAATAGACGCGCTGTGGTTGTATCCGCTCCCTTCGTCTTGCTGTTGGTGTCCGGAAATTTCCGCTTTGGTACAAACAAAAAAAACAAACACATATATTTATTTTATTAAAAAAAGGAAACACATTTCTTTATTTAAAACAAAAGAACACATATTTATTCATTTTTTTTTTTTTTTTTTTTTTCTTTTTATATTGAATACTTAAGCTTATCTGTACCTTTTTTTCACTTTAATCACCCAACAAAAAAAAACACTAACTTTTCACTTTAAAAATCTCAATTTTTTTTTTTTTTTTCACACGCGATTTGAAGCGAACACTTTAGAAATTTTTGTTTTCTGATCCGCTGATCGTACTTCGGGCCCTTTTTATATCTTCCTGTTGCCAGGCAGATAACTGGCTTTCAACTCTCAAATTTACCATAAAAGGAAATGTTGAATTTTCCAGTTATACGATTTCTCTTATCGCGGATTTTCGCGAGTTAACTTTAAACGTACTTTCACTCATACATTTAAACCGTCTCGGCCTTTTACGAATTAACTTTTAACTTTCACCTATACATTCACACCTACATTCACGAAATCTTTAACATATACACTATCCTTTTCTTTTGGTTGTTCGATCGCGTTCGAACGGAAGTAGCCTGCAACCTGCGTTGCCCGTGTCATTTATGTTCGAATGAACTGATTTTTCACCACCCTCTCATACAAGGCCGTGCAACCTGTTGAGATACACGGTTGGGCAACATTTTGATTGGTGGTGTTGCTAATCCTATTCTTGCCACTAAAAGCTCGCGTTACAGGGTATAAATGTAGACTAATTGTTGGCCAATTGTTCCCTAACGGGTATAAATGTAGATTAATCGCTTTCATTCCGAACGGGTACAAATCTAGATTCCTTAAATGTAGAAATTTTACACAAATATGCAATGTATTTAAAAAATTGTAGAACAACCGGTAAAACGAATTGAACACCCTTTCTTTTAATAACAATGATGAATAATAATTTTAACAAAATGTTGCCTAAAATATTCTATGAAAAAATCCTTTGCATTTCGCTCATATAATGCATACTCAAAAGTTACAATTTTTTTTATTTATTTATTAAGATTTTTTTTTTTCAAAAGTAAAACATTATATAATCGTTCTTTCATGCATATAAAATTAACAATTTTTAAAGATTGTTATTAAAAATTGTCTTGGCGAACAACTTGGAAAAATCTACATTTGTACCCGTTCGTGCTGGAAGCGATTGATCTACATTTGTACCCGTTGGGGATGAAAGCGATTAATCTACATTTGTACCAGTTCGGTATGTTAGTGATTAATCTACATTGGTACTCGTTCGGGTATACAAGTTGAACAATTAGTCTCTTCATAGGACATGCTCGAACAAATGCGATCAATTCACTCCATATAAAGGGATGTAAAATTGTATTAGTCGCATGCTCCCTTGCGATTGATCCCGGACACGTCCCGGACTAATCGCATTTTTTGCAGGGTACATACAAATGTACATATACATACATATGTATTTATACATACATACATACCTACATACATATGTATATGTATGCATATCTCACTACAATTTAATTTTGTAAATAAATCAAAAAAACCTACCTAAAAACAAATTAAATGAATGTTAATGTAGCCCAAATAACACCATCTGCATGCGTATGAAATTTTTACATTCTCATTTACATTTACAAAGCATGTTCTGCCTGCACATCAATAAATTTTCGGAAACTTGCTTAAGTATCCGAGAACTTCTTCTGGTATCCGAACATTTGTGCTAACAACATCGAACATGAACGGGCAGCATTGAGATAGAAATGCTTCATTCTCGGTGCTGAAGCAAAATTTCACGCCACTGAAGTACTTCACCGATCGAACACTTCGAAAACCATACATGTGCTACAGCGAGTGCAACACAGCATGTTCGATATCGAGATGTCTTGCGCAGCTCTTTAGTACACACACATGTATGTACATGCTAACGTATATCACCTAATTATGTACACAACTAGGTACTATATGTACTACATATGGCATAATGTTCATCTCAAGGCTGTGATCTACCAAGTCAATTAGGTTGTCACGCTGTACCCTATGAATTTAAAGTGAAAATTAAGTTTGGGTCAAATTTCACCAAAAACCTAATCGTTATTGAAGGTTTCACTCGCATGAGCGTAGCTAGCTGTGCAATTACAGTTAATGTTGGCCAAGAACATAATCTCAAAGCGAAGGGTGGTCACAGCGAACTTTATGATCTCTAAATATTTAAAATCTTTCCCTACCTCCATCTACATACATATGTATGTACGTACATTGGTATGTATCTGTGTGTGTGCGTTTGCACCGGTATATACAATCATTTGTTGGCATAACAAGATTTAGCACTCTACGCCCGTTGGAGACTAATGCCGTGATTAGCATCTGCGTTGACAAACGCAGTTGGGGGCCCCTAGAACTGCACAGAGAATCGTAAAGGCACATGGCACATGACATTCTGGTAAGCTCGAAAGTCTTTATTTATTTTTTTTTTCTTGGCAAATATTGGCATCGAACCATTTAACGCGCCTCCAATGCCAAAGAGCGCGATAATATGAGTGAGTGCGTCTGCTGAGCCGGCCAAACATTGAACCGGCCGAGGGCCATTACCAAACCAGCGGGCATAATTATGAAGTATCTTTATTCATGTTGTGACACCCACTGGGTCTGCTAATGCCCGCACATTCCGCGTGAACAACAACACACAAATCGTCGTCATCGACGCACTTCAGTTATCTTGAAGGAGGAAGGACACGACGACAAAAATGAAAATGTTCTTCCAATAAACATACATACATACATATGTTCGTACTTGCCTACTTACCTGCAGTGTATTCCGAAAATTCTGAATTTTTATTGTCGAGGAGTTTGTGTAAGTGTGTGTTTCAGGCTCGACCAAAGAAATGCATATCTACATACATTGTGGGGTCAAGAAGAACATTCACGCGTATTTTGCCATCGAGCGCTAATGGCCACATTAACGAATCAGCAGCAGGTCCAAACGATAACCATTTTAGCCACTGTTGCCTGGCGTAAATCACTACGTAGTGCGCGTACAAACACTTTCTTGGCCAGCATCAGTCACAGTTACAATTCCAACAATTTCGGTACGTGCATACATACATTGGCAGGGAATTTGGTGAAAAGGAGCTTGCAACGCTTGCTCACCTCCGCCTGCGTTATTAATGATGGAAATTTGAAAATACAGAAGGTCCGATAATTGCTGGCTTATTTCGTAAGTGAACAAGGCGATCAATGCGACAAAATTGATCGGCGCGCATAAGGCAGGTCAGCAGATACATATGTATATGTATGTATGTCATGACATTCTGATTTTTATGCCATGTATACAAAAACAATAAGTCATACATATGTATGTAAGTAAGGAAGTTTTTGATCCGGTCAGTAGTTATTTCGTATACCCAGCTTTGAGCTTACAACTATTCCCATTCCATTAAGATAACCTTACCCTTATTTCAAAGCAAACACAGAAGACAAGCGTGACTGAGGTTGCCATGTCTTTAGAAAATAACAAGTCTATTCCTTAAGGTTATTAAGCACAACTGTTAAATGAACAAACTGGTTACACAATTGGGTATACCAGTTTTTGAAGAAAATCAAATCAAATCAATCGAATGGCAGGCGATTTTACTCATCCAAAAATGTGCCAAAACAATTGCCAGACATTTGGGCTAATAGGTTCGCTGACTATTTAACGATTGTCATGTGTCATGGACGCTAACAATTCCATTATCTGTTGTATATAATTACAGTTGGCAAAAACAAAGCAAAAAAGTAATTTAGGAAACTTATATTTCAGCCTTAAATGATGAGAGTTCCAGTATGAATACCTCGTAAATGATCTTAAATAGCTGTAGCTGCCGAATCAGCCATGAAACAAAAATGCTACCAAACAAACTACATTCAAATTTTACTGAGCACAATTGGGAAGCTGTAAATGGCTTCCGCGAAGTACGTGCGTGCACATTTATGAAGGGAACGCGACCGCTCGCGTCAATAAAACTAATATTGGACGAGGTTGGACATATGTACATATGGCCGCCCGCGCTCGACCTACGCAAGGACACGAACGGGACCAAAAAATAAAAAAAAAATATATGTATGAATATAAAATTAAAATTGCAAATAAATATATGTATGTTGTATGTATGAAGAGTCACGGAAATTCGTTATACAAAAAGAGAAAAATACAAAAACTGTAATTTGTATGAAACAAAAAAGATCAAGGAAAATATTAACAAAAATATTCGAACAATCGGAAAAGTGACTATCTGTCTGTAGTCATTTAAAATAAATGGCGCGACTTCCAGCAAAATACTTTCAAAACAAAGCGAAGTAGCGGCAACTTGCTTCTGGCCGTGCTTCATTGTCGTCCTCGCACACAATTCACACTTTCATAAATTCAAGACAGAAGCAGTAACTTTCATTGACTGTACACGTGCCTCGACTTTTAAAAGTCAAATGTTTAGATATTAGTAATTTTGCGATTTTTATTTTTTGGCAAATTTCTAGAAGGTGAAATAATCGCACTGTAACTCTGAGTTTAGCTCAGACCTGGGTAATATCAAGTACCAGTACGACTTGTGACAAGTACATTTTAAAAGAATTGTACTAGTATTGGTACTTGCATTCCCAAATTTTCAAGTACTAGTACAAGTACAAGTACAAGGAATTGAAAAAGAATTGAAAATCGATTCAAGTACATTTTTCAATTCTTTTCAAGTACTTTCAATTCTTTTCAATTACTTTGAAGTATTTGCTAAAACTTCAATTATTTTTCAATTCCTTGTACTTGTACTTGTACTAGTCTTGAATATTCTGAAAGTACTTGGTACGGACTCATTACTTCAAGATCAAAATATAAAGTATTTAAGTACGTAATAGTCCAATTACTACTCAGTATTACCCAGGTATTGTTTAGCTGCAAAGGCAAAAGTGCTGAAAAAGTTAGTTTATCCTTGTGTTTCACAGTTCTGTTTCTGATAACTTCAGTTTCGGATAACTTCATGGAGGACTCGTTTAAATGCATCAGACTATGTAACATACACATCCCGTCCATTGTAGACTGGCAACTCATAAACGCAGAGAAATAAACACTTGTCGGCAGCAGTGACTTGATTTGAGCCGTAGCTCCATATGTATATAATGTAGCTACATATGTATATATATGATGTACATACATATGTGAGGAGTAACTGAAAGTCCTAGCAGAAGCAGATCTCAAGGTCGCATTTGCAAGGCATATGACCACCGTTAAGACTTCCTGGGAGAGAGATACCCGGTTGAAGATAACCCTAAGGATGTAGAAGGCGCGGGTCACCTGTTGTAGGCCGTACAAATTATAAATAAGTAACAACACCTTGAGCTGCCTTCAAATTAATCTGCAGCAATCGAATCTTCAATACTCTGAAAAAAATAAAATAAATGTTGTAAATCTAAAGGCTTTCGCTGTTAAATCAACTACTTTCCGCAGTTGAAATGTGCCCAACAACGCTGCGTTATTGTTTCAAAGGTGCGAGCGTTGTTAATTTAAGTCAACCATGGAAACTGTTGGGTCAAATACTTTTGCCTTTAAGTTAACAACGGAGACTGTTGGAAAAAATTTTCACCTAAAAATAAATTTTTGTTTGCATTTTACTCTTCATCTTCTCTCCACCTGGGTCCCAACTGCAAATATGTAGCCTCCGCTTGTTCTCCTCTTCTCCTCTCCTTCTTATCATTCACTAGTTGCTAGCTTTATTTCTTATTCTGCTTTTTCTTCTTTATTTTATATTCTCCTCCCGATTCGAACCATGACATCAACCTGAAATTCTATCCAATCATCACATGGTGGAACATTCAACATTATATTGAACTTAAAACACCCCTTTATACTTCCCCTTTCCCGAAGAAGCATCTATGAATTATATGAATCATTTTAAAAACAAAATTTACAAAAATTTGTTCTCATTAGTTTTGTCAACAACGGAAACTGTTGGATCAAATACGTTTGCCTTTAAATCAACAACGGGGAGTTTTGGAGAAAATTTTGTGCTAAAAATAAACTTTTGTTTGGATTCTTCATCTTCTCTCCATCATTATTGTTTTTGTTGGTTTGCTCACAAAAAAATGTTTTCTCACAAAAAAAGTTTTAAAAGCAAGCAAGTTCTTGACACAATTGTTGGATCAAAAACTTTGCTGTAAGAGCAAATACTTTTGCTGTTGGATCAAAGACGGAGATTCAACAGCCGAAAGTTGTTGATTTAACTACGGGTATTTTTTTCAGAGTAGATAGACTGAAGACTTTTCAACGCGTACAGTTCAGCAGTCAATAAATTCTTACTCAGTTTGTATTAAATTTAAGATTCCATCCTTACTTACCAATTCCGAGAGGTTTCACGGCTGAGAGGAGGTTTTAATGATTTCCTGCTTTATTTTTCGCAAATTATTTGTATGGCAAACAGTGTTGCTTAATTAAATTTCTGTTTGCGTTAGCGACAAACTCATTCTCTGCGCCACAAACGTCCAGTGCCTCCACCATTCATCAATTCATTCATTGCCGATTTGATGTTGGCAATTTGCACCGGTTTAACGATCCTTTGTCGCATGTTTATATAGACGCCAATATATTTTGTTTGCATTTAGTTATAAATCTATTCTCTTAATTCATTGCTCTGCAAGTTCATTGTACAATGTACATACTTACTGGTACATAAATACTCGGATGATACTTCTTTGTTCGGCGCATGCACAGTTTGGTTTTTTGGATTGGTTGTAAGCGATTCTGAATCAGCAGCAATAACAGCAGCAACATGACGCACTCTCTGGTGGCAGGATTAATAGTGGAATCGCCCATAAATATGCTTGTGCGCGAATCGAATCATAAACAGTGTGTTACAGATTTATATACGGATATAATACTTATATGTAGGCGCCCCCTAGGGGAGCCATACTCGCACAGTGGTACGATTGAGATCACCTTATGTACATAATACAAAAACGAAAAAGTCAACAGATGTAATGCTGTAAATGTAGGTATGTACATATGAACACATTCAGTATGAAAAGAAAAAATATTTATTTTTTTTTTCAAAAGTTATTGCATTATTATTTTAAATATACATCACAACTTCTCTTATCTAAACCAAAATATTAAAAAAAGAAATACATGGAGAAACGAACATGAGTTCCACTGTGCACACATACAATGTAAATACCCACAAAAAAATCTAAGGCTTTTTAAGAATTAAAACGTCAGATTTAAAGGCTTACGAAATAATGCCTGAAAATTATAAGGATAGAAAATTTGTAAGGCGTAAGGCCTAAAATAAGGCTTGTTTTCCTGTGTTGATGTCATCAGGCCATAAGGAGTACTCTCTCTCTGAGAGCACACCTTATTCCAAAGGCTTATCCGCCTAGATAAGTGTGAGAGAATTAGAAGCAGACAGAGTGAGTGCATAACAGAAGCAGAGCTGCCAGCGTACTCCGTTTTTAGACCTGATTTGTCAACAATAAGCAAAACTTTTTTGCCGGGTATATTCACCAACATATTAGTATGTGACAGGATTTTCATCATCAAAACAGCTGCAATAAATGAGCTCGGACAGAATCAAATTAATATCAACAATGCGAAAACAAACAAATACTAAAAGCGAACAGAGTAAAGAAAATTGTAAATGATGAGGCGAGATGGCTGATGTCCATGCACAGTTAAATCGCAGTCAACTATGTATACGTTTATATGTAGTTCTATACATTTTACATTTTGTCTTTATACGAGTATCGATGCATCATTATATGCGCCCCCTTTTATTAGGTCACAGTAATTGGCCACTGTCATGATGTCATCACCTCGTATTTTATCACTTTGCTTCAAAAATAAAATAAAAATTGCAAACATATAGGTTAGCGTGAATTGCTAATCCCTTTAATCAATGCTATTCCACTCTATTTGTCACACAAAAGGGGCAAGTTTGCTGATGCAATTCAAGTACAATCCACTCGGCGATTCCAGTCATTCCATGTAGCTTATACACGTGTCACGTGCAAAGCCTCTTCAGGGGCGACAATTTTAATCAGTCTTCAAGTACTCAGGTGCCGAATGTTTATTTAAATAACTAGAGCAGAGTTTATACAATGTTACTTACATACATTCATACTTACATATCGTCGCTGCGCCAACAAAAAGAGCTATACGTTTTTCAGCAACTTTTCAGGAGAGCAAAAAAACCGTTTTCTGGTGATCCTAGAGAATATTTTTTCTAGTTTGAATTGTTAACTAATGATACTACACATATGTAATAGACTTGTGCAATTTTTTTTTACTTTTTTTTACCAACCACTTCGCATGAAGCATTTGCGCCGTTTTACAGCACATAGCTCTTTTTACAAATTGTTTAAATTTGCTAGTAGGGGTAAGAAATCGTGAAAGATGTGTATACAATTCTTCGCTAGGGTCCGATGCAATTAGCGATAGCTTGGAAATGCATTATTTAATTGACCAGTGCCTCTCCTATTTTGAAAATTGGTCACATACGCTTTTTTTAAATAATTTTTTTACACAAAAATAACCTGAAATCAAAAAACAATTATACGAAAATTGATGTATAACTGATTTTACAAAGCATTTCTACTACTGAGAGCATATAGCTGTGTTTGATAACTTCTAACCAAAGAAGGATATCAGAAAACGGGAAATGCAGAGATGTGGCTAGCGGATAGCGCTAAATAAATATGTAATAAAAAAAAAATCGAAAAAAACATATAACTGAATTTGTTGGCGCAACGACGATATGTAAGGTGCATTGCCGTGTAGTTTTTGTAGTGGACAGGGGCATGTTTAGATTAGCTGTGCGCTTATTGTATTACAAGTGCTTGAACGCGATTCTAATTTTTGTATTTCTAATCAATTCAAGTACACGCACACATACATACATACTTAGCGATAAACGTTAAAAAGTCTATCTCAAGTTTTATATGGAGTTCATAGCGATTCTCTGATTACGGAATTATTTCTATGGCATTGAAATTTTATTTGTGGAAGCGCTTAAGTTTCTATCACTTATGAAATTATGTACTATCTTAGATCGTAAGATTATAAAAATCAGCAAGTATGGGTTGTTCTCTATTGATTGCAGAAATATAAATGGTCTTTCTACGATAACTAATGAGATTTTGCTGCATATTCAATTCAATTTTCAATGTCTAGACCTCAGAATTGTGAGACCTATATATCTAAGTCAAGATAAAAATAAATTTAAACTGCATAACCCGCTGCATCGAAGGGAAGTCAAGAGTCTTTTAATTTTGTCACTCGCTTTTTAATCATAATTATTGACGTATGAGTGTCTATTCTCATATCCAACAAAGAAATAGACGCCCCTTTCAACTTAATTGGCAATCTCCATTACAATGCTTTAAATTTTAAGTATGCAAACGATAAGAGAGGTGACATGAAACATAACACCCGCCAGTGAAAATGTACAAGCATTCAGTGAAATAATTCCCAAACCAACAACTGAATATGTGGTTCAGTAGTGATTGACAAATTCACATGGGAATTGCAAATGCTGGCAGGCAAAATACTATGTACAAATAAGTTTACATATAATATGGTAGATAGCGACAGCTCGACAGCCAACTGCTGCTGTTGCTGCTCCTGCTGCTGTTTGTGGACACAGCAAGAGTTGCTTCAACAGATTGCCGCCGCATACATGGGTACATACATACATACCTACATACAATATGAAAATTAATGTCACTTGACTATAAGAACTCCAAATACAGATATTGACAAGTGTTTCTAATAATTTTCTTATCTCGTTAACTGCTCTTGGCACTTAGCTTATCGCGCCTACAGCAAGAGTGGGGGCGTTTACATGTCGAGCTCCTCTCACAATCAAGTGCATCTGGTGGCATATATGTGCTTACATACATACATATGTATGTGTTGATAACACTGGATCACAAAATGAAATTTTTTGTCTGTACTTTCAACGTGACTATCCTACCTATATGTAAAATCGGTCGCTGATTCCGAAAATCGGGTTCATTTTTAATTCTATGGGAAGGTTTTTGAGATATCGGCAATTTACCGTTATTTGGCCAATTGCTCCACTTAATCCTGTATACCTCTTTAACGCAGTGAGCTATCTTCTTTGGAGTGACACCATACGAAAGAAAATTAAATTTCCTTTTCATGGCTGCTATAACATTTTTCCCTAACTCTTATAGTCTCTGAAATATTAACGATTCAATTTGATTTTTTTCGATTTTTTACGATTTTTTGAAGAAAAAATTGACTTTGTCAGGCAATATCTTTAAAACCAATGTTTTCACCTTCGGTTTTACTCCTTTACGTGAAGCTCCATTCTATTGGGAAAAAGATAAGCTATCAACGAAGAAAATCCATGGTAAAATGGAAAAGTTATAGGCGATCAAGTAAATACACCCAAGTCGCGCAATGCCTCTGCACGGGTATATTCTATGCATATTATACCAATACCTACACATCTGCAGTAGCAGCACATTGGCAGCGCAGTAGGTAACAGCGCATTTACGGGATAACATGCATAGAATATACCCGTGCAGAGGCATTGCGCGACCTGGCTGTATTTACTTGATCGCCTATAACTTTTCCATTTTACCATGGATTTTCTTCGTTGATAGCTTATCTTTTTCCCAATAGAATGGAGCTTCACGTAAAGGAGTAAAACCGAAGGTGAAAACATTGGTTTTAAAGATATTGCCTGACAAAGTCAATTTTTTCTTCAAAAAATCGTAAAAAATCGAAAAAATTCAAATTGAATCGTTAATATTTCAGAAACTATAAGAGTTAGGGAAAAATGTTATAGCAGCCATGAAAAGGAAATTTAATTTTCTTTCGTTTGGTGTCACTCCAAGGAAGATAGCTTACTGCGTTAAAGAGGTATAAAGGATTAAGTGGAGCAATTAGCCAAATAACGGTAAATTGCCGATATCTCAAAAACCTTCCCATAGAATTAAAAATGAACCCGATTTTCGGAATCAGCGACCGATTTTACATATAAATAGGATGGTCGCGTTCAGAGTATTTTTTGGCTGTAGAGCAGTGTAATCATGAGGCATTTCGTTGCCAATCCCTGCAAAAAATGTGCGATCAATCCCGAAAGAGATTTGTCCTCGATTGATCTCTTTCGAGAACAATCGGTCCACTATTAGTCCCCGATTGTTCCCGTACTAATTGTAGATCAATTGTTCCCGAACGGGTATAAATGTAGATTAATCGCTTTCATCCCGAACGTGTATAAATGTAGATTAATCGCTTTCATTCCGAACGGGTACAAATCTAGATTCCTTAAATGTTGAAATTTTACAAAAATGTGCAATGTATTTAAAAAATTGTAGAACAATCGGTAAAACGAATTGAACACCCTTTTTTAATAACAATTTTAACAAAATGTTGCCTAAAATATCCTATGAAAAAATCCTTTACATTACGCTCATATAATGCATACTCAAAACTTACAATTTTTTAAATTTATTTATTGAGATTTTTTTTACAAAAGTAAAACATTATTTAAATATACATTAACATTTACAATTTTTTAAGGAAAAATCTACATTTGTACCCGTTCGTGCTGAAAGCGATTGATCTACATTTGTACCCGTTGGGGATGAAAGCGATTAATCTACATTCGTACCCGTTCGGGATGAAAGCGATTGATCTACATTTGTACCCGTTCGGTATGTTAGTGATTAATCTACATTGGTACCCGTTCGGGTATACAAGTTGAACAATTAGTCTCTTCATAGGACATGCTCGAACAAATGCAATCAATTCACTCCATATAAAGGGATGTAAAATTGTATTAGTCGCATGCTCCCTTGCGGTTGATCCCGGACACGTCCCGGATTAATCGCATTTTTTGCAGGGATGGCCTAATTGTATGTTGAGTGTGAAAATGTTCCTAGCTTGACATCCACTTACACTGGTCGACAAAATTTCAACAAATTTTTGTTACAGAGATAAAACTCTTCTTTTCTAAAGGATTTCGGTACGCTGAATCCGAATCTGAAGTCCGATTTTCTGTAATACGTACAGTTTTTTAGATATTCATGCCCAAAGAGGCGAAAAACACGTTTTTTGGCTATATTCGCCCCTCAATATCTTTTAAATTACTTACTTATTTTAAAAACTGATTAAAGCTATTGAAAGCCCGGCCATTTCTCTTGAAGACAACGTTTTAATTTTTCGGATATCTAATTTAGGTATATAGTAATATATGTTTTTGCACAATAAGGTATTTTTCGTCGAAAACAACTTCAGCATTTGTAGCATGTTATAGGCGCAATCAAATTTTGTAGTTGCTCAGCAGAACAATTTTTTTTACGAAGCCACTTACATACGTCCATAATATAATAAACTGCCTAAAAGCGTGCTTCAAAATTTTTAATTAAATTTGTATGGAGAAAATATTGCAAAACTAATGAAGCTTAATATGCAATATTGCAAGTCACAAGAAAGATATCTGAAATATTAAAACGGGTTCTTCAAGAGAAATGTCAGCGTTTTCAATAGCTTTAATCAATTTTTAAAATAAGTATGTAATTTAAAAGATATTGAGGAGTGAATATAGCCAAAAAACGTGTTTTTCGCCTCTTTGGGCATGAATATCTAAAAAACTGTACGTACTACAGAAAATCGGACTTCAGATTCGGATTCAGCGCAACGAAATCCTCTAGAAAAGTAGAATTTTATTTCTGTAACAAAAACTTGTCGACCGGTGTTATAGATACGAAATCATGTACTACATAAGTCGCATGTATTACTGGTTGTCTGTTAACAAATTTAATTGAAACGATTACAAAAGCAATGATGAAGATGATTGAGATATTTAGATATATCAGGCGGAACGTATATTGCACGTTTTAACTAAAAAAAATGTTTTTTGGGAAAATGCAAACAATTTTTGTAATTGGAAAGAGTCGAACCGTTTCTCAGCAACAATTTATGTTAAAAAAAAAACCCAATTTTTACATGAAAACGATGGTGCAGTGCAATAACGCCCGTGGGCGATCCACAATAGAAGCTTTACCTAAAACTCTTTGGAATTATAATAACCCCGGTATATAATAGATAGTATATTATTAAGCATTTCTAATAAATACACATCTTATCATCCGAAAAACTTAATGCTACATACAAACATACATACATATGTAAATAGATAACATTCGAATAAAACATACATACATCTATAGTATAAAACCACAATTCTTACTTGCTATTGAAAGATCAATTAAAGCTCTCGTAATTAACTAAAGTTTTATTCCTTTCATCGTTGATTTGCGAATGTACCACAGTTCGAGCCAAATCCTGAAATCCTCTGTCAGTAGAACTGTGCAATGATACCCAATGCAGCTTCACATCTCCACGTATATATATAGTATCCACCACCTCTGGTCGCATATGATATTTGAATTCGAGTAAAAACTGGCCATCCAAATAAATTCGATACGCATCTTCAACGCACAATATCGCTATACGAAATGCCTTACCAGGCGCAAATTCCGTATCTATGTACGAACTCTCTTCTGGTGACCAAGAGCCATCATACCAAGCGCAGCGTACAATTTTAGCTTTTGAGATATTTTCGCTTTTGTTGGAAAACTTGGAGGCGAAATGGAAGGCGACAATCGGATGTGGCCAAATGTAAACGTCTTTCTGTAAATTGATAAAGAATGATGTTGGCAACAATTTCACACGCCCCATGATTTTCAAGTAACGACCCGCTTTCAACATATTCTTTGGTAGAACGGCCAAATAGGGCGTTGCGATCTCCTCACTCCATTTTAGTACTCTGCGTGTAAGACTGCGCCTCCATTTGCTACCGGTTGCTGTTTCCGCGCTAAGCACTTCTTCAATGGCTTCTCTCGAGCTAGAGCGCATAAGTATTACATCAACTGTATTAATTTTAATCAAACGTTCTGGATATCGTTCAACTTGGGAACGTTTTTCCATTGTTACATTAGTAACTCCACCTTTGACTGTTAGTTTGGTAATCAATGTAAATGGTATGTAATGTAGGTAGGAGGCAAAATGATAACCATTTACAGATATTAGGAACGCGCTATCGGTTATAAGTGTTTGTATGTTGAATGGCTTGCCGCGTCGCAACGAAAATGGGAGTGTTGAGGAACTCTCTCCATTCTTCCAGCGATTCTTTATTCTGGAGTTGCGGTGAATGTAATTTTGCGGCAGTCGCACTTGGAGGCTTAGGGCTATATCGCCTTCATCCTTGTCTACGAGCAGTTCAATTAAAAATCTGTAATACAAAAGGAATACTGTTTGTTGACCTTTAAGGAATAGTATCAGATGTTGTAGAAAAATACATAATCCATGTTTCTGAAAACAAGGGCACGTCTAAAAGCTTATAAGGAGAGAAGGAGTCAATCTGGTGTAGCCGTAAATCGCTCATTTAAGGAGTCCCCACAGATTCTTATGAGTTGCCTAAAGCACCGTTTTGGGACTTCAAAATCGAATAATTTTCATACATATATATGTATTTTAAGACATTTTGGAAGTCTTTCTGTGATGGTGTTCGCACCATAGGACTCCTCTGGTTTTCTAGGTGGTTTTGCAGTCTTTTGTTTACGTACCGTTCACATGTTAATAAAATTTGTCCGCTAATAACGAAGCAAACGCCTTCTTCTAATATTCCAAGCTCGTCGCTTTCATATACCACCTTCACATTTCCATAATCGTATTCTTCGTTCTGGCCATGAAACGAGTCGTGATTAGCTTTGAAATGATTTGCAATTGTAAGAATAAAAAGTTTACCATTAGTAAAGAAGTGTCATGCATTTTTTCCATAGTATTCGCATTTCCCATTATTATTAGCGCCAGTCCTTTTGAAATAAAATATTCATTTATGTTCAACACTTTCCATCAAAACAAAAATAAACGGTTTGAAGAAACCAAAATAAAATCGATAAATTCAGTTTTTTACTTTGAAAATCAATAAATCAAGTCAGATGTTTCCGACAAGAGCCTTCTTGAAAATGTATTTTGAGCTGTTCTTAAAGTTGAGGAAGGTAGCTCTAATGAATTTTAGGCCGAACTCATTAGGATTTGTTTTGCCGACTAACTGGGTGAACCTACAGTTTTGTGCCGGCTCCGAACGTCTAATGCATTTTTTTTTTGTGATGAGCTTATTCATGGCAAAAATATGCTCGGTGGGTATTCTGAACACTGAAGAGAGGAGCCGACCACTGCTCCTCATTTTCTACCGGATTCTGCTCTGTTAGCTGACACTTTTCATACAAAATGTTAGCGACCTTAAGATACCTTTAGAGAGTATGCCAGTTTGCCAGATACTCATTAAAGTGGTCGTAACTGATTCTGCCAATTGTTTCTATTTTGAATAAGTGAAATGATTTCAAAGTATTTGGATTAAATCGTGGATAGTGTCGAAATGGAGAATAAAATATACGCTCTTTTTTCCAATTCCATTACATACTTCATCGAACGTACAGTATCGTGTTCACTTGTCGTTAAATTTAATGTGTTTGTTTATTTTTCGCAACTCTCTGATGGCGTTTTATTTCTACGAAAAAATGTTGCCCTCCTATATCCCAATTATCGAATTACGCAGCCAGGCTTTCTATAAAATGGCTGAGTTTATAGACAAACTAGTTAATTAGAAGTAAATATTCGGTGAAATGACCAGACAAACTTACAAAATGGCTAAGAAAACCAAACAGGGCAACATCATTTCGAGAACAGAAAACGCTGTAACGCCATATTGCCCAAACGAATGCAATTATTATTCAGTGATGCCAGATAATTTCCGCTAAAATTCCCACATAAATTGCAAAAAATTCCGTCAATAAATTCGCAGGTCCTCATTGGATATTCATGTTATGAAACCGTAGTAGTGAAATGGAAGGGAGCGATAAAAAAATTTAAATTCCAATTACATTAGATATGCATTACGTTCTGAGCTTTTATTTATGGTGATACATATACAGAAATGCCTTGATGAAATACGTTAAAAGTATGCTTAGATATAAATTAAAATTTCAATGAACTAAGGATTAATATACATTTTTTTCAAAAATGTTAAAAATTTATTTTTTTCCTTTTAATTATACTTTTTTTATTAATATTAAATAAAATCTTTATTTTTTAATAATTTTCCTCGATCTGCCACCACTGCAGCTGGTCTAAGCCAAAGAACGTAAATTACGTTCCACCAAAGAACGTATATACAAAATACGTTCTTTGGATTTATGTAAATATTGGCGGCCATTGGCTTCACAACTGCCGCTTAACATCTGCACAAACCATTTACATGTGTGGTCATATTCTGCTCCCTGTTGTATCCAGTTGTTTCTGCTTTTTCAAATTTAGCCTTTAGTTTGGATGGCACTGCTTTTTTTTATACTCAGCTGTACTAGTACACAGAGTATTATAGTTTTAATCACATAACGGTGGATTGTAACAGAGTGAAATAATCGAGATAGATATAGACTTATATATATCAAAATAATCAGGGTGAAAAGAGAAATCGATTGAGCCATGTCCGTCCGTCCGTCCGTCTGTCCGTCCGTCCGTCCGTCCGTCTGTCCGTCCGTCTGTAAACACTCTAACTCGCGCAAAAATTGAGATATTTTGATGAAATTTGAAATGCAAGTTGGTATCGAGACCGGGACGGTTGGTATTGAAAATGGGCGAAATCGGACCATGACCACGCCCACTTTTCCTATATAGAAAAAATCGGAAATTTGGTATCTCAGTCACTAATATAGCTGGAGCGATGAAATTTTACCCACGTGTTGAGCTCAGGCCCCTAGGAAGAAATTTGATGATATTTTGGAAAATGGGCGGTGCCACGCCCACTTATTAAGGGGCAAACATTGAAAGTTTTATGAGTCATAACTCAGAAACCATTGAAGATATATCGATGAAATTTGGTATGCGTGATTTACTTACCTAGGCAAACATTTGGACGGAAAATAGTAAAAATCGGTTGACGGCCACGCCCACTTTTATATATTTGTATTATAAAGTGACCTAATAAAAACATTTTAAGCGATATCTCTGTCAAATATAAAGATCTATCACTGAAATTTTGTGGGAGGAGTCCAACTACGGACATAAAGCAAAAAACACAAAAATTTTGGAAAATGGGCGGTGCCACGCCCACTTATTAAGGGGCAAATATTGAAAGTTTTATAAGCCATAACTCAGAAACCGTTGAAGATATATCGACGAAATTTGGTACGCGTGATATACTTACTTTGTCAAATATTTGGACGAAAAATTGCCAAAATCGGTTGACGGCCACGCCCACTTTTATATATGGGAAACATAAAGTGACCTAATAAAACATTTTAAGCGATATCTCTGTCAGATATAAAGATATATCATTGAAATTTTATAGCAGGAGTCCAACTGCGGACATAAAACGAAAAACACAAAAATTTTGGCAAATGGGCGTGGCACCGCCTCTTTTTATAAACAGGAATATACGAGATTTCTGAGCCCATAACTCGACAAATGATTTATATATAATGACTAAACTTGGTGTGTACACTTTTATTACATGTGGTAATACATGTTGAAAATTTTAGCGAAATCGGTTGACGACCACGCCCACTTTTATATATGGGTATTATAAAGTGACCTAATAAAAACATTTTAAGCGATATCTTTGTCAAATATAAAGGTACATAATTCATTGAAATTTTGTGGCATGAGTTCCACAATAGACCGGAAACAAAAAGTAGAAAAATTTTTGAAAATGGGCGTGGCACCGCCTCTATTTAGACAAAGGAATATACGAGATTTCTTAGCCTATAACTCGACAAATAATTGAGATATTATGACGAAACTTGGTTTATACACTTTTATAACTTGTGTTAATAGACATGCAAAAATTTATTGAAATCGGTTTATGACCACGCCTACTTTTTAGCATAGATATTTCTGGAACAACCTTTAGGAATTTGAAAATGAAATTTTGCACAAAGAATAATATTCATATGCTTAGTTGGATGATTGATAAAAATTTTGAAAATGGTCGTGGCTACGCCCACTTTATGCAGCACTCGCTTTATATTAATTACACCGTGTTTCCATCAAACGCAAACAAACAATGAAAGCATACAGCTGAGTATCTAATGGTCGATTCCACTCGAACTTAGGCTTCCTTACTTGTTTGTTTTAGTATGGCCACAGACCATGTGTGACAAAGGGCGCTTCTGATCGTACAGGAATCGGTAAAGCATTATGCAATGACTGCGCATAAAGGCAGGCAACAAAAAATATGGCAAGTATTGTATTTTGCCTGTTGGATGTGAGAGTCCGAAAATTCTCACCGTCGGAGTGTACAACAACAATTACACGGTGCTCGACGAGCGTTGTCCCAATGTTAAAATTCTTGTATGAATAGATGAGATCGGACCCCAGGAATGTGTTCGCTCTCTGCTACTACTTTCAGAAGCAATTTAATTTCGGAAGTACCTCGTAAGGTTTCAGCTAAAAAATGTGTTTATGTATGTGCACTGTGCTTTTCTTACAAAAGTAATTTGCGCATCATGATGCGTCTCTAAACATACTTCCTATCATCTTTCCATAACCTCGATTTGGATGCCAGCGCATAATCCGTTTATCGACAAAGGAAATACGTTCGATTAATGCCATAAACTATACGATCAAAATTAAGGCTTGAGTTTTTTGTGCAATTGATTTTTTATTTATTTAATTAAATGTCGTCGTACCGTACGAAAAGTAGCACATTCAAAATTTCTGACGAAAAGAAGCAATTAAAAAAATGTGTACGAAAATGCAATTTTGACTTTGGCTGACGTCAAGCCCAAGAATTCTGGTGCTAATCTCCGTAATGTACGCCGATGTTCGTATATATGTATGTAGGTATATGATGTTAAAAGCTTTTAGAGATTCCAATAATAAAGCGATAATAAATTCTATGAATTTGCAATTTTTGTTTTCGTTTTGTGCAATGCACAGACACATTTGTTGTCTCCATAAATTTTTTATTTTATACAAACATACATATGTAAAAAGTTAACGTCCCTGCAGTAAAAATCCGCAATGAATCCTTAACGAATCACTGATGCAATTCACCTATGACGAGGAGGCATCAGTGAATACTTTCATATAAGGACTGATGAATTTTTCATATAAATGGTTTGCTTTCCTCAGAAAAAAAAAAACAAGAACAAATAAAAATATACTGAGTTATGACGACAGTGATGAATATTCAACAAGGAATCATCACTGATCCTCCAGCAGTGAAACAAATTTACTGCAGGGGTGTTTTGTTTGTTTATACATATATATAATTTTAATTTTACAGTACTTTTAAAGTAATCAATATAAATTTTATATGCAGTATATAGTATATCGGTTAGTATAGTCTTTTAAAAAAGTACCACCTAGGTATATAATATTTATACATATACATACATACTTACGGGTACACACGGTAGGCAGGAAGCGACGATAGGTTGCATGAAAATGTCGAGAAAAAAGGAAAGTGGGGTTGTGTTATGTGATGTTTATAGATGGAACATCCGTTGAAATTAAAATCCGAGCTGCTCCTTTTTCAAGGATATCCACATTTTTTGTTTTTTTTGAAAGGATCAAATATTGAGGAAATCGAATATTCGCCACCGTCCAAATTTTTCCGATTTCAATACATTATTTGGTCGCTAAGGGATACAAAAAAAGGTATTAAAAAGAAAACAGGACACCTGTAGTGGAAAAATCCAATGTGAACAGGACCTAAAGGATAACCACTGAAATATAAAATAACACAAAAAGTACCCACTTTAATTTGCGTATAACTCCTAAAATGTTAACTCTACGTGAAAATTTCTTATTATATGTTTCATTCAGAATAAATAAAGAAATATTTCTTTAATATACAATTTTGATGTACCTGCAGTGCTTAATGTACTTTTGTGCATCTAAAGTGAAAATTTCAAAAAAAGTACGTTTTTTTTATGGTGCTATTTTAAGTTCAAATATTTTTCTAGTTTATGTAAATATTTTAATCTAATGATCCAACTCTCATTCCTACACATCTCTACGTTAATACTAAAAAAGAGTTAGAGCTGAGATACGCGCTAGCTGTGCACGGTGGGCGGGAAGCAACAATAGGTTGCATGGGAATATCGTAAAAACGATGGCCCAACGAATATGTGCCTAGCTGTGTGCTGGTACTAATTTTCGTTTAAAAAAAATGTTGGAGATTTTATTCACGCTTGCTGTGTGTTTATGAAGTATATTAGAATATCAGTTTACGTAAGTGTTTAGCCGGCGATCGTTTTTTCGATATTTTCATGCAACCTATTGTTGCTTCCCGCCCACCGTGCACAGCTAGCGCGTATTTCAGCTCCAATTCTTTTTAATATTAACGTATAGATATGTAAGAATGAGAATTGGATCATTAGATTAAAATATTTACATAAACTAGAAAAATATTTGAACTTAAAATAGCACCATAAAAAAAACGTACTTTTTTTGAAATTTTCACTTTAGATGGACCAAAGTGCATTAACCACTGCAGGTACATCAAAATTGTATATCAAAGAAATATTCCTTTATTTATTCTGAATGAAACATATTATAAGGAATTTTCACGTAGATTAACATGTTAGGAGTTATACGCAAATTAAAGTGGGTACTTTTTGTGTTATTTTATATTTCAGTGGTTATCCTTTAGGTCCTGTTCACATTAGATTTTTCCACTACAGGTGTCCATTTTTCTTTTTAATACCTTTTTTTGTATCCCTTAGCGACCAAATAATGTATTGAAATCGGAAAAATTTGGACGGTGGCGAATTTTCGATTTTCTCAATATTTGATCCTTTCAAAAAAAACAAAAAATGTGGATATCCTTGAAAAAGGAGCAGCTCGGATTTTAATTTCAACGGATGTTCCATCTATAAACATCACATAACACAACCCCACTTTCCTTTTTTCTCGACATTTTCATGCAACCTATCGTCGCTTCCTGCCTACCGTGTACAGGTAGTTTACAACATATGTATGCATATACATCTGTAATAACACGGAAAGGCTATAGGTATTTAGGTATTTTCGAAATATAATTAAAGATTAGATATACATTATTTAGTATACATACATATATGCATACAAACATACATATGTATGTACGTATGTTACAACTATTTTTGGCGTAATTACATAAAACATCACAAATACAAAAAAGCGAATTTGTATTAAAAAAAATAAAGAAACTTTCAAGTAAAAAATCGCAAAATTATAAATTGACTTTGCTTTTAAAGCTTTCGTAGTCTATGACTAAAATTAGTTATTGTCTTAGAGAAATTACAACTAATTCGAGTTAGTTTTTAAACGATTAAGAAGTGTGCTTCGCAGTTCGTTAAAGTAAGTTTAAGTCAACTAGTTTGTCAAAATAAAATAAAAAGCAATATAATTATTATAATCGTAAATATGCTTTAAACTACGTTCTGTAGCTTTATTTTTCTTATTTTTAGTTTAGCGATTAAGTAATAAAAAAGTGAACTTTCCTTAACAACATACATTGCAAATCTTACATAATATATACATACATACATAGCAGAAAGAATTAATAATAATAAGAAAAGTAAAGCAATGCCGTTTTATGACTTGGGCGGCTGCACCTTCAGACCTCTTGTAAACTCCTTTAGGGCGAATTATGTGGAATTCTATAAGAAAAGAAATAATTTTTTACAACTGAAATTAGACTAGCATATTTAGAAAAGTTGCAGCTATAAATCAAGTGAGATATGCATTAAATTATTTTAGTTTTCTTGCAATTCCTTTGTTATCTTTATTTCTATCTAACTACTATCCAAAACAATCCCAGCTTTATCAAAAATATTGATTACAGCTTCCATTTTCTAAATTTCTCCTTTTATATGAGAAATATCTAACAGTAAAAACAATACAAAAGAGAAAATGCAAAGGCTTAAAAGCTGTGACACAATTTCCGTAAAAAATCTGGTTTGTTTCAATACCCACAAAAAGTGGATTTTGCCGATTTGTGTTGTGGCAGAAAATCAACCGTAAAAGTCGCCTGGGATAACAGTTTTTGTCAGGGACCGAAAATAGCGGTTATTTTTTTTTTTTTGTGTGGTGAAAAGGTTACGCAAAAATAACCTTTATCTTCTTTTGGTCCTTAATAACCATTATAAAAACCAAAAAACCGTTTTGGGCCTGAATAACCGTTATGGCAACCAAAAAAGTGTTTTGGGCCTGAATAACCGTTATTCAGATTTTTATTCTTTTTTGGTCAGCAATAAAAATCAAGCCTATTTATTTGTCAATATTTCTGAACGATATTGGTATCAAATTAAAGGTGTTGAGCAGGGCTTTTACATAGAGGTGTATTTGTTAAGATTCGTAGGTCGAGTTCCCAGTTATGGGTGAAAAAGTGGACCCGGATGCCCTGGAATGTTTTAAGCAATATTGGTATAAAATTAAAAGAAGTAATCAGAGCTACAATCCCTGCTCAACACCTTTCATTTGATACCAATATCGTCCAGAAATATTGACAAATAAATAGGCTTGATTTTTATTGCTGACCCAAAAAAAATAAAAATCTGAATAACGGTTATTCAGGCCCAAAACAGTTTTTTTTTTGCCATAACGGCTATTCAAGCCCAAAACACTTTTCTGATTGCCATAACGGTCACTCAGTCCCAAAACGGTTTTTTGGTTTTTATAATGGTTATTAAGGACCAAAAAAATTTTTTTTCTTATGATAATGGTTAAATATGACTTTTACCCCATTTCTCTTACAACCGTTACGTCCCTGGTTTTTGTTGATCCATAAAATAACCGCCAATAACACAGCTATTCGTATGTGCTCGCCGTAACAATGCAGTGTTTGACTGAAAGTTTGCTGAAAAAAAGTTTCCCAAAATCCTTAACCGTAACGAATCAAATCGAATTTTTCAATGTGATTTAAGGCCCTTGGCCACTTACAATCTGGATTGAGAGGAATTGTATAAGTGTGAGTGTCGGGTGATTGACGCAAATATCTAAAATTTTGATCAACGCGAGCCGACAGCGAGCCTACAACAAGTACGTGTAGCACGACGACTGCCGATTACACTAACACACACAAAAAACACTCAAACTGGACAATCCAGATTGTAAGTTGCCGAGGGGCTTTAGAAGAGCAAAGCAACTTTTCTGTTTTGAAGAACAACCGCTAACTAATTTCTAGTTTAAGATTCTTTATTTCCATTCGCAACTTTTTATCTTCTTACCTCATTTTTCCCTTTACTATCCCTCCCTCGTTGGTTACCACACTTTGGTCTTAGTCATATTTGAACATTGGATTTGTGTAAATGCGCCTCGTGCCCTTTGGCGATGAATTCGCTAACAATACGACACTACGCAATTTAATATCACCCTGTATATACACCGTGTCAACAATATCCGGTTTTATCCGATACTTGAACTCGGTTATTAGTTTGTTATTCAAGTAAACTTCAAAGGCATTCTCAGCACAAACGATGGCCAAGCGAAATATTTTGCCCGGGCGAAAGTCCGTATCTAATTCCGAACGTTCCTCCTCCGCCCACGCGCCATTGAACCAAGCATTTCGACACACAATGGCTTTGCCGATGGCGCCGCTTTGTTTCGAGAAACGCGGATTGAAATGAAAGGCGATAGTTGGATGCGGCCAATAGTGTCGACCTTTTTGTAGGTTGATGTAAAACGATTGCGGTAATAATTTCGCTCGCCCCACTATCTGTAGACAACGTCCGATTTTAAGCGAGTCCGGCGGCAACAGGCCATAGTAAGGAAGTGGTATGCCACAGGCAATGTTTTTCATTAAGGCAATGGAGCTGCTGAAACCAAGCGGCGCCCAATCCAAACTCGAGCCATCGGTTTCATCGTATGGCAACAGCGCCGTCTTATCGCCATCAGGCTGCTCATCGAATGTGTTCAGAGTGACGCATATCTCTTTCGGCTCAACGCCGGGTATGTGCTCGGGATAGCGCTGCACCTCCGCGCGTTGCATGCTCACATTCTCCACATCGCCCTTGACCTCGATGGTGGAGACCGAAGTGTATGGCAAACGATGGGCATACTGCGCAAAATGTACACCATTCACCGATATTAGATAATCACTGTCTGTTATGAATATTTGCATGGCGAATGGGCTGCCGCGGTGCAATGAGAATGGCAGTGCTGACGAGACCTCCTCCTTGCCCCACACGCCTTTCGCTTTGGTATTACGTACAATGTAGTTTTGTGGCAGTCGGGGATTGATGTGCAGAGCAACATCTCTGGTTGTATTTTCGATGATGAAATTGATGGAGAACCTTTGGGAGAATTAAAGATGTGTGTGGTTGTGGTTAAAGATTAACTTTGCGAGGTTTAGTGGTTAGTTGACTTACCGCTCACAATTTAGCAAAATCTTGCCGGTTATTTTGAAGCTCACACCTTCCTTTAGTGTGCCGATCTTTTCATTTTGGTAGACGGGCGTTAGTTCCACGTAGTCGTAGAATGAGCTCTGAAATTGAGAGTGAATTGTGAAGAATTTAATTTTATTCTTTTTGTATTTTATACATATTATGTAGATATACAGAGGCTCTCAGAAGTATTTTGCATAATTCATTTATTAAGAAAACGTTAGAAATTCGCATATTTTTCGAACTGTTTTCGAAATTTTTTTAATGTGGTATTATAGCTGAATCTCCATACTACAAAAGCACATTCATTAAAAAATCAAAATGCATTTCATCTTTTTTATAAAATTAAAGAAAGGAAAAAAGGCATACATTTTTGCTCACAAAAGTATTTTGCATATTAGTAATTTTGGTGAATAAATGCATCTACAACCTGTTTAATATTTTTATGATATCCGTTCTTTTTCGAAATGGCTTCCAAGAGTCTAGGGATGGGCTCTGCTAATTTTTGGCAGAATTCCGGAGGTTTTTTGTCCCATTCCTCGGCCAAAACCGCATTTGGATAATTTTTTGGGGAAATCTTCGATTTTCTCACATGATCTTCAAGATAGGATCAACAATTTTGAATGGTTCTTATATCGGAGCTTTGAACACAAACTTGGAAGTGTTTTTTATTCCAAAGTGTTCACATTTTAACATCAAGAGTGATATTTTTCGGAAAAAAGTTGCTAGTACAAAGAAGAACCTCACTAGAAGAACGTGATATATTGAGAGAAAATCAACTAAACCCCCACACACAAGCTCCTACAATAAACAGAAAACTAAAACCAATACTCAACAATCAAGTATCGGACGAGGCAGTGCACAGAGTACCGAGAAAAACCATATTCACCGCCAAGTACTGCGCAACCAACTCTCTATCTCAAAGTGTCTTATTTTCCCCAACAAACACAAAATAAAAAAAAAAATTGACATTTCTAAAATCATAATTTTAAGTGCCGAAAGCTAATATAATATTTTTGAGTCGTATTTTATGGCGAAAGCCCAATTAAGAGATGAAAATCAAAAACATTAAAGCGATTGTTAAGCACTGTAGGAGTTTGTGATCAATCGAGGCTCATAATGTTTCTATATCACCTCAGTGAGTTGTAAAACTGTTTTTAGTGGATAGTACGATGGACGAGCATTCCCGATATTCCATTTTCAGGGAAAACCTACGTTCTAGTGCAGAAAAAATGGATATGATATACAATGGGTTTTTAATTCAACAAGATAATAATCCGAAAAATACCGCTAATGATGTTAGAATATGAACACTTTCGAATAAAAAACACTTACAAACTCTTTTTCAAAGCTCAGATATAAGAACCAATCAAAATTTTTAGTCCTGTCTTGAAGATCATGTGAGAAAATCGAAGATTTCCCCAAAAAATAACTCAAATGCGGGTTTGACCGGGGAATGGGACAAAATACCTCCGGAAATTTTGCCAAAAATTAGCGGAGTCCATTCCTAGACTCTTGGACGCCATTTCGAAAAAGAACGGGTATCATAAAAAATATTAAACAGGTTGTGGATGCATTTATTCACCAAAATTACCAATATGCAAAATACTTTTGTGAGCAAAAATGTATGCCTTTTTTCGTTTCTTTAATTTTATAAAAAAGATTAAATGCATTTTGATTTTTTAATGAATGTGTTTTTGTAGTATGGAGATTCAGCTATAATACCACATTAAAAAAATTTCGAAAACAATTCGAAAAATATGCGAATTTCTAACGTTTTCTTAATAAATGAATTATGCAAAATACTTCTGAGAGCCACTGTATGTATTATATTAAGTCAAAGCCATTCCAATCCATGTGGCGATAAAGGAAAAAAATCCCAAATCACTAAAGAAGTGGTTTATGTAAGTTTTTTGTTTTCTAACATAAAAATATTAAATATGTAAGTAATTAAAATCTAATTATAAGAATTTTTTAGAAATAGTGCTCACCCCACGGCAGTGGGCGGCATACCCTCCGACTATATTTCTGCCATAGAAAGGTTTTTGCATAAAATGCATTCGCCGTTCGGAACCGGCATAAAGCTATAGCTCCACCCAGTTAGTGGGAAAAACAGAAATTAAGGTGCACAACTCGAATTGGTAGTGAAGCTCGGCCTTAGAACTCATTAGTGTTACAACCGCGCGATTGTATTGTTATAAGTATTATGTAATCATATCAGCACAGGCCAAGGCCGCAATTATACTGACTAGCATGTATTCATGCCACATTCATCATGGTCATGATGATAACGAAATTTCGAGATGCAATTATCACACTCGTAGGTTCGGAAATGTAAAAATTAATCAATGTATTTATACCGAATCAAACACTTGTTGTAAAATAATACCGAATATGCACGAGTAAAACTTTTTACAATCTTTGAGCAGTTCTGTGGTTCTAAAATGGATATCCAACTTAGGTATACTATACATATGTGTATCAATTGGAGATCCAAAGTTTGTTTTCAAATTGAATACCATTGGAGATCAATTTGAGGTATTACTTAAAATTTTTCCAGATGATATGGCTGTTAATATTTCATAAACCTTTAATGTGATGGTAGTGTTGGTCTAATTGGAAATTGAGGTTTGAATTCAAGTTGATATCAAAGAGAGAACTAAGATTATTTACGTATATAAAATGTGCCGTTCGCCTTGAGAATGAGCTAGTTCTCCAATGTAGGTATAATGGAAAATAAACATTGGAAATTAGAAGAAGAGTGGGATTTCCATTTGACCTCAAATCAATTTCCAACTAAAAGGTTTATTGGGTATACATATGCACATATGTATGTAAATACATATATTTATGTACAATTTGTATTTCTTTTACACACTTTTAATTAATGGGAATTTTGAAGATTACGTAACTATACAAAATATTTCTGCTTGACCTCCTGTACACCCAATTAGGAGCGCTAATTGTTTTGGTTTTGTGTGTCAAGTCAACACAATTGCAGCTTACTCGGCAAGCTCTCCCATGTATGAAAGTGTGAAAAACGTTGCCAATACAATATCTAATGCCGTTTTCTTTTCTCGAAAAAATGTTGCCCTGTTTGATTTTCTTAGCCATTTTGTAAGCTTGTGTGGTGATTTCAACGAATGTTGTCCTCTGACTAAGTAAGAGGGCATCATTAACTACAAATTCAGCCATTTTATAGAAAGTCATGTTACGTAATTCGATAATTGAGATATTAAAGGGCAACATTTTTTGTCAGAAAAGAAAACGCCATAATTTTTCGTTTAAGTCGATTTTATTGAACTTCCATACAACCAAGAATTTTTTGATCAAAGCAATTTTGTTGGGTATTCCGTTAGTATTGTTCATAGTGTCGCACAGGGGTCACATATCGCACTCTAAATCATAAAGTAACACAATTCAAAATTCAAAAACTTTCAGGAGCCAAAAAACTTTTTTTACTTAGAAGCAATCGTACGGCAAAATACCACGTATAATAGTTATTTTTCGGTCAAAAGATACAATTATTGAAAAGTTTTTTTTTTTTTGGCAATCGCTAGAGATATGTTCTGTGCAGGGTTTGAAATTACTTTCAACTTTTTTTCATTTACTTTGAATTTCATTTTCATTTCAAAATTAAAAAATGAACAGCGCAACAAAACTAAAAAAAATAAAAAATTCTACTGTACTGTAACTATGCAGCCTTCAATTTCCAAAAATTACTGTCGACTGTTGCTGTACTGTGGAAATTTTTACAGCACAGTAAAACAACAACAAAATGCAAACATAATTTTTTATACAGGACTTTTGTTGTTTTTTTTTTTTATTTATGTGAACACAATCGAAATTATAAGGTAAAAAAAAAACAAATTTCAAAAAGCCATACTGAAAATTGAAATTTTTGTTTATCTGAGCTTTGCTGTTAATTGAACTGATTGAAATTACACAGCAAAGCAGCAGGACAGAGAAACAAAAAAAAAAATGATTCGAATGCTATCTGCTTCGAATGTAGATATTTTCAAAGGAAATCAAAATTCAAAAGTTCTAAAAAAATAATGACAACTTTCGCAGAACAGGAGCAGCTTATTTTTTGAGACTGTTGCTGTTTTGCTGGCAGTTTTTCAAACCCTGGTTCTGTGTACCAGTTTATGAAAAAAACTCGATTTCAAAAAATTTTTAGTTGTGTCACTGATTTAGGGTGCGATATGGTAATATAAACTTTGACTCCTGTGCGACACCCCTTAACCACCTTCGATTTGGTATCTTCGACTACATTAGCATCGACCTAGGGTTGAGTTTGAAAAATATGATATAAAATTTGTCTCCATACATTTGAAGACCACCCTAATTTACATATCGCACCCTAACTCATAGTGACACAACTCAAAATTCAAACATTTTCAGGAGAGCCAAAAAACTTCTTTTTTATAGGCAATGATAAGGGAAAAGACCATGTGTAATAGTTATTTTTCAGTTAAAAAATACTCTAATGGAAAAGATTTCTTTGCAGTCACTAGAGATATATTCTGTGTAGCGATTTATGAAATAAACCCGATTTCGCAAAATTTTGAGTTGTGTCACTTTATGGTTTAGGGTGCGATATATTAGCCGCTTTCGATTCACAATTTCTCTGCTGGTTATAAATTTCCTTCTGTCAAATTTATATGTGAATGATAGCGAGCAGAGGGAAATTTTTATCGACCAGTTAGCGAGTATGGCTACTACTCATTATGGATTCAAACATTTTTGTTCGATCCGACCTCGCTTGTGTGATGGCGAATCGAAAACGACAATGTATACATTTATAGTTGGCGTTTTCGAATCGCCATCAGACAAGCGAGGTCGGATCGAACAAAAATGTTTGAACCCATAATGAGTAGTAAGTCGCTTTCGATTCACAATTTCTCTGCTGGCTATAAATTTCCCTCTGCCAAATTTATATGTGAATGATAGCGAGCAGAGGGAAATTTTTATCGACCAGTTAGCGAGTATGGCTACTACTTATTATGGGTTCAAACATTTTTGTTCGATCCGACCTCGCTTGTCTGATGGCGAATCGAAAACGCCAGTAGCCATACTCGCTAACTGGTCGATAGAAATTTTCCTCTGCTTGCTATCATTCACATATAAATTTGGCAGAGGGAAATTTATAGCCAGCAGAGAAATTGTGAATCGAAAGCGGCTAGTATAAGTTTTATACATACATACATATACCAAACATCAAAAGCCTCAATTTTTTGGTTGATCAAAAGTTACTTGATTGGCATGTTATCTAACGAATTAATAATTACATACATATGTATGTCTGCTGATAAGATAATATACTCAGAAAACAAAGGCTAAATTTAAGTCTAGCCGGATTTAAAAAAGGCGAAAACATCATGAAAGTTTGTTAAGCTTGAAAATGCTAAAATCAATTAGGTGATTCACAAAGTGTCATAAAGTCATATGTCATATTAGCCGCTTTCGATTCACAATTTCTCTGCTGGTTATAAATTTCCTTCTGTCAAATTTATATGAGAATGATAGCGAGCAGAGGGAAATTTTTATCGACAAGTTAGCGAGTATGGCTACTACTCATTATGGATTCAAACATTTTTGTTCGATCCGACCTCGCTTGTGTGATGGTGAATCGAAAACGACAATTAAAATATTGTACGGAAATTGTTATAAAAGACTTTTCCGAAGCCCTGTGAAGAAGTACACAAAAACAGCTGATCAAATACGACGACTCAAAAACATATCTTGCAGAGTTGTATTTATTTAGTACACATATAGCATAGAATGCAACCACAAAATATTATGACTTATGACTAGGCTGACCATCCGTTCTGTTTTTTGAGGGACCGTTCTGTTTTTCAGAAGTCTGTCCCTCGTATTTTTGTTTTTTCGGAAAACCTCAAAATGTTCTGTTTTTTTCCTAGTGTCCCTCATTTGTCCCTCATTTATTTATTTTGGGGCATATTCATAGTCTTGATAAAAGCTGATTTTAAGCTAGTTAAAATCAATATTTTATTTTGACTATGAATAATCCCCTTTTTGTTTAAAATCTGTTTTATATTAAAAAGGTTGAGGTGGCAGCCCTTTTTCTCATCAGAATTTAAGTAGTTATCGATAATAACTACCATCCTCATTGACTATATGTTTGTTGGAATGAAATTTTTGTGGCTGCTGTGTGGCAAATTAATTTGAAAGAAATTGGTAAATCGTATTAAAATTGATTTGTGGACATTAAATTAAGTTACCAAATTCTTTTTTATCGTAGCATTATGCTTGCTTTATTGTAGATACCTATAATTAAACTTGCAAATTTGTTTATTTTTGTTAAAACAAAAAGTCTGAAGAGAATGTGAATTACATATGTTTGTAAGCCTATTATTTGATGAAAAAATATTTTTTACGATTTCAAGTTTCATAAATATATGTTCGTATTTATATCATTTGAAATTTTGTCCCTCATTTTCGATTCATATTTATGGTCAGCCTACTTATGACGATATGAGGCAATATGACAGGTTGTGAATCCCCTAAATATGTTCTTATTTTTAGCACGATATTTTTATAAATATTAGGTATATGAAGGGTGTGCAGTTTTGAAGCAAGCTAACAGCACCTAAGATCTTTCCTTCTAGATAAGCATATATGTATGTAACTATTTTAGTAACAACATTTAATGTTTTATTTTTTTTTTCTGCATCTTACCTCATTTAAACCAGGTGAATTGCTCGACCTACAGCAGCCGAATAAGCAATTAAGAAGGCCGCTAAAACACATTTTGTTATTGTCTATTTTGAAGTGTATATGTCTGCACTACTATAGTGTGTTTCCATAACGAGGTGTAAAATAAATTTAAAGTTTATTTAGCAGTAGAAGGCGAGGCTGTCGCTAGTCTGTGTATAAATTAATAAAGACGATGAATTTAAAAAAAATGTCAACCGATTTCAAAAACTTGTATTTCTTATTGAAATCATGCTTTTACTATAAAATAACCCATGTAAAAAAACAAGAAGATTCGACTTCGTCGTAAAGATTTACTTGAGGCGGTCGATCGTGTGAAAAGTCGTCTATTATTTTAAGCGACGAGTTTACTTTTTTGCTTTATTTTTAAATGGGAGTGAGTGCTTTGGATTTTTTTTTTGTTAATTCTCAGCTCAGCTACTTATCTGTTCGACTATTTGTGCATTCGTTTACTTCTCAGACAATAAATATAACAACCGATGCTATAATTTCTTTTAAATTTAATAATCAATTTATTTCGCTCTCAAATTTGTATGTATTGATGTATGTATGTACATATGTATGTCGATATTGTTAGTGGAATTGTTAATTTCATTTTCTGTGTGTGTTTCGTCGCCTTATTTGTGGTTCTGTTTTGTTTATTTGACTCAGCTTTTTGTGAACTTTGTTTTTTAGCATTCGTTGTGCTTTGTGTTTTTGTCTTCATTTACATAAATATTGTTGTTTTATCGGTTTTGCATATTTTCTAGTAAAACATCAACTCAAATATTTGAAGAATTTGTATATAATATACATATGTACATATGTATCTACATTGTACAGAGTATTTATGTATGAGTCACTCTTTTACCGGCTTTCAAGACTCGCTCTCTGAATAGTGTTATTTTTTTGCACAGGAGTGTCGGTTGTTTGAGCTTTTTAATAGAATTGTTTTTTTTTTTTAATTTTGCAGTCTTGTTTTATTTACTGATTTATTTTTTTATTTTTTATTAATTACTTTATGTATCGGTATTATTGTATGTAAAGTAGTTTTTAATATGCATGTCATGCCATTACGCAAAGTTTATAAATTTAAAATATGCACATGAACATATTTATATTTATACAATTGCATCATGCATGCATACACATATGTACATACATATATATGTACATATGTACAAATTGCTTAAAATCGAAGAATAAAAATCTAACTAATCTAGCCCAAGTATTTTCTTAATTTCGTTTTTTTTTTGTTATTTTATTTAAGTCACAGTCACGCCTTAATCTCCTGTTTTTTGCGTTTTCGCTTTTTCCTTTATTTGGCCCGTTCACCTTCAACTACCAAAATTGGGCATATAAAATTTTCATCATCGAAAAAATCGATTGACATTCCTTTTAGCTGTTCTTCTCACAATTTACACCACTAATTTTAAAGGTTTTTGAATGCGATGATCTACTATTAATAAATTTCTTTGTTCGTATTAAATATCATTTATTTGCTTTAAGATTATAAGTAATTTTTGTGTTGTAGCTAACTAAACATTACATTCATTTCACCCCATTTTCACCGTTCGGTTTTGTTTTTGTGTTTTAGCATGTTTTCCTTACAAATTTTCAACTGAACTGAAGATAGTCAGACCTTTAATTGCGCATGAAATGTCATTTTAATGTGTGTAACAGTCGGACCGACACGAGCGAAGTGACTACGAAACACCAAAAGCATAAACAAACTGAAAATGTTGGTGAGGCAACGGTAGCGACAGTAGCTAAAAAGCTAAACTATCAAACAAAAAGCTTAAATTACTCATACCTGTAATGCTGTGGTTATGGTACCAATCAACATTGCCAATCAAAATCGGAAACATTTCGTGATTGGTGAGAGGTGGTTATGCTTGCATTGATGATTGGAGCGCACATACACAACATAACACATGATTATCACTGAACACATACACAACATAACACATTATTACCCCCGAAACCTCGACTGCTGGCTGCCTGTTTCACACAGCAGCAGTGTTGCCACTTTAGCTATTTTGTAGCTAGATTTAGCTATAACTTTTGGCGTTTAGCTACAGATATTTGCGTTTAGCTATTAGCTATTCTTGTTAGCTTTTTTTTTAATAGCTTAGCTATTTTTAGCTATTTTTCTTAATTTCTTTATTTTGCACATCAGTTTATCATTTTAAGCTAATGAGAACTTGAAAGTGTATACTGATCCTTATGATTATCAAACTATACAAAAGTTGATAGTATGGCATGCCTTCCTTATTTTATCGATTACACTGCTCTACAGCCAAAAAATACTCTGAACGCGACCATCCTATTTATATGTAAAATCGGTCGCTGATTCCGAAAATCGGGCTCATTTTTAATTCTATGGGAAGGTTTTTGAGATATCGGCAATTTACCGTTATTTGGCCAATGGCTCCACTTAATCCTGTATACCTCTTTAACGCAGTGAGCTATCTTCCTTGGAGTGACACTCAACGAAAGAAAATTAAATTTCCTTTTCATCCCTGCTACAACATTTTTCTGTAACTCTTATAGTTTCTGAAATATTGCCGATTCAATTTGAATTTTTTCGATTTTTTACGATTTTTTGAAGAAAAAATTGACTTTGTCAGGCAATATCTTTTAAACCAATGTCTTCACCTTCGGTTTTACTCCTTTACGTGAAGCTCCATTCTATTGGGAAAAAGATAAGCTATCAACGAAGAAAATCCATGGTAAAATAGAAAAGTTATAGGCGATCAAGTAAATACATCCAAGTCGCGCAATGCCTCTGCACGGGTATATTCTATGCATGTTATACCAATACCTACACATCTGCAGTAGCAGCACATTGGCAGCGCAGTAGATAAAAGCCCATTTACGGGTATAACATGCATAGAATATACCCGTGCAGAGGCATTGCGCGAGTTGGATGTATTTACTTGATCGCCTATAACTTTTCCATTTTACCATGGATTTTCTTCGTTGATAGCTTATATTTTTCCCAATAGAATGGAGCTTCATGTAAAGGAGTAAAACCGAAGGTGAAGACATTGGTTTAAAAGATATTGCCTGACAAATTCAATTTTTTCTTCAAAAAATCGTAAAAAATCGAAAAAATTCAAATTGAATCGTCAATATTTCAGAAACTATAAGAGTTACAGAAAAATGTTATAGCAGCGATGAAAAGGAAATTTAATTTTCTTTCGTTGAGTGTCACTCCAAGGAAGATAGCTCACTGCGTTAAAAAGGTATACAGGATTAAGTGGAGCCAGTGGCCAAATAACGGTAAATTGCCGATATCTCAAAAACCTTCCCATAGAATTAAAAATGAGCCTGATTTTCGGAATCAGCGACCGATTTTACATATAGATAGGATGGTCACGTCCAAAGTACAGACAAAAAATTTCATTTTGTGATCCAGTGTTATTGGTGCATTCATATGCAAGGTTGATCAATAAGGTTTTCGCAATGCGCAAAAGCAACTCTGCCATACATTTTGTTGTTGCCCATTTTGCTGAGTTCGCAAATGACCATTGGCATAAGCTACACTGTCAATATGAATCGCGATATTTGAATCGGTATTGATGAATCGCAAGCTAGTGCTGTACGTTCAATATGAATACTGCGATATTTTTCTCGCTTTTTTACTTCCGTCCTTTTCACGGTATATTCGTAAAATTTGTTAGAACTTTATTATCAAGTTAATTGAGCAACTCCGCCAACGCTTACCGCAGAATATTTAATCTTTAAAAAATATTGAATTTTTTTTTCTGTAAATAATGCTTTAAATGCTGTAAAGCCAAAAGTATTTGACACTTTCAAGGATGAAAAGGGCCACTTTAACACGGAGGAAATCACTATTTTAGAAATGCAATGGAAAAAACTATACGCATACCCATGGAAGGAAACTACCTGTACAATAAAGTTTTGGGTAGAAGTAAGAAAGCTTAGAAATGCTCTTAACGAAAATCCGTTTGAAGAACTACAGTCTTTTGTGTTTAATTTTCTAATCCTACCGCTTAGTAATGCAGAAATAGAACGTAGCTTTTCTGTTATGAACGCAATAAAAACAAAGCAAAGAAATAGAATGCAATTATTTATGTTAAACTCTCTATTGACTGTTAGGTATGGTCTAAAAAGGCTTGAAAAATGTTGTAATAACTTTGAAATTCCTAGCGATCTTATTAAAGCAATGACTTCAATTAATATATATGATTCTACCTGTGAATTAAATGAAGAAGATATGATTTTTGAAATGTGATTGAATAAAATTTTTAACTAAAGTTTAAATATTAACTAGTCGCTATTATAATTTATTTTAATACTGCAATTGAAGTACATACATACATACATACATATGTAATGAATTGATTTTTTTTATTGTAATAATCTTATTATGCGGCGTACATATATAAGTACATACAAACAAATATATGTATGTGGCTACAATATATAATATATGTATATATAAATATTCACATATGTGAAGTTGTTTTATGTCACGTCTTTTTAAATAAATGATTATTTGGCTATTTTTGAAAAAAAATTTTTTTGGCTATTTATTTTAGCTATGAAAAAAATTATTTAGCTATTTTTAGCAATTTTTTTTTTTTAATTTAGCTATAAGCTTCAAAATATTCTGGCAACACTGCACAGCAGATTTGCTGGATGTGAGAGTCCGAAAATTCTCTCACCGTCGGAGTGCACAACAACAATTTCACGGTGCTCGACCAGCAAGATTGTAACCATAACCAGGCCCTAAGTTGTGAGCAGTGATGCCGTTTTTTATCCAGTTGTGTCAAAAGCGATACTTTTTAATTTAATTTATAATATTAATGAAATACAATTTGATACAATTTAATCAATATCACAAAAAAAAAAAAATGTTTACAACCTGTGAATGCCACGAAAAATATGTTTTGTGAAAGTCCTTGAAAATATGTACCAAAAGTGGGAAGATCTTAAATTGGCAACATTTTTATCAAAATTTTAGTTAGATCACTGTCCATAGCAGGCATTTTGACTTAAAGGACGGCAGCGCAACAAATATTTAAATACTGATTCAATGACTCCAATTTAATTTAAGAATCAGCTCTGACAACTAGATCACCCAGCTCGTTTGACCCATTGCATTTTATAGAACTTTTCTATTACTCGGTACTATACCTAAGTATTCATACACAGAAAAAACTATATTGATGTCACATCCATATATATAGATGCCATATCCATATTTATTTACATATATGTTACAAATTGTTTTTTTTTTTTTTTTTTTTTTTTTTTTTTTTATGTGATACCCATTATATTGCTATGATATCCATAGTTTATGGATCAGACAGGATTATCCATAAATATGGATGTGACATCAATATTGTTTTTTCCGTGTATGCATTTGAATATAAAATTTAAGCATTATCTTTTATACTTGTATATTGTTAAAAAAAAAAACGATATCATCGTTAAAACCCCGAAAGCAGCTTATTTTATTAATTTTAATTTTTTCTCAAAAATTTTTCGGTGATACGAAAAAAACCATGAAAGTATCACTTTCTGATAGCAAATTTTTTGAGGCTGCGGCAATACTGGTTGTGAGCACTCTACGCCACATGCATACATATGTACGTATGTACAAACGTACATAGAATAGTAGGTAATAGTATGTATGTATGTACATAAATGTTTGTGTAGAGTTGATAAGGAAGCTCTCTTCAACAAACTTTAGACATGCGCTATGCTTGCCCGGTCTAACTACCACCTGTCATATGTAAACATTTCTTCCTGTTGTTCTTCCTTTGTTCTGTTTCTGGCTAAAGGGGATTATCATTGTTTTGACATTTTTTCTGTATACACTAATGTATAGAGGATTTTTTCTTATCATCTCCAGCAGTGCAATAACAAATTATGGCATCTAGTGATAAATAGAGTTCCATCAACAAGTGCAAGAAAGGTCAAGGTCTAAGTATGCGGCAAAGGACACAAAGGACTAAACTACCGTGTGGACACACATCTCCATACATAGTTATGCGCATATACAGTTTCCATTAGTACTAGCTGACTCGCCAGACGTCGTTCTGCCTAAAATTTATTCCTATAATTCCTAAAGAAAAATTACCCTAGATTACCGTGTTGCCGTATCCCTATCCCTAATCCCTATCCCTATCCCTATCCTTATACCTATCCCTATCCCTATCCCTATCCCTATCCCTATCCCTATCCCTATCCCTGTCCCTGTCCCTGTCCCTATCCCTATCCCTATCCTTATACCTATCCCTATCCTTATCCCTATCCCTATCCCTATACCTATCCATATCCCTATCCCTATCCCTATCCCTATACCTATCCCTTCCCTTATTCCTATCCCTATGCCTGTCCCCATCCATATACGGAGCATTCCATGGAAAATGGTAAATTTGTCCCGTACAAACATTTCGATTTCTCAAACATATCACAGTTATTCAAATGCAAGCTTCTGGTTTTTGTTTAGAATTTAGCCACACAATATTGATGTACTAGAAACTTTGTTCGATAATCTTTTGGGTTGTCTGTGAATTGTAAAGATTTATACCATTTGTCCCGTACAAACAATGTAAAAAATCACATTACAGCATTTTTAATTCTTTTGGAATAACCTTATTTCTAATATTTTTGTTGTTTGAGTAAACCTTGATATTAGTGCTACCACATTTACTTTTTTATTTTTTTTTTTATTGTTGAATTATTGTGTAGGTACACAGAAGATTTTTAATTAATTTTATTTGGCGAAAAGCGAACAAGTTCAAAGCTACGTATTACCAGCGATGGTAGAAATGATAGCTATCTTCGAAATAGCTATCATTTCTACCATCGCTGGTAATACGTAGCTTTGAACTTGTTCGCTTTTCGCCAAATATTTCGAAGATAGCTATTTCGAAGATAGCTATCATTTCTACCATCGCTGGTAATACGTAGCTTTGAACTTGTTCGCTTTTCGCCAAATAAAATTTTTATTTTTTTCTAATACAATTAATTTGACTAAAATTGCACTTAGTTCACATAAATCAAGGATCATGGTAGACTAGACCTGTCCCGTACAAACACATAACTTTTTTAAGATTTTTCACACATACACGAATATTTCAAAAGCAAGTTTCTGCTTTTAATAAGAGTTTTATCCAACAGTAATAATGCACCATCCAACTGATGTCCAGAGCATACTTAAGTTGTGGAGGGATCACTTCTCCTCCTTGCTAGATAATGGCAACAGTGAAAGTGCGGAAGGAGAAGATGTACGACCCGAATCCCCAATAGCAGATGATGGTAGGCATGTTCCACCACCTGATCATGACGAAGTGCGAATAGCAGTATCTAGGCTTAAGAATAACGAGGCCCCGGGCGCTGACGGCTTGCCAGCCGAGCTATTCAAACATGGTGGCGAAGAGTTGATAAGGAGCATGCATCAACTCCTATGCAGAATATGGTCGGACGAGCGCATGCCCGACGATTGGAACTTAAGTGTGCTCTGCCCAATCCACAAAAAAGGAGACTCCACAGTACGCGCCAATTATCGTGGGATAAGCCTCCTGAATATCGCATATAAGGTCTTAGCAAGTGTATTGTGCGAAAGACTGAAGCCTATCGTCAACAATCTGATTGGACCTTATCAGTGTGGCTTCAGACCTGGTAAATCTACCATCGACCAGATCTTCACAATACGACAAATATTGGAAAAAACCCATGAAAAAGGATCCGACACACACCATCTCTTTGTCGATTTTAAAGCCGCTTTTGATAGCACGAATAGGAATTGCCTGTATGCCGCAATGTCTGAATTTGGTTTCCCTGCTAAACTTATACGGCTATGCCAAATGACATTGACTAACACCACCAGCTCCGTCAGAATTGGGAAGGACCTCTCCGAGCCGTTCGAGACCAAACGAGGTTTCAGACAAGGTGACTCTCTTTCGTGCGACTTCTTCAATTTGATGCTGGAAAAGATAATACGAGCTGCAGAACTTAACCATACAGGAAGCATCTTATATCACAAGAGTGTGCAACTGCTGGCGTACGCCGATGACATCGACATCATTGGCACTAACACGCGCGCCGTATGTTCTGCCTTCTCCAAGCTGGATAAAGAGGCTAAGAAAATGGGTTTGGCGGTCAACGAGGACAAGACGAAGTACCTCCTGTCATCACACAAAGAAACAGCACGCCTTGGCAGCCACGTCAATGTTGATAGCTACAAATTCGAAACTGTTAAGGACTTCGTCTATCTGGGAACCAGCATTAACACCAAGAATGATGTCAGCACGGAGATCCAACGAAGAATCACGCTTGCCAATAAATGCTACTTCGGACTAAGTAGGCAACTGAAAAGTAAAGTCCTCTCTCGACAAACAAAAATCACACTCTACAGGACGCTCATCGTTCCAGTCCTCATGTACGGCGCAGAAGCATGGACAATTTCAAAATCAGATGAGATGGCACTTGGAGTATTCGAGAGAAAAGTTCTTCGTAAGATTTATGGACCTTTGCGCGTTGGCGTGGGCGAGTATCGACGGAGATTTAACGATGAGCTGTACGAGCTTTACACAGACATCGACATTGTTCAGCGAATAAAGATCCAGCGGCTGCGTTGGGCAGGTCATGTCGTGAGAATGGACGAAGGCGCTCCGGCCAAGAAAGCATTTCTATCGAAACCCGCTGAACGCAAAAGAAAAGGGAGACCTCCACTGCGTTGGGAAAATCAGGTGGACAGCGATGCTGCCTCCCTAGGTGTTCCCAAGTGGCGCCATGCTGCACGAAACAGAAGCAATTGGCGCGCTCTGTTGGACTCGGCCAGAATCGTCTAGACGGTTAAGCGCCAATCAAGAAGAAGAAGAAGAATAATGCACCAGATATTCTGTTGGTTAACATTTTCGTGTGCCTTTAATTCAAAGCCAAAAGTGTAAAAATTCGTACAATTTGTCCCGTACAAACCATGGAATGCTCCATACTGTTATGTATATAATAACATGAATTCCATCGACACGTGTTTCAATCATAATTAAAGACATAATACATACCTATCCCTATCCATATCTCTAGCCCTATCCCTATGCTTATTCTATCCCTCCAGACTTTCTAGGGTCACCCCTGGTCCACATTTTGGTCGATATCTCGGAAAACGGGTCGCATTGGGTCTTGAAAATCACCTCTTTTTTAAATACTCACCAACACCTTTTATTTGATACCCATTTTGTAGAAAACCCGTTTGGGGTCACACCTGGTTCATATTTCAGGAAATACCTCGAATACGGGGTCTTATATGGGACCAATAACTACACCTTGTTCAAGCACTCGTCAACACCTTTCATTTGAAACCCATATCGTACGAACCCGTTATAGGGTTACCCTGGTCCACATTTTGTGGGATATCTCCAAAACCTTCCCGGATTCTTATACTTTTTTTGGCCATAAACCATGTCGGGCTCAATCGAAAACTACGTGCAAAATTTCATTTAATTCAGTCCAGCCGTTCTGGAGTTAAATCATCAGGGAGGAAAATGCGACTTATTTTTATATAATAGATTATTCTAATAGTCGCCTAAATGTATGCAATGTATTTTGTTTAGATTTAATCAAAGTGCAACAAGGACTTTTGTAACATTTTTAAAAGTAATAGGCCATTTACATATACGAGATTATCTACTTTTTTCGAGGTTGACACAAAATCTTCGATTGAAATTCGAGGTTTGCCATACAAAAATTCGCGATTTAAAATGAATCTCGAGATTATGATGATAGTTTTGTCAATGCAACCTTGTAGTTTTGGTGTTATCGATAGTTTTTTGTTACGAATTGGAGAGAAACGTCAAACCGAAAAGTAAACAAAATTAGCGCGGGCAAGGAAAAAAGGTTTATTTTGCTAAAATATATATATTTTTAAAATAATACATAATAGTATCTTTTCATCCATTTACAAGAAAAAAATCTGTGTGGGGAAGAAGTTGAGCTTCTGCTCGACTTATGGGAGGAGAAGCTGCCGCAAATTCGCGGAAATAAGGGGAACTCCCATGTATTTGCGGATATGGCGGTGCAAATGTGTAGCAGAGGATTTTTGTACACTGCCAGTTGTGCAATTAAACAATTCAAAATCCGTTGTCTCCTTTCCATGGCCTTAATAAATATTAAAAAAGGCGCGATTATGAAAAACAGATGGAAAGCAATTTATATTAATAAAATAAATTTGTCAAAAACTATAATGACAGCTGATTGTCAATTTCGCAGTGAATCTAGTTGGTTGTATATGTAAACGGGTAGATTGGCGAATCGAGATTTACTGATAATCTCGTTATATGTAATCATGGTATAAAACAATATGTATGTATAGACTTCAAAAAACAAGGTGAGTTACCTTCCATAATTCTATTTTTATACTTAGCTGTACTAGTACACAGAGTATTATAGTTTTGATTTCATAACGGTGGATTGTAACAGAATGAAGTAAGCGAGATAGAAATGGACTTATATATATCAAAATGATCAGGGTGAAAAGAGAAATCGATTGAGCCATGTCCGTCCGTCCATCCGTCCGTACGCACTCTAACTCGCGCAAATATTTAAATATTTTGATGAAATTTGGAATGCAAGTTGGTATCGAGACTGGGACGGTTGGTATTGAAAATGGGCGAAATCGGACCATGACTTTTCCTGTATAGAAAAAATCGGATACTTGGTATCTCAGTCACTAATAGAGCTAGTGTGATAAAATTTCACACACGTATTGAGCTCAGGCCCTTATGAAGAAATTTTGGAAAATGGGCGGTACCACGCCCACTTATTAAGGGTCAAACCTTGAAAGTTTTATATGTCATTACTCAGAAACCATTGAAGATATATCGATGAAATTTGGTACGCGTGATTTACTTGCATAGACAAACGTTTTGACGGAAAATTGTTAAAATCGGTTGACGACCACGCCCACTTTTATATATGGGTATTATAAAGTGACCTAATAAAAACATTTTAAGCGATATCTCTGCATTTTTCGTGAAATAGCTATACACTCAACCTTCGCTGTAAATAGTTGTTGAAATTTTTTTCCACTTACCCCAACAATTAAAATTGAATTAAAATAAAAATTTCGTGCTAAGCACTAAAAACTCTTTCAAATAAAGATATATCATTGAAATATAATGGCAAGAGTCCAACTATGGACATAAAACAAAAAACACAAAAATTTTGGAAAATGGGCGTGGCACCGCCTCCTTTTAGAAGCAGAGATTTCTGAGCCCATAACTCGACAAATAATTGAGATATTATGACGAAACTTGGTGTGTACACTTTTATTACTCGTGGTAATACACGTTCAAAATTTTAGCGAAATCGGTTGACGACCACGCCCACTTTTATATATGGGAACTATAAAGGGGCCTAATAAAAACATTTTAAGCGATATCTTTGTCAAATATAAAGATAATTCATTGAAATTTTGTGGCGTGAGTTGTACAATAGACCGGAAATAAAAAAGAGAAAAATTTTGTAAAATGGGCGTGGCACCGCCTCTTTTTAGATAAAGGAATCTACGAGATTTCGGAGCCCATAACTCGACAAATAATTGAGATATTATGACGAAACTTGGTTTGTACACTTTTATAACTTATGTTAATAGACACGCAAAAATTTATTGAAATCGGTTTATGATCACGCCTACTTTTTAACCCTAATCCTCTATAGTGAGCCTCTCAGTCTCACTTTAAAGTTTAAAAGCGAATTATTCCTAAACCATTTGTGTTCATAAATTATGAAATAATTATGATCTTTGGGCTATTTATTTATTTTAACAATTTTTTTTGCAGTCGTATAAAATTGTAACGAAAAACCGAAAGTGAGCCTCAAAGACTCACCTTTAGTATCTTTAACGTAATAAGCTTACATTTCTAGAGTTCAACTAAATTTTGGATCCGTTGTTCACAAGGTTTATCCAGTGAGGTTTTTACATTGTGAACTCACCATACTTCCCCCGGATTTTGGTGAATTCGACGTATTTCACCATGGATCTTAATATAATAGGATGTCATAAAATTAAGGAGACCGGAAAAGTCAACAATTTCAAAACAATTAACATATTATCATTTTTCTGTTTACTGAGATTCTAAATTACGGAAAAGATGCGTTTGAATAGAGAATCGAACGACGAGCTGCTTTATGCGTAAGTAATTTCACCACGAACGTCGCGTTTTAAAAATTTGGAATTTGGTTGCGAAAAATATATATTAGCGGCGATCATATGAAAAATGTATTCATATTCATTTGATTCATAGCTTTTCTCATTGTGTGCACAAAAACAAATTTATAACAGATGTAATAAAACCATTTGTAATGAACATTCAAACAACTACAAAAATGTGTGAAAATTGTAGTACATTAATGTCTCCTATTTTACGGAATTACGTTTTTTATCTTTATATACTAAAAAAATTGTCTTAAACCGTTATAAGAATGTATAAAAATGCTTCTGAATTCATTACTGCATAAATAAAAGTAAAAACCAAATACCAAAATAATGTGTTTCAAAATTTCCCCATAGGTGAGCCTCAGAGTCGCACTTTCGGTTTTACGTATTCAAAATTCGGTGATTAGGGTTAACAAAGATATTTCTGGAACACCCTTTGCGAATTTGTAACGTGACATCTTTGTAACTAGAAGTCATAAAGGAATGAAATTTTGCACAAAGAATAATATTCATATGCTTAGTTGGATGGCTAATAAAAATTTAGAAAATGGGCGTGGCTACGCCCACTTTATGCAGCATCCGCTTTATATAAGTACCTACAGCGTGTTTCCATCAAACGCAAACAAACAATGAAAGCATACAGCTGAGTATCTAAGGTTCGATTCCAATCGAACTTAGGCTTCCTTACTTGTTAGTTATATCTTTGTTATAATGCTTTTATTGCCAATTTATTTTTGGATTGGCATTTAAATAAAGAGATAGTACACCACCGTACGTAGCTGAAACTCTTCGTTACTCAATAGAATGCCTTTAGAACTAATTTCTGCAAATTCCAACAACACAATCGTTTGACATAACTTGTTTTTAATAGACACATGTCATATGTATAGTGGAGGTCAAATTTTATTTGAGGCTTCTCGGATTTCTGACAAAATTTATTTATATTTCGGAGTTAGTTCTTGGAAGATGCTTTTAAACTATAAATCACAAAATTCGATTATTTTAATATGGTTGTAGTCGTAGTAAAGGCGAAATATGTTTTGGGACTCGGTAAACGTCAGCGAACACGCGAGTAAACACACAAGCTATTCTACACGTGCAAGAATGTAAAATCAAACCAAAATGATGATAATTTGACAGCTTATTAAACAGACAGAAGATGAGCGATTTTCTATTACTATGACTATTCATATTTGGTCATGGAACACATGTGGCAGCGCTCTAACGAATGAGAAAATCGAAATTTAAACGAGGAAAGTTGGCATGATAGAGATGCTCCATGAAGGAATCATGGATGCTCAGAGAATGTCACAAAAGCAACATGAAAGAGAAATAAAAATAAACTAAACGAGAATCATATGGTTAAATTTTGTTGCCGTATAGGTTGGGGGTTGAGAGGGTCTTTGTTACACCTTCACACACACTCTAACAAGGCATGGAAAATTTGATGGCAACTACGTAATAGCGTAAATTCAATACATATGTACATACCTACATATGTACATACCCAGCAGAATTTGAGGTAAGGAGGTGCATATTCAGTAGAATATTCATTATGAAAAATACCCTGAAACTAAGTTCAATATTCATTGCTGAAAAAACAACTGAACACGCAGTGAAGACATCAGGTGTACTGAAATACATGCTATGGAAGTTCTCCCTGCGTATTCAGGCCTTTTTTCCTACAGAAACTCTCCCTTCTCGTTCAGCAGTCTTTAGGTAGTTGATTTTCGACGCCACCTTTATATAAAAACGAAAGGAAAATTTCAGATTTTAGAACTACATCTCTACTGAATATTCAGTAGGAAATATGTGCTGTTTTCCAGCTGATAAATACTGCAGGGTATCTACACACATATATTATGATGAAATCACTGTAAATTAGTAAATAACCAATTTTACGTACATCAATTTCACTACCGTTCAGCACTTCGATGTCATCAAAATTATCCACCACATCCAAATCTCGCTCTCCGTCACGATCCTTCGATTCGCTACCAGCTCCATTGGATTGTCGCTGCCTCGCAGCATATCTATCCATTGCATCATAAGCCTCAGCCGTAGCCTCGATGGCAGCAAAATCGATGCCTCGACGTTGCATATCTTTCTTAACCAATTCAATGGTTCGGTCGATGTGTGCAACGTTGGTCAACGGAATTCTGGCACGTCTCAATAACTCGCGAACTAAACGCACCGGAATGGCGTGTCTCTGCGAATACTCTTCTAACCACACAGATTGACAATTTTTACGAAACGTTATACGTTTTTCTTTGACACGCAAATATTTTAAACTTCGTTGGAAACTTAAATTGGAACGCACAAATGCATCTGCGAATTCGCACAGCTGCTCCAAAACACTGCAAACGCAAAAAGTTAATGCGGCCATAATAGTAGCAAATTCTTATGTATATGTTTGTGTGTGTGCGTCTGGTTTGGTTGGGTATTTGTGTGCCGCTTTTCCACACCTTTCCTACTCTTTGCTCACTTGGCTGATAAATGTTGCTCAGACAAGGTTTTTCCAAATAATTCTTGTGCTCAGTTTAGCCGCCGCTTCACTCTCACATGCCGTTCGATGTGCTTTTGTTCCCATTCACTTTGGCGTAGGGTTGGGCGATATATATCGATAATATTGACGATATTTTGAATTACCGTGCATCGATAACACTGGATCACAAACAGGAGCGGATTTACATAGGGGCAACATGGGCAGCTGCCCAGGGCGCCGTTTCAATAGGGGCGCCAAAACTAAGACAAGCAAAAAAATTTTTTTTTATATATATCAAAAAAAAGTTTTTTTTTTTTGAATATTACGAGTACAACAAGAATGAAAGATTTTTCAATTTTTTACAGAGGAAAAATTAATCAAAGTACATTTCAGAACATTGGTACAGTTCTTAACCTTCGCCCCAGTGGGACTTATATTTCGCTCATTTGCTGCATTTGAACTTTTCAAAATACAGGAAGGGCAATTTTGAGATTCAACCGCCATATGGTGCGCAAGTAAATGCAACATTTTGTTTGTATATGAAGCGCTTAGTTTCCAAAAAATCATAAAGAATTTTTTACTCAACATGAAGTATGATGTAACTAACTATTCTGCAGCATTAACTCAAAAATCACGTTTTTTGATTCGTGCCGGTCTTGCAGCAAATGAGCGATATGTAAGCACTAAGTTTTATTTAGTAGCTTGTGTGCATTAAATGACGTGAAAGATTCAAATTTAATTGAAATTTGAAATTTAAAAATCAAGTAGGCATTGAAGTATTTTTTCGGGGAAATGCGCGAGCTCACTTTTTCAAAGGAAACTAAGATCTGAATATTTTCTGTTTCTGGTTAATTTGAATAGTTCGCCCCTCTTTACAATGCGCTGCGTACATTTTATGTAATCTTAAAAGTCGTTCCGAGTTAAAAACATCAAAAAAGTGTCAGTGAATTAATGTTTTTGTGAAAAATAGAAGAATGAGTGCAAATATGAAAAGTAAAGCGGCCCAGCAAACAAAAAACGTGCAGCCGAGAAAGTGCAGAAAGACAAAGATTTACTGTCGAAAATCCCTAAACTTGATTGTTTTTTTTTTTCAAACTCCTCGAAAACAAAATGACTCCGTTGTTGATCATAACCAAAAAGTTAAACATGCATAAGTCAATTGATCGACAGCTAGGTTAGCCCAGGTAGATTCTGGGCCAGAAAGCCAGATTTCGCTACCTGGGAGGCACCCTACTGTCAAAAATTGTGAGTTTAGTTTCAGGACGAAACATTTTCACTATAAAATTGTTTTTCAGATTCGTATGATGAACTGCAATTTAATGATATTGCGAAATCTGTGCCACCTAATAATGAGGGTTTAAGATCAGATCATTTTGAAGGTTAGAAAATGGAAAAAAGTGTGGTACCTATATAAGAATCGAATCAAATTTTTTCAATCCGTAAAATATATCAGTAATGAAATTTCACCACACAAAGGCAAGTACGGTTTTTTTTGGAAATATTGGGGCGCGGCTTGATTTGTTTGCCCAGGGCGCTTCTAGAGGTAAATCCGCCCCTGATCACAAAATGAAACTTTTTGTCTGTACTTTGGACGTGACTATCCTATCTATATGTAAAATCGGTCGCCGATTCCGAAAATCGGGTTCATTTCTAATTCTATGGGAAGGTTTTTGAGATATCGGCAATTTACCGTTATAAATCGATGTTTTCTTAAATATCGATATAATATATATCGATATATTTTTTCAATTTGCCCATCATTTTTCTTATTCCACTGCGCACCTTATTTGTTTTTCTTGGTTTTTATTTCAGTGTTTTGTTCTCTCATATCGTGTATTGCCTTGTGTTCCTCACTTCCCCTAGCCGGATTGATAGTGTTCAAGTGTTCCGTTGAATGTGATAAGGGGCCATACATACATATATCCATACATACATGTGTACATACTCTCCAAAAAATCTACGCCTTATTAAGGTTTATTCCAGAAGATTTAAAGACTTGTGAAATAATTTCTGAAAATACTGAGCGACAAAAATTTTATGGACAAAGGCTTATAAGGCGTATTTTCCTTTGTTGAAATAAGTAAGCCCTAAATAATTTCTTATAATAAGGGATTATATGTTGTTTTAACAAATTATCAAATGGGATAAGGAGCCAAAGCAACCCCCTGCTTAACAATCATCAATGTAAGCGTAACCAATTCTCGCCGATCACGGAAATGTGTCCGAATTTGAAAGCTTTAATATGTCTTCCAAGGGGGCATTTGCCGTTAGAAGTCAGCATAAAACTATAGATCCACCCAATTTAAATAATTAAAGAGCACGGACAGTATTGGGGAAGAAGATCTGCCTAAAACTAAACTTACATACTCGTATATTCGTATTACTACCATTATGTACGCCCCTTTAAAAACCTTTACAACGGTATATAAAAATCGGATATCAAATAAAAACAAAGTTATTAGTCGCGGCCGAAATAAATGTTATATGTTATACGGTGTACTTTCAAATAGTTTCGTATAAATGCCTGAATTGTAAAAAGTGATTCTTGGGCCCTTTGGAAACTTCAAAAACTTCACTTAATTTTCCAACGCTGAATATCCTAATGACTTCAGCGTTAGCTTCCTTTATTTACCTACCAACTTTTAGTGGGAAATAACAAATACTTCCAGAGATGTGGATATTGACATTTATGAAATATCTGTTTTAAAGAAAATTTTAAACGTGAACTTGTTAAAAACTAGAGCCAAGCCAAATAGATAACTCATAAAATTGCAAAGATAGCCAAGGTGAGTAAGAGTTTGAGAGGGTTGATCATTTTTCCAAGTAAAAAATTCAATATCAACTTCTTGCAACTTTAAACACGACGAAATGATATGTATTTATAGTAAAAAAATCGCTTCAATTAGTTTTAAACTCACCTTATTTTCTGTATCATCACTATCGGAGTCATTTCCCGATTTGCAATATGGTGGCTTATAGCAAGGCATTTGTGGTGGCAAATTAATCACAAACAAATTAAATTTTTACACGATCATATTACTTTCTCATTTCTGCTTAAAACGTACTGTATTCAATGATTTTTATTTGCTTAATTTTATCTGCATTAAATGCAAATGAGTATAAGAAAAACAAACCAATAAAAAATAAATAAATATTTTATGGTACACCTGTGATTTGTTCATCTCACACCACTGTACATCAAAATGCATTCAGCTTTTGTTTTATGATGAGAGCGCGAGGTGTTTTAAAGGTGTAAAAGAACTGTAAAATATTGATTTTTTTTAGAGCAAAACTACTTTTGATTTATTAATTATTTTAATATTTTATAGCCCCGACACATAGCATACGTCAATCCGTCTACGTCGACGTATGTGACTGACAGCTCAGTAAAATGTCGGCATTTAAACGTACGTCGTCACACGTACGACGAATCCGTCGCCGCAACGTACCGAAGTTGCCCAAAAGTCAACTTTTGGTATACGTCAATCCGTCGCTATGTCAGCTGATTGCTTTTGATTGTTAACCTTTAGCTACTCTTGAATTTCACTTTTTTTGCAATTTGCTTTTCGAGTTTTTTCTCATTTGTATAACATTCCTCCATAAAACAAAATGGTCAAGAATTATCAGGAGATGTGAAGTTACTGAAAACTGAATTTCAAGAGGGCAACTTAAAAGAGAAATTACAAAATATTCTAAAGAGTTAAATTTTTGCCACCACCTCTGTAGTTAAAGGTTAATCAAACAGCTGATTTGTGTATATCCGCAAACGTTTCCTATGTGGCGACCTCTCCGTCAAGTACGTGAGCTGTCAGTCACATACGTCGACGTAGACGGATTGACGTATGCTATGTGACGGGCCTATTACTCGCGAAGAATTTCCTCATTGCGTAGCGACCATTCTTTGCAAATTTTGCGATTGCACTTGTTTAGGAAATGTTTGTCTTAGAAAGCACACCAATGAGAATTATATGTATATGTACATAAATATCTCTTATAAATTTTGTAAGTTTTTTATTACATAATGCACAATCACACACGATCATGGATTTTTAACTACAGAAGTTGTAGAAAAGTTGGTTAAGGCCTTAAGCCTGATTGCATTATATGTACATATATTTGTGTATGTAAATAAATAATGATCCTGACATATGTATATCTTAGAAAATTTATATATTTCGCCCGTTTTATGCAATAGGGATTTAACTCGAAATTTTCGATTTCTGGGATTTTGCCATATATTTCAATAACTGGGTCGTGCCTTTGAGTCTAGTCTTATAAAATACTCAAAAAGATAAAAATGGCGGAAATAAAAGTGATTTTGTTGTTAGCCGTAGAAGGAAACTATAAGAAATTGTAAAACTTTATTTGCGTTTTCCCAAAAAAAAATTTTTTTGAGTTAAATCCCTATTGCATAAAACGTGCGATTTATTACTAAATATTAATCCACTTTGGCGTGTTTTCGCTGCGATCTTGTCTCTTAGACTGCTTTTATTTTTTGGAAGGTCTATTATAGTTGTGAAAATCTGTCATACATATAGATATATCTTTAAAGCGAAAACGGCGTATGTGTAGTTGACAGATATGCGGTTTTGGATAATAAACAACTATACATACATACATTAGGGTGGGGCGATTTACTAACCTATATCGCGCGATCGAAATTTGGATTCCTCTCATTTTTCTGAGTAGAGTAAGTCTACGTTTTAGGGAATAACTCTTCAAATTTTGCAGCTAAAATTCTGAAATTTTGTATTCAGAGCATTTATTGTACACAAAGCGCTGTCGGCGAAAATCATCGGTATCGGATGACTATAACATGGAGATCCCATACTGCGATTTTGGGCTAAGGAAAAAAGAGTGCATTCTAGTTTACCTATACAGGAAGATAAATTAATATTATAAAACATTGCTCATATATTGTATTGACCTATCTTTAAGAAATTTGCAAAAAAATTTAAGATATATTGTGCACAGCAAGAGATAATCGCGAAAATATGCGATTTTCGGCATTCAGCCTCCATAGCCGGAAATCAGGCTATACCTCGAAAACGGATCATTCGATTTTAATTCAGATTTCATACCTGGATTCAGCATAAAATTCTGCTTTATTTTTATGTGCATATTAACCTGGATATTTTTTTTGTCGATTTTTGCCAAATTTTTATTTTCAAAAATTCGTCTTGGTTCATAAAAACCAAATTCCGGAACATCAAAATTAATTTTAGGCAAATGTCGTGGAGGAGTTTTCTACTCAGAAAAATGAGAGGAATCCAAATTTCAACCGCGCGGTATCGATTAATTTCCCTCCATACAAATCGCCCCACCCTAACATACTTACTTCAATTTTTACATACCTTTCTGCATAAATATTTTCATTTTAATGCTAAAAAATGTACATTAGTAGGTAGATGTACATATATTTATATGTATGTATGTAATTAAATATAGATATATGTACATATCGAGCCATAATCGCCAAATTGGCGTACGGTGCATATAACAAATTTTGCAGTATAATGTTCTTTTTAATCCCTACGTATGTAAATATATTACGCATTTAAATGAAATTTTGTATTAAAGATTTAATCCACTTTTAGTAAATAGATAATGCTGTAAAATTTCATTGCAGTGAGTGGCTTATTTACGTAGATACTTAAAACAAAAAACGATCTTCTGTAAAATTCGTTATATGCCTCTTACGTCAATTTGGCGGCATATGTGCAAAAATAGCTTGAGGTTTGCCCTATATACATATATACGTATGTATGTAAAAATGTATGTAAAAACACACTGAAGTGTGTTAGCATGAATTCATTGTGTTTTCATACTAGGGTTGCTTGTTCGTTTATTACAAAAATTAGCTATTTAGATACATATTATGTACATATATATTATAAGTATTGTTATTATCTATATACCAAAAATTAATTAGAAATTGAGTTTATTGTGTGTACTTATGTGTATTTTGTAGTCACAGCCAGCTCCTGAATTGAATATATTTTGCAAATAAGATTGCTTTAGCATTAATTGTCACACGCAATTCTTGACCCAGGAGTTTTGGTTTTCCGTGTGTATTTCTCCCTTAAAAAACTGCTCACAAAAATCCAAAGTCGCCGTTGAGGCAAACGTAAGAAGAAAGGTTTATCTAATTTGCTTGTGTATAAGAAAGGAGTACACCTTAACTTGCAAGAGAAATAAGATTTAGTGCACATGTGTTTGAGAATGCTTACTTTGGGAAAATTGAGCCTAAATGTATGCAAAGTTTATAAGAACGAGAGCATGATTAAATGTTACTCATACGCCCCGGCGTTTTCTTCCTTTTTGATGAGTGTTGATCCTGAATATGATAATATCTATACATAACTTTAAAATAAGGATGCATAGCAACTTTGATATTAACGCTAATCGAAATGTTAGTCATTTCTTAACTTTATGAATATTATCAACTTAATTTCTGTTTCCCTTTAAATGTCAACGAAGTTCAATCGTTAACGCTCTGTCGCTCTACACAGCTACTAAACACTCTTAAAATTGCCAGAATCGAAAAAAAAGTTCGTTTCAACGTCAACTTTTGTTGGTTTTGTTAACGTATTAACAAACAAAAAATATTTGAATATTTTGTTGAACAACCTTGCTTTAAATGCTTTTATTTCGAGTTCTCCTCCACTAGTACACTAGATACTTTATTTGATCAGCTGTTGCTCAAAACCTTTCCAGTGCGATATCCGAGCGCGTGGGTAGTGAATTGTTCAAACGGGTCTGGCTGACTGTGCTGCGTCAAAAATTCTGTGGCAATTTGCAATCGCTAACGCGAAAAATATATTTTCGAGATAAATTGATTTTTATATTCGAAGTCGTAACATCTCTTGTACACACACATACATACATATATATCTTCATAAGCCTGGATCCTGCTGGTTTTTTGAAGCAACTGCCATTGGAACAATAGTTTCTCATACCGATTCGAGAGAGAGAATTCGAAGTACCTTTTAGTTAAAATCGACCAAAGTCGTTATTTGAAAAACAAACAATAAATATGTAGGCAAATTCAATAGTAATATAAAATGTTTTGATTATTTCAGCAATTCATTTTATTTGAGAGCATAAACGCTAATTTAATTTATAAACGTAGAATAATTAAGGAGTTAAAGTGATTATGAGTGTTTGTTGTGGTCTATATGAGGCCTTCAGCGCAATAATGGACTAAGCCCAAATTTGTTAAATTGAGATAAATGGGAAATAAAAAAAAATATTTTTTTTTGTTTTTTATATGAAAAACTGTAAAATCTAATACGGGTTGTATGCTGCTATCTAGTGAATATAGAATAAAGGTGGTAAGCAACTTTTGTTTTATACTTGCTATTAATGTCATTAGTTGAGGATTGTTAATTTTGTGGGTTAGTCTGTTATTGCACTGAAGGCCTGATATAACCAGTTCCTTAAGTATGTATGTACATATATATTTAATTCATTAAAGTAATACATACATATATGCGTAAATATGGTAAAACTTAAAATATGTATAATTCATTCATATTTATGGACTTCATTCGATTAGCTAAAAAAAAAAACAAATAAAAGAAATAACGATATTGCCAAAAAGTAACAAAAACAGGATAATTCAAAAACAAAATAAAATAGACGAAACTTAAAATAAATTCCTTTTTTTCAATTAATTTTTTTTTGCACTTAAAATGCAATAACATGTTTTTATTTTTTCAAAACGAATTTCCATGTTTCATTTTCTTTTCAGAATCCACTAAAAATTTTAATTTTTTTCTTAGTTATCATAAATTTTTATTTAAAAAAATGCATACTAAATAGTATGTACATATTTCCACATACTATGTATGTATGTACATATGTATAACCACTACAATGCCCAATATAAATATTTTTTTAAAGGATAAAATAGTTTCCCTTTTTATAAACCAGAGTAAAATATATATACATACACATGTATATACCCTAGATTTAACGTTATTACTACATATTTTATATGCATTTCAGCGCATTTCTAGGATTTGGCTTAATATAAGGATTATTCACTGCTGCGCTTTAACGAAAACTCTCGGACGATCGGCGGCTGTTGCTGAAGGGTAGATCTTGTTGTGCACAAAACGATTTAACTTCTGTAAAAAAATTGTAAACACAATTTATAGTGACACAAAACATTAAAATCTCTATTAAAAAATAATATGTAAAAATAATATGGAGAAAGCTAAATTCTTAAGGGTACAGCCAGACGACGGAAGAAATCACTTTAAGAAAGTGAAAAATTCCACTTTTTTTATTTGTTTGTGTTAAGAAGAAAAAAAAATACAAAAATTTGAATTTTTCACTTTCTGAAAGTTATTTCTTGCGTCGTCTGACCATACCCTAAGAGTCTGACATTTGTCGAACAACAACCCAATATACATTTAAAATTGTAGGATATTGAAACATGCTGTGGTTATACGAAGTAGTTGAGTAAGTATATAAAATTGGGAACTTTTCGGGAAAGTGGCGCGAGACCACAAAAAAAACCTTAAGATATGACTCAGTGCCTCTGGGGCTTGGTTTAAGATTGCACGGATCCTTTATATTGTGTTTCAGGAAAAAGAGATAGGCTAAAAGAAAAGGAGGAAGGCGCGGCAGATGTCGTTCGCACACGGACTTAAGGCGATTAGGTATTATAAGTCCCGACATTCTCTTTTGTTTTTCTGTTATTTTACTCACCTCACTCTGCCGCTGCGCGTTGATACCGTCGAACGCCGCGGTGTACTGGGCGATATATCTGCTGGTCCTTTATAGTACTTGGAAAGCGTTTTGCTGACACGAGATGGCCGTGTGCTGCCCCTAAATTATAAAAGAGAATTAACAATAATTTCTAATTACTGCTCTCAAAAAAAAAACAAAAATGTTAATAAAACGTATAAAACAAATTTACATTGTACTCGTCGTGCTCTCATTATCATTTTTAACGCTCCCTCCATCGTCGCTCTCCTTTTCGTAGTCACGCTCGCTGGGCACCTTACGCCCATTAGCCGGTGATGGCCGACTGCGTTGACGTGGTGTGACAGATCTAGTAGGCGATTGATCGGTCTGTTTGTCGTTGGTAGTCTTTACAGTTCTGGGTTTGAGTGGCAAATTATCTTCCTCATCACTATCATCTAAAATTTCTGCAACTTCTTCTGGCTTCAAATTTTGTGCTCGTCGGCGCGTCGGTGATAAATATTTCGTTGTTGTTTTGGATTCTCCTTTTGCGTAGACATTTTGGTCGCCCTTTTCCGTTATTAGCGAACTGGAGGCCAGACGAAAACGACAATAAATAAATACATATGTATGTAACTACTTTTTTGACTTTCATTTACCTCGCCTCTTTGTCCTTGTTTTTCTCAGTTTCCCTTCCTGCCGCCGAATCTTCTTGATTGTCTTCATCATCAACCAAATCAACAATTTCATCAGCCACCAGAACAATTGCCGATTTGCGATTGCGTGTAGGTGGCATCATCTTCCGTCGGATGCCGGGAATTTTTGTTGGCGCCGCAGCGGTCATGTGTTTATCGGCCTCCTCTATGTTCTTATCATCCTTGGACTTGCTCTGCAACACTAATGTGATCTTATTGATCTCCTCCTCAACATCTAGCTCGCCCACTGGGGTATTGGCTGCATGCCCCTTGCGTGGTTGGACCACCACCTCTCTAACGATGTTCACAGTTCGATCGTCGCGGTCATCTTGTTCATCCACCGTATGCGTCGTACCTTTTCTGTTGCGCTGCTGCTGTTGCTCTTGCGCCTTTTGCAATGATTTCTTCAAGGCGCTACGTATCTGTTGTATTGAACCGCGTGTGCCTGACGTGACGGGCGGTATGGCAGCTGCTACCACAGGCGCATTTGTAGCTTCAGCAGCGCCCTTCTGTAAACCGATCGCTTCGAGCAATTGCTGGCCAAGTGATAATTTATTCAATGGTTGACGTTTGGATCCAGCGCTGCGTGTGGTTGATCTTTCTGCGGTTGAGCCGACATTCGATGCTACCAGCGATGTGACACTTGTGGCTGCCGATGCCGTCACTGCTAGAGTTGTTTCTGTGGCCTTCGTTGAAATGTTTCCTGTAATCGGCGCCTCACTCGCATTCGAGGTTGTCGATGGTATTTGCGTGCCAATCGAGATGATATTGGAGGGATATTGTGTGGCAATTACATTCATGCTATCAAGCGACTGCGTTTTGGAGAGTTTCCTTTGAGGTGCGGCAACCGCGGTAGTTGTGGGATATAGCGTGGTGACGCTCGTTATCAGTTTAGGTGTTGTTGCGGAAGTGGTGGTGTCTACATTCTCAGCCGGCTTGGCAGGAGGCACAGAAGTCGAGGTAACCTCTTGTGCGTTTATGGCAAGATTCATACAAGCCGGCGATGCCTGAATAACCGTTTTACGTCTCTTAATTATCGGGCGTGTTATTATGGGTTTTGGGACTTGTTGTGGCACTTGGAAAACCATGTTGTTCTCGCTTTGTGAGATTGTAGACGTGGATGCTGGCTCATTATTGCTGCCATCGTTCTGATTATTTTGTGAATTTGTTGTTGTTGTAGTCTCAGTGAAATCATCTGGCTCCATTAGAATTATGTCATCCGTATCAAATACGAAATCAGATCCACTGGCCGGCACCGTTATGATGGAATTGCTACGTTGACGTCGTGACCGTGCCCTTGACCGTGACCGCGATTGTAAATTCGATTGGACGGCGGTCTGTGCTTGTGTCTGCATTTGTTGTTGCTGTAAGCGCGCTAGAGCGACGCGTTGTCGTTGCAGCAGAGCCAACAATGCCTCATTCGAGCTCGCCGCACTCAATCCACTCAACATGCTGAGCTGTGCGAAGAGCGCAGCGGGATCTAGAGGGTCGATGTGCAAGTCCGAGTTCGATTTCGTGTTGAGATATTGCGAGTTGAGCGCAGAGCTAAGTGCCGCATAGTTGTCGTTGCTGTTGCTGTTGTTGTTGTTATTGTTATTAGTCGTAAATACCGATGCCCTGCGTGCACGTGTTGTTGCCGCCGACGCCGCCGTTGTCGTCCTGCGCGGTCTCTTTTTGGGTGGATCCGCAGCTGGAACCGTCTCAGACGTCTGCACAGCACCCTCTTTGTCGGCATTCCGCTTTAGCGAGTGACTCGATGCGCTTGTTTGGGCGTCAGTTGTGCCATCTGGTGTTTCCTCCCCTGCTTCGGGGCTAGCTGGCACTAATTGGACTGAAGTTTCTGCTGGCAACTTATAAGGCAGAGCAGTTGCTATACTGGTCACTTGTAAGTCGGTTTCCTTGGCCACTGCGGCCGCCGCTGCAGCTGCTGCTATTTGTTGTTGTTGTAGCATATGTGCCGCCTGCAAGACTGGCCCCAAATAGGGTCCCATTATTTGGGTGAGATCGGCGTCTTTCAGCAAATTCGGATCGGCCATGATGTGGGCGAATCGCGAGTTGCGTAAGCGATTTAATTGGTTCTCCTCAGTACGCCTATTCACGGGCCATTTGAGAGCTTTCAATATTAGTTTCAGCAAATCGCCATCTTTGATGACTTTGCCAAGCAAAATGTCGTCGGGTATACTCGTTCTCATTGCCTGTGATAAATCGGTTGGCTCGGTTTGTGGCGGTTCGGTTTCCAACAACTCCAACTCGCTTGGCGGGCTCGAGTCTGGGGGTGTTGTTGATTGCACATGATTCTTCTGCTGTTTTGCTGCAGCGATGATCATTTTTTCCGGTAACGGCTCAGCTGGCACGTTATCTTCCACCAGGAGAATATCTGGTTCGACGTCTACAGTTTTCGGCGGTGGTTGGCTCGACTTCTCCGTTGTTGCTGTGCTCTTTTGTGCATTCTTCAGCAAGGAAACCTGCCCAGCATTTGATGGTTTCGAGTTATTCAGCGCAGTTCTAAGGTTTCTGCGCTTCTGCTGCAAGGTTGTTGTTGTTGTCGCTGCGGCGATCGTGGGTGGATCGTTAACTACGTTATTGCTTGCTGTGTGTGCTGGAGTGGTGTTGGTTGCGGAGCCAATCACATAACCACCACTCGTTACGGTGGTCACCTGCTCCGGCCGATTTGGAAAGAAGTTTATGACTCCGGGTGTGTATTGTTTTTTTGTCGGTGTCATAACTTCCGCTGCCGTTGGCGGTTTGGCGACGCTTGTTGTAATGCCGCGCTGCGCAATTGACTTCGGTGCGTAGCGGGTGTCTATGGAGTTTTTGCGATTTCTCGAGGCGTTTATCATTTTGTGTTGCGTTTCGCGTGTTAGAGGATCGTTCACCGACACATTCAAAATTACCTCGTCGCTGTGAGTGCATTTGGAGGATGGCACAATGTTTGATTTTGGTGGTGGCAATTCCGGACTGATTACTCGCGCCTTCTCTTTCTCTTTTTCCCGCTCCCTCGTCCTGGAGGGTCTTACCGTAACTGCTTGTGGTGCAGGTGGTGCATAGCTTGTTGTTGTTGTTGCAGGAGGCGGCGGCGGCGGGGGCGGTGGTGGCGGTGCAATAGCAGTTGTGGTAGATGTTGTTGCCGTACTGCTGTCATTGCTTTCCGCTTGTAGACAAGACTATTTATAAGAAAAGTGGAGGATTACTTAGAAAACATTTCGAAGCGGTATGCATTCATTTGTACATACCTTCGTATTGAAGATGAAGTCACGAAAAACTTTTTGCGTGTGTTTCGCTATTTTGGACAAGGAAGCTGTGGCCTCAACTTGACGGAAGCATGTCTTGCACAGCACCTTCGGCAGTATGTCATCTTCAGAAATCTGAAAAGCGGAAAGATCATCATATGTAATTAACATGCTTATATGTGAATTCAATTGATAAGTAAATAATGAGCCATTTTAAACTGGCAGAGTTAAACAAGAAAACTGAGTGAAAAACATAATTACATATACATACAAACAAGAACCTTGTGAGTCCACTTTTCTTTACTTGACTTCTTGTTCATGTACTTAAAAATTCACAAATTACCAACTTTGATATCATTTCGCTGGCTAGTTAGGGCCTAAATGTGCATTGAGAACTTGGTTTTCTAAAATTTAAGATGGAGATAATGCCGCTCTCAATGCAATTTAAAGTCATGATATGAGGCTCTCCGATGCCAGTGCTGTTCTCTCAAACGATGTTGCTCCAGCCTGAGCTCCTCTCTTATTGCATGTGGTGTTATACTTATGTAGAAAGGGCTCTGGCCCAATTGGTTTCTCAGCTGCTGCCTCTATGGCGAAGCCGTCCGCTATCTCATTTCCTGTTACTCCTCTATGTAAGAGTAAGAAGTATTGAGCGCCAAGGTCATTTAGATCATTTATGCACGCTAGGAGTATCAAGGAGTTAATATCACACGAGGCTAATGCTTTGAGTACCCCTTGGCTACCACTCAATATGGGGATGTTCTCATCACAGTATCCTCTTCATGTATTTAGCTCAACACACTGACTCCAGGAGTAAATACGCTCCGTATCGCGGACCATAAAAGCCGGCGCCCCTGTCCGCTGGCGTTTTCGCACCGTCTGTGTACCACACTATCGTGCTATTCTGCAGGAGCACATCCAGCCTGGAATTTTCCCAAGATGATTTACATATCTCCAAGTTCAATTTTAAAGCGAAATCGTATGTACTTATGTACTTAGTTATATAATTCCTGGAAGCTTTTATATCAGCATCTCCCTGCTTTGAGAAGTTATGAACATTCCCTTAACACCCCCGTCCCCCTTTCTTACGCTTAGCTATTTGCTCAATATTTATATAGAGGAGAGTGTTCGAGAAAAACCTCTATCGCCGCAGTGGAGTATAGCACACGTATGTACACCAGGCATTGTAACCTGGCCAGTGAAACCATCGCCGTCGATAGACCGATCCTTGATCACCATGCAATCGCACCGTATGTCAGGATTTCCTTATCATAGTATGCATCCATCTCAGCATGCCGGGGCTACATCCCCCCGATTTATCTGCGGGACGTCTGCACGCCATTAGTGCTCTTGTAGCCTTTGATGTGGCGTGGTTTACATGCTCGCTCCATACAAGCTTGTCATCTAAAATTACTCATAGGTATTTTATTTCAGGTAAAGTGCCCACCATCTAGCATAATTGATCTCTCTCCCGTAAAGGTTCTTCTTTTGGTGAAGGGGGTGATTGCCGTTTTTGCAGGATTTATATTCAATCCTACTTCAGCACATCATCTCTTCGTCAGGTTTAAAACCCTCTGTAAGTATTATGACACACAAGATGTTCCCAAATTTCCAGAAATGGCAAACTATTTACAGTCAAAGGCACCCTGTCATAATGTCAATCAGGGTCCTGGTGCAGGGAGAACTCCTCAGAGTTTTTGACCTGATCTCTAGGTCTACAGTGTTCTCCGTTGTGTTTAGGACAAAGGAGGTAAGACTTATGGGACTGAAAGACTTTTATAAAAAAATAGTCCTTTTGAAGATTTTTTTTTAATTTTGTAGACCGACATACAGAGATACATATACACCTCTCTCTTACCCGAACTAGTCTTGCCTGTGGCTTGCAGCTGGGGATTATCAATGGCATCGCCATCATCAGCAGCCCAGCTGTTGGGGAAAAAAAAACATCCAACCGACCAGCGGCGCCCCAGCGCAAGCAAAAACCCAAACTCGAACAACTTGAGTGTCACACGTTAATCCATAACTGAAAGTCTCTCAATTAAATGTGAAATCTACATCCACTACGTTTTCAGCACTCAGGGTGCCTCGCTAAGTTGGCACGGACATATGTACTTGTGTAAAAAAGACCAAAAATATTTGAGCAAAAATTTATTTTTGCGGGATCAATTAGGGACTAAGTAAGTGGCCGCTGTGGTGCAGTGGGTAGAGTGCTCGCCGGCTATGCCAGAGGTCTCGGGCAAACACCAAACAAAATTTTCTAATTAGTAAAAATCCAATTATTGGGTTTTTTAAGAGCAGCGGTCACCTCTCGGCAGTGGGCAGCATACCCTCCGAGAGTATTTCTGCAATGAAAAAGCTTCTCACAAAAAATGCTTTCGCTGTTCGGAGCCGGCATAAAACTGTAGGTCCACCCAATTAGTAAGAAAAACAAAAGGAGCACACCTCGAATTGGGAGAGAAGCTCGGCCATACAACTCGTCAGAGTTATAATAGCGCCATTGTATTGTCTATTATATTATAAGTAATTCAGCCACAAGATCGATTCCGATATCTCATGTATAAGACGTTTTTACATGGTACACCCCAAAATTCCGAAAAACATTTGAGGGAAAAAATAAATCTTTGCGGGATTAGTTAGGGACTATTTATGCACCCCCTCGCGGTCCGATCTGCCAGGGGTGTTTTGCTAACGTGACACTCATAGCACGCTGCCAACAAGTTTAAGTAGGTACTCTTTTAAACTGTACGTATGTATGTATGTATGCATGCATGATTATGTAGCATAGTGGCACTTTGCAAAACGTAACCACATTGACATTGAAAATGTGTTGGTTTATTTAGGCCAATTTTCAGTGGCAGCGACATAAGCCATAAAAGGAAATAAGTAAGTAAACAAAGAAGAAGCTTTGCAGCATTTTAGCTTTCAGCGCTGCACATACTTGTATAAGTATTTGTCTTTGTTAAAATCACAAACTGAATTATTCATAGCTTAAAAGTTTTAACCCTCTAACCGGTAAGAGTGCCTCAGGACAAGCTTCACAAAAATCCAATTTTTTACATGAAAATGTAATTTATTCCTTCGAAAATGATTTTAACTCCCTTCACCATATTTCTACTGACATTTTTTTCTCGAACTGAAATAGTATCCGATTAAAGGTTCCTCTTTTACAATCAGTTTTGTTTAACCCTCAAACCAGCAAACTTTAAATCGTGATATGAAATTGTTGGGAATTTTTTTCTAGCAAAATTAGGGCAGTCTAAACTCAATTCTGTCAAAAAAATTTCATTATGTCGATTCGTTTGCCTTCCAGGTGAGATTTAAGAAAGAGTGCCTCCAGGCACTCTTGTCGGTTAGAGCCAAAAAATTGACACAGGTAAAATTTGTATTAAGGAACATTTATTTATTTTATTGTGCAAAGCGCAAGGAACAATGGAGTCGAAAACATACATATATATATATGTATCAATTAATTTTGTGATATTTCATAAATCAATTTTTTGCGGCGGAGCAGAATAAATGCAAGTTACATGTCATGTAAATGCATTGTGTTTGGGAGGTTTTGTAAAATTTGCACCATTTTTTCCACCTTTTTTATCGAACCAATTCTGCAGATCAACGCTTTTTGGCCAATGCTCAGATGAGCAGGTAAATATTTATTTTGCGTAGCAGTGTAGTGTTGGTCAGCTGGTGGGATTGAATGGAAAGGTTCGTTGAGAATATTGAACAAATTACAAATGCAAAACAACGGGTCATAACCTGGCTGGCCTTGGAATGACAGGAAAATTTTATAGTTTCAAACGGTTTCAATGGCATTGATTTTCGAATGGGTCCGAAATGACATCCAGTGCATTGCAAGATATCATCAGAACTCACATTGAATTCTTATGTCTCAGCTCAGAGCATAGAGGTTCGTCTCTTGTACAATCATGTCAATTATTTTGTTACAGGAAAAATATAGAAATAGTTCCAAAGGAGTTTTATGTGCTTTTATGGGGTCAGATAATAGTGTGGAGCCACGAAATGCCACCTTATTTGCATGTAGTTTGAAGTTTGTCTTCCGTCAGATCTCTTTGTTGAATTATGTAGAATCTTTGTTCATCGAATCAATGCCTGTAATATAAAGTTCGAACGAGTATTATTTGCATAAAAAAATAAAACGTTCAAAGACATGTACTTACTTCCACTTACTTCCAGTAAAATCACCATTGTTTGGTACAACTGCTGGACTGGTAGCTTCAGCTCGTGGTAACAGCGAATCAGCTCTTTTTTTGGATTGACGTTGAAGTCAATGTCTAGTATGTCGTTGCAATCACATAGGGTGATTAAATGTTTTCTTCATCGGCCTTAGCAGTATCGTTTACTGCAGAAGTGGTTAATGAAAAATTAGCTGCCTCGTTGATTAACTTCTCACTTGAATCCAAGTTCCTAACGTATTGGGATATCAAATGTTCATCCTCTGGACTCTTTTACTCTGGACTTATTTCCCTCTGGATCGAAGTCCGAATCAACAGAATTATTTTCACTCCTTCATCTTCATGACTAGTATCCAACAATGCCATGAACTCGAGAATTCCTTTGTCCGTTAACTTCGATAGTTTCACAAGCGACATCAGACACATTTTTTCGAATACTACTTATTTGTGCTTACACCTTACGGAAAATAGGTGAATAATTTATAGGATACATGTTGAAGCCGAATAATAACACTTCAGATGGAACGCAATATAAATATGCAAAGTTTATAAAAGTTCACGCAAACCGATAAGAGTGCCCTGAGGCACACTAAGTTTTCCGTTACAGCACCGAAAATCCAATCACTTTTAATACTTCACATATAAGATCGTAGAGTTTATAAACATAACATTAAGAAAAAAAATTATGGAGCCTTTGAGACTTCTCCAAATTAAAAATTTTTGGGGTCGAAATTCAGATTTTTTTTTATATAAAAATACGACCTTTCTCTGCACTTGCTTAATTTAACGAACCTAAGAGTTTTTACAACAACACCCAGAAAAAAAATAGTGTGAAATCAACAAAAAATCAACAAATTTTGTGGTTAATTTTTTTCAACACGATGCTTAATGTATGCCATCGTGTAATCGTGTAAATTTAACACTACTGTCAAGTGTTAGTTTAACAGGATGACAACTGTAGAATTAACACTAAAAAGTATTGAGTCTTCCTGTTGATTTTACAATTTTAACTAGTTAATAGCTTTGTTCAACAACTTTACTTGCAACAAGAGCACCAGTGACAAATTAAGAGTAAAAACGAGTAAAAGAGAAAATTATCAACCAAAGTTATTGAACAGAAAATCGTAAAAATTTGCAAGTAAACAGCTGATGCGCTGTTTTCACAATTTGATTTTTAGGATAGGTTGTAATTGAAATATTTGAAATTGAAAATGAATGTAAATAACTGAATTAGGAAGACGAAAATCTACTTTGGGTATTCCACAACATCGTTAAGATTCCTTTTTGCGCTAATTTATTTAGTATGCAATTAGAAATTTGCGATTAAAATGTTGGCATATTTCCAATTGCAACTTTTGTGATCATATCTTTTGACGCTTCAATTTTTTTTAAAGCTGCAAGTAGTTGCAAGTGAAAATTTTACTTGCAACTATTTTCAACTCTCTCGAAGTCTTACTCTCCCAATTTGGGTCCATTTTGCAAATTTTTTGGGTTATTGAACATAAAATTCGTAACTATTTGTAAAAGCAATTAAAAACTTTGAGTTATTGAACAAAGCTAATGTTACAATAAAAGCTGGTTAAATTAACACGAAATGGTCCTGTTGAATTAACAATAACATCTTTTTGATTTTACATTAAATTTATTGTTAAATAAACTAGAAAGTTTTGTTGATTGTACAATTTATTTTTTTAAATAAAAAACATATAAAACATAAAATATATAATCATAACTTCAATTAAGCACATTCGTACATCACCCGCACAACTGACCAAATTGAAGGCGTCCTTCTCATACGAACACAAATGTACCGGCGATAGTTTATACATGGGCGATAGTACTATCACTTGCACCGAGTAATGTTTGGCCGCTAATGCAACAACCGCATGCTGCACGCCAGGGATGGGCATTATTCAAAATTTGAATAATTCAATAACGAAAAAATAAAAATAAATTTTTATTCTTCATTCTCATATCCTTGAATAAAGAATAAATTTTTATTCTTCATTCCGGCGCGCTTGAATAAAGAATAATTTTTTATTCCTTATTCTGATACCCTTGAATAAAGAATAAAAATTTATTATTCATTCTGATACCCTTGAATAAAAAATAAATTTTTATTGTTCATTTTGGTGCCCTTGAATAAAGAATAATTTTTTATTCTTCATTTTGATACCCTTGAATAAAGAATAAAAATGTATTCTTCATTCTGATACCCTTGAATAAAAAATAAATTTTTATTCTTCATTCTGATGCCCTTGAATAAAGAATAATTTTTTATTCTTCATCCGAAATTGGTTGAATAAAAAATAAAATTTTATTTTTCATTCAGATAATTTTGAATAAAGAATAAATTTTTATTCACGTTATTCAAATTATTCTTGCAGGTCACACAAGTAAATGATTTTGCGAATATTTTTCTGAATACGAACCAAGTATTTTCCCGAGCCCCAACCGAATATTTTTCCGAATACTTTCCCGAATCCGAACCCAAATACTGAACCGAATATTTTTCTGAATCCGAACCGAATATTTTACCGAATACTTTCCCGAATCCGAACCGAATATTCTCCCAAATCCGAAACCGAATACTTTCCCGATTCCGAACCGAATACTTTCCCGAGTCTGAACCGAATACTTTTCCGGGTCCGAACCGAATACTTTTCCGGGTTCGAACCGAATACTTTTCCGGGTCCGAACCGAATACTTTTCCGGGTTCGAACCGAATAGTTTTCCGGGTCCGAACCGATTACCAGCTGTAATTAACGAAGTTATGGTAAAAATTAAAATGCAAACGAATATGCATACAGTGGAAAGCTAATAGGCGAATTAAAGGAGGTCATAGGGAGCGGAAAACGCTCCATAAATCAGAGTCTTAAAGATCTGGTTAAGGCCATCGCAGTCTGCTACGATGAAGCAGCGAAGGAAACTAGGGAGGAGAAAATTGCTAAAGACTCAAAGGAGTCCCAGACAACGCCCTCAATAAATCAGCAACGTGCAAAGAGGGTTAGAGAAAGAGTCTCTGGAGCTACACCATCCCCAGACGCGCTGACAAAGAAGATGAAGGAGGTCCAAAAAACCACGCCTAGTAACTCTGAAGGAGCTACGGCAAAAACTCCAAATCAATCGGAGTCAAACAAAGAGGGCACATGGACCAAAGTGGATAGGCGTAAGGTCCAAAAGCCAAAGCCACAAAAGCCAAAGGCAGCACGCCCTGACGCAATAATAATAAAGCGAACGGGGGACTATTCTTATGCCGACATTTTGAAGGCAGTTAAGAAAGAAGACTCGCTTAAAGAAATGAGTTCATTAGTTCGCAAAATTCGAAAGACGGGTAGCGGAGATCTCTTGTTTCAACTGACCAAGCAGTCGGAAACTGATACAGTTAAGCTGCAAGCTGCTGTAGAACAGGTCCTAGCGGGAAAGGCGGATGTAAGATCCTTAGTGGAAGAGTCGCTGTGTGAAATACACGACATAGATGAAGTAACAACCAAGGAGGAAGTATGCGAAGCAATAAACAAAGTGCTCAGCGATTACGAAGCGAAACCAACATGCGTGCGTTCAATCAGGAAAGCCTACGGGGAAACGCAAACAGCCACTATCTCCTTACCAACTGAGGTAGTTAAGAAGTTATTGGTAAGCGGCAAAGTCCGGATAGGTTGGGTTGTTTGCCGGATTAGAGCAAAACTTCAGCCTAAGCGCTGTTTCAAATGCCTCGACTATGGTCATATTTCAACGAAGTGCACCAGCAAAGGGGACTTTAGAAGTGCATGCTTTAAATGCGGTTCTACAGGACATGTGGCAAAAACTTGCCCCAATTCACCAAAATGCTTAATATGCACCAAAAAGGGGGCCACCAAATTCGACCACCCAACGGGGGGAATCCAATGCCCCGCTTATAAGGAGGCAATCCAGAAGTTGACCATACGATGAGATTGCTGCAACTAAACTTGAATCATTGCGAAGCGGCGCAAGATCTGTTGGCACAAACTGTGCTTGAGCTGAAAGTCGACATAGCCCTAATTAGCGAACCTTACAAGGAAAAGTCCTCAAATTGGATACAAGGTGTTTGCAGCAAGACTGCAATCTGGTCCTGTGGACATAATCCTTTATATATAGAAACTGTCGCAAAAGAAAACGGATTCGTCTGTGCGAAGATCGGCGATATATACGTATACAGCTGTTATATACCGCCAAGCACCCCACTAGACATTTTTGAGGCAACTGTCGAAAGAATAGCCATGGACGCGACAAACAGACAGCGCTTCATAATCGCAGGTGACTTTAATGCCTGGGCTGTGGAGTGGGGCTCAAGGAGGACCTCACCAAGGGGGAGAGCTCTGCTCGAAGCATTCGCCTGTTTAGATGCAGTCTTGCTAAACACAGGGAATGAAAACACCTTTTCCAGAAACGGCTATGGCTCCATAATCGATATATCATATGTTAGTGCGAATCTGTATAGGTTTTCCAAGTGGAAAATCAGCGACTGTTATACCCAGAGCGACCACTCGGCGATATTAATCGACGTTACATTATACGAGGGTAATCTGCCCAATAAAGAACCTCGCATTAAACAACATGGTTGGAAAGTTAACACATTCGACGAAGATGTATTCAAGGAAATGTTTTCTAAAATAGAATACAAGGGGCGAACAAATGAGATGGCAAGTGCAATAATGGACGATTTACGGGCGGCTTGCAATGCATCTATGTCACGCAAAAAGAAGTCCAGACCACAGTCCTCCGCGTACTGGTGGAACGAAAGCATCAACTCGCTACGGAAGGAGTGCATTCAAGCTAGAAGGCACTTTCAACGTTCAAGAGGTGGAGCCGATTTCGAGGAACTACGTTCAAAATTCAAATCGGCTCGACGATCTCTTAAGACGGCTATTAAGCAAAGCAAGCGTCAATGTTTTCTAGAACTCTGCGATGATGTAGAGAATAACCCGTGGGGGACCGCATACAAGATTGTGACTAAAAAATTAAAAAATGGCAGGGAATCTACACCAATGTGTCCTATTTTTTTGGAGAAAGTGGTAACTACCCTTTTTCCTGTCCAAAGGAAACTAGTTTCCCCTATTTCGAGTGAAATACAGCTGTCATTCGGAGAAGTAACGGACGAAGAAACTCTCCAGGCAGCTAATGGACTCAAGGAGAGCAAGTCGCCCGGACCAGATGCAATACCTAACAAAGTACTTAAAGTAGCCTTCAAACATGCGACATATGTGTTCACCAACCTGTTTAATTCATGCCTAGCAGAAGGTACATTCCCGACGGTATGGAAACACCAAAAGCTGGTACTGCTACCTAAGCCTGGAAAAGACCTCACTGTACCATCTAGCTACAGGCCCATATGCCTACTCGACTCGGCCGGCAAAATTCTAGAGAGGGTCATCTATAATCGCCTCGAAAGGGAAGTAATGGCATCAGGAGGCATATCTGAGAATCAATTTGGTTTTAGGAAAGGAAAATCTACCGTTCACGCAGTGGACGCGGTAAAAGAGGTAGCCCAAGACGCCATAAGTGGCACCCGATGGCTGTCAGGTACTAAAGAGTACTGTCTTATAGTAACACTGGACATAAAGAATGCATTCAACACTGCCAACTGGGCAAAAATCCTAGATGCGCTTGATCGAATCGGAATATGAAAATACCTTAGAAGGCTCGTACGAAGCTACTTCGAAAATCGAACGCTGGAGTACGAAACGTCAGCCGGCACTAAGAAACTAAAGATTACAGGTGGCGTACCACAAGGTTCAGTACTTGGCCCCCTGCTGTGGAACATTATGTATGACGGCGTTTTACGCCTTGGATTTCCGGAAGGCGTAAAAATATTTGGTTTTGCTGATGACATAGCCCTGGTTGTTACTGCTAAGCAACTAGACGATATACGCACTAAAACGAACGAAAGTATAATCGGCGTGAAAAAATGGCTGCATAAAAATGGCTTGCAGCTTCCGGAACAGAAGACGGAATCAGTGCTCATATCAAGCAGGAAAAAAGTAGAGCACACTATCATAAGAAGCGGTAGCCACGATATCGTCACGCTACAAGCAATAAAGTACCTGGGGATTATGATAGATAGAAGACTGTCGTTTAAAAATCATATTGAATACGCAAGCGAAAAGGCATCAGCGACTGTGACAGCATTATCACGCATAATGCTGAACTCACGGGGTCCAAAGCAACGGCGGCGACAACTTCTTGCGTGCGTCGTGAGAAGCCAAATTCTCTATGGCGCCCCTGTGTGGCATCACGCTATAGAACATCAGTCATATTTTCGTTGCATTAAGTCGACTTACCGTCTGTGCGCGCTCAGAGTATGCTGTGCATTTAAAACCGTATCGGACGAGGCCGCACTAGTAATTGCTGGTCTATACCCTATAGACATACTAGCAAAAGAAGCTGCAATTATTGCACAGAACGATGCCGAGCGTTCCGAGGCGAGAGAGGCCAGCATGCATAGCTGGCAGCTTAGATGGAGTAACTCCACGAAGGGACGTTGGACACATCGATGCATACCAGATTTGAAATGTTGGCTGGAACGAGCACACGGCGAAGTCGATTTCTACCTGACGCAGTTCTTATCTGGACACGGTTGTTTCAAGGCCTATCTCTTTCGCTTTAAGCACGAGTCGAATCCAACGTGCGATCACTGCGGGGGTCCAGCAATAGAGGATACATACCACGTATTCTTTGAGTGTGCAAGATTCTACGAATCTAGAAACAAGCTCCGTAGAATATTTGGAGGAGACTATACACCTGAGTCGTTCGTGAAGCATATGCTAGAAAGCAAGGCAAAATGGACTGCAGCGAGTGACATAATAGCAGACACCATGAAAACACTGAGAAGCCTAGAGAGAATACGGCGAAGCTGCGGCGACTAAAGGAGCGGTAATTTTGTCAGATTTTCCCTTCTAAACATATGTACGCCTAACATCTACCACTTCGAGTGGAACGGATACGTACAGGAGCTCGGCCTCCTGCATCCGTCATTGCGCGTGGTGCGGAGCTTTGGCCTCCGCAGACCACCTAACATTGAGCACTTCGAGTGGAACGGATACGTACAGGAGCTCGGCCTTCTGCATCCGTTACGGATACGTACAGGAGCTAGGCCTCTTGCATCCGTCATGCGTGTGGTGCGGAGCTTTGGCCCCCGCATACCACCTAACATTGTGAACTTTGAATGAAACGGATACGTACAGGAGCTTGGCCTCTTGCATCCGTTACGGATACGTACAGGAGCTAGGCCTCCTGCATCCATCATCGCGCGTGGTGCGGAGCTATGGCCTCCGCAGACCACCTAAAATTGAACACTTAGAGTGGAACGGATACGTACAGGAGCTCGTCCTCCTGCATTCGTTATGGACGGATACGTACAGGAGCTAGGCCTCCTGCATCCGTCATCGCGCGTGGTGCGGAGCTTTGGCCTCCGCAGACCACCTAACACTGACCACTTTTATAAAAATACAAAAATACATGGGTGAAGCCTTCTAAGGCAGACTGAGGGCAATAACGCGACTATTACGGACTGCGAGCCTAGTGCTCAACCCACCTCCCGACGGTAGCTTGACGGTAGTACCGGGGGGTTCGGTACGATGACAGTAGGAGGTTTAGTTCGGGTTAGAGTCCCACACTGACGGGGTAAAGGCTTTCGATGCTAAAAAAAAAAAAAAAAAAAACAGTACATACATATTTACATATGGTCAATTCCATTGTGACGGGTGTGACCATGATACTCATAATTTTCGCTATAATTTTGAAATGGAAAGCTTGCATTTCAAAAAAAGGCCGTTATTCCCAGGAATGGGAAAGTTAAAAACGGTGGATAGCAGAAATATACTTGAAGGACACCATTTCCGACCAGAGTGGCCATTAGAAAGCTGGGACGGGTGTGACCTTATATATTTGAGCTTTCAAAAAATTCCACTTTGCATATAAATTTTGTAAAACTTTTCACAGAACGCATATAAAAAATTTTGTCCAGCACGTTGTTCAAAGTCTTTTTGATTATATAGCATACTTACTATTTTGAAATTCACGTTTTTCTTGCGAAAACCCTGTTTAAAAAATTGGACGGGTGTGACCTCTCTATGTGACGGGTGTGACCCAGTACCAAAATTCAAAATTTTTGATGAACTAAAAGTTTTTATTGACTTCATTTATAACTCGTAATATGAAAAAAAGTAACATAACATGTTTGCTCGCTATCATAAAACTCACATTATTCCAAAGGTGTATGTTTTAGGAAAATTTGTTTAAATTCAGATAAATATGAATCGCAAGCATACACAGAGACCGCATCTGCTCTTTTAAAGTTGTGCATTTTTTGAATATTCTTTATTAATTTTACGTTTTCCCACCTTGGGTTCAAGAAATTACTGTCGCGCTCAACATCGTCTTTTGATGCGTAAAAAACGTTGATCTTATTAAGTTTCTTTGTTTCAACCAGACCTGGGTAATATCAAGTACCAGTACGACTTATGACAAGTACATTTTAAAAGAATTGTACTAGTACTAGTACTTGCATTCCCAAATTTTCAAGTACTAGTACAAGTACAAAGAATTGAAAACGAATTGAAGTTTTAGCAAATACTTCAAAGTAATTACTTGAAAGAATTGAAAAGAATTGAAAAATCGGCTCAAGTACATTTTTCAATTCTTTTCAAGTGCATTCATTTCTTTTTAATTACTTTGAAGTATTTGCTAAAAATTCAATTCTTTTTCAATTCTTTTTACTTGTACTTGTACTAGTACTTGAATATTCTGAAAGTACTTGGTACGGACTCATTACTTCAAGATCAAAATATAAAGTATTTAAGTACGTAATAGTCCAATTACTACTCAGTATTACCCAGGTATGGTTTCAACTAGATATTGGAAACAGCCAGCGGGTGTTTTCATAAAATATTCTCTAGCCTTAATGCCCGTACTTAAGGTTCTTTTTACAGCTGCAGCTATTCCATCTACAGCGCCTTTACCATGGTCTGTAGCGAGAAAATTCCAAGTCATTTCTAATCCAAAATCCTCAGGAGCATGGCAAATGTTAAAAATATTGTATCGATTTTTAAACTGAGATGCGCAGTTTTATCTGTTATCATTTTTTTAGCATCCCTCCTTCTTTTATCTCTTATTCTCTCTTTAGCTAGATGCAATTCATATTTTTCTTTGTTTTCTTTAAGCTTCTTCCTCTGTTCGCGCTTTCTGTTTTTCGAATCTATTAAAAAATATATGTATACTTCGCGTTGGTTTGACGGGTGTGACCAAATATTTTTTAGAACTGAATACTAAATTACTGCGATAAATTTTAAGAAAATGTCACTAAGTATTTATCGCGACTACTTTGTTATTATTGGAGAGTGTCAGGTGGTTAAAATGTAAAGTACCAATATAATTAGACTTTTTCAATTTTTTCTGTGACGGGTGTGACCGAAAATTTTAGTATATTAAACACGTCATAAAATTGTTACTATAAAACGTATAATATCGAAACTTCACAGAAATGTAAAACAATGACCTAGTCTCTTCAGAGGTAACGGTTTTTAATAATATTGAGAATGGAAGAGTATAAAAATGTTAAATAAAGAGACACCTTGCAGAGAATGTGAACTGAATATTCAGTATAGACAAAGTTCAAAGTGTTGCCAAACTTATAAAAATTTACGTGAATCCAATTTTTTTTATTCACCCATAAAAATCATCCTCTTGTGCATATTAACAAATTTAATTTAATTAAAAATAAGTGATTTCTAATTTTGCTGGATAGGGCCGTTTTAGGTGGAATTGACCATATGTACATTGTATGTATAAGCAAAAGAAGTATGTAGTTTCTTGTTGTCATTATGTTCTGGTCATCGGTTTTTAATGAAATTTGGCGCCGTTCTATTCAAATACAAGGACATTTTCATTTTTACCATAACTTCGTTAATTACAGAGCCAGCGGGTCCCGGACTCGGTACAGTAATCGGTTAGGACTCAGAAAAGTATTCGGTTCGAACTCGGAAAAGTATTCGGTTCGGACCCGGAAAAGTATTCGGTTCGAACTCAGAAAAGTATTCGGTTCGAACCCGGAAAAGTATTTGGTTCGAACTCGGAAAAGTATTCGGTTCGAACCCGGAAAAGTATTCGGTTCGAACTCGGAAAAGTATTCGGTTCGAACCCGGAAAAGTATTCGGTTCGGACCCGGAAAAGTATTCGGTTCAGACTCGGGAAAGTATTCGGTTCGGAATCGGGAAAGTATTCGGTTTCGGATTTGGGAGAATATTCGGTTCGGATTCGGGAAAGTATTCGGTAAAATATTCGGTTCGGATTCAGAAAAATATTCAGTTGAATTTAATTCATAATTCAATAATTCATAAATAAAATTTTATTTTTTATTCAACCAATTTCGGAAGAAGAATAAAAAATTATTCTTTATTCAAGGGCATCAGAATGAAGAATAAAAATTTATATAAATCGAGTGCTGCATAAAGTGGGCGTAGCAGTCATCCAACTAAGCATATGAATATTATTCTTTGTGCAAAATTTAATTCCTTTATGACTTCCAGTTACAAAGATGTCATGTTACAAATTTCCAAAGGGTGTTCCAGAAATATCTTCGTTAAAAAGTAGGCGTGGTCATAAACCGATTTCAATAAATTTTTGCGTGTCTATTAACACAAGTTATAAAAGTGTATAAACCAAGCTTCGTCATAATATCTCAATTATTTGTCGAGTTATGGGCTCCGAAATCTCGTTGATTCCTTTGTCTGAAAAGAGGCGGTGCCACGCCCATTTTCCGAAATTTTTCTATTTTTTGTTTCCGATCTATTGTAGAACTCATGCCACAACATTTCAATGAATTATCTTTATATTTGACAAAGATATCGCTTAAAATGTTTTTATTAGGTCATTTTATAATACCCATATACAAAAGTGGGCGTGGTCGTCAACCGATTTCGCTAAAATTTGGAACATGTATTACTACAAGTAGTGAAAGTGTATACACCAAGTTTCGTCATAATATATCGATTATTTGTCGAGTTATGGGCTCAGAAATCTCGTATATTCCTGCTTCTAAAAGGAGGCGCTGCCACGCCCATTTTCCAAAATTTTTATATTTTTTGTTATATGTCCATAGTTGGACACCTTCCATAAAACTTCAATGATATATCTTTATATTTGACAGAGATATCGCTTAAAATGTTTTTATTAGGTCACTTTATAAGACCCATATATAAAAGTGGGCGTGGTCGTCAAACGATTTTGGCAATTTTTCGTCAAAACATTTGCCTAAGTAAGTATATCACGCCTACCAAAATTCATCGATATATCTTCAACGGTTTCTGAGTTATGACTTATAAAACTTTCAATGTTTGCCCCTTAATAAGTGGGCGTGGCACCGCCCATTTTCCAAAATTTTACCATATTTCTTCATAAGGGCCTGAGCTCAATACGTGTGTGAAATTTTATCACTCTAGCTCTATTAGTGACTGAGATACAAAATTTCCGATTTTTACTATATAGGGGAGGTGGGCGTGGTCATGGTCCGATTTCGCCCATTTTCAATACCATCCGTTCCTGTCTTAATACCAACTTACATTTCAAATTTCATCAAAATATCTCAATTTTTGCGCGAGTTATCGTGCTCACAGACGGACGGACGGACAGACGGACAGACGGACGGACATGGCTCAATCGATTTCTCTTTTCACCCTGATCATTTTGATATATATAATCTATATCTATCTCGATTATTTCATTCTGTTACAATCCACCGTTAGGAAATCAAAACTATAATACTCTGTGTACTAGTACAGCTGAGTATAAAAATTATTCTTTATTCAAGGGCACCAAAATGAAGAATAAAAATTTATTTTTTATTCAAGGGTATCAGAATGAAGAATAAATTTTTATTCTTTATTCAAGGGTATCAGAATAAAGAATAAAAAATTATTCTTAATCCAAGCGCGCCGGAATGAAGAATAAAAATTTATTCTTTATTCAAGGATATGAGAATGAAGAATAAAAATTTATTTTTTATTTGAATAAAAATTTATTCAAAACCGCCCATCCCTGCTGCACGCAAACTCCCATTCGCTAAAAAAAACCTCCTCGTGATATTGCAACCTATGAAGAGGAAAAATAAAATATTGAACATTAAATACTTTTAGAAACAAAAATGTAATCCTCTTTTAACTCACCTTCAAACTGAAAATATAAATCGAAAACCCACTATCGCGAACTGATGATGCTAAACTCGCATCACTGCCACGGCACAAAATTTTCCTTTTTTTTATACTCAGCTGTACTAGTACACAGAGTATTATAGTTTTGATTTCATAACGGTGGATTGTAACAGAATGAAATAATCGAGATAGATATAGACTTATATATATCAAAATGATCAGGGTGAAAAGAGAAATCGATTGAGCCATGTCCGTCCGTCCGTACGCACGATAACTCGCGTAAAAATTGAGATATTTTGATGAAATTTGAAATGCAAGTTGGTATCGAGACTGGGACGGTTGGTATTGAAAATGGGCGAAATCGGACCATGACCACGCCCACTTTTCCTATATAGAAAAAATCGGAAATTTGGTATCTCAGCCACTAATATAGCTAGAGTGATAAAATTTTACCCACGTATTGAGCTCAGGCCCTTATGAAGAAATTTGATGAAGTTTTGGAAAATGGGCGCTGCCACGCCCACTTATTAAGGGTCAAACATTGAAAGTTTTATATGTCATAACTCAGAAACCGTTGAAGATATATCGATGAAATTTGGTATGCGTAATTTGCTTACTTAGACAAATTTTTCGACGGAAAATTATCAAAATCGGTTGACGGCCACGCCCACTTTTATATATGGGTATTATAAAGTGACCTAATAAAACCATTTTAAGCGATATCTCTGTCAAATATAAAGATCTATCACTGAAATTTTGTGGCAGGAGTCCAACTACGGACTAGCCATGGGTAATGGCGCAATTTTTTTGGCGCTGATACAATAACTCCAGCGCCAGTCGTGGCGCCAACTCACGGTACTGGCGCAATAACACCTTTAGCGCAATTGTCATGGAATAATCGATAAATAACATTTTTTCGTTTGTTACTGTTTACCATCCCTGTTTTATTTCTTTTGGCGCAATTCTGCTTACATATACGAGGGCACAATTAATTTAAATTTTCATAATCATTTGGAAACATATTCCGTATATTTGTGAAAATATGCTGGAAATTAAGGTCACTTAGATCACTATCAAGCATACATAATTGTGACGTTGTCATACGTATACATATACTATGGTGCTGTTATTGGCGTTGTGGTTGCGCCATTTTACACTAGCGGTATATTGGTGCTGGTGTTAGCGCACGAAATTGAGTCGGTGTTATATTGCAAAATTGAGTTGGCGCAATATTGAGTTGGCTCTATATGGGGTTGGCGCTATATTGAGTTGACGCAATTCCCAAATCGGTGTTAGCGCAATAACGCCAGGGTTGGTGTTAGCGCAATTGCGCCGCGCAGCGCAGTGTTACCCATGCCTACTACGGACATAAAACAAAAAGTACAAAAATTTTGGCAAATGGGCGGTGCCACGCCCACTTATTAAGGGGCAAACATTGAAAGTTTTATATGTCATAACTCAGAAACCGTTGAAGATATATCGATGAAATTTGGTATGCGTAATTTGCTTACTTAGACAAATGTTTTGGCGAAAAATTATCAAAATCGGTTGACGGCCACGCCCACTTTTATATATGGGTATTATAAAGTGACCTAATAAAATCATTTTTAGCGATATCTCTGTGAAATATAAAGATAATTGATTGAAATTTTGTGACATGAGTTCTACAATAGACCGGAAACAAAAAGTAAAAAAAAGTTTATAAAATGGGCGTGGCACCGCCTCTTTTTAGACAAAGGAATATACAAGCCTATTACTCGACAAATAACTGAGATATTATGACGAAACTTGGTTTATGCACTTTTATAACATGTGTTAATAGACACGCAAAAATGTATTGAAATCGGTTTATGACCACGCCTACTTTTTAACAAAGATATTTCTGAAAAACCCTTTTGGAATTTGTAACTGAAGTCTTTGTAACTAAAAGTCATAGAGGGATGCAATTTTGCAGTAACAATAATATTTATATGCTTATTTGGATGATTGATACAAATTTTAAAAATGGGCGTGGCTGCGCCCTGTTTATGCAGCACTCGCTTCATATAAAATACACCCTATATCGAACAAACGCAAATAAACAATGAAAGCATACAGCTGAGTATCTAATGTTCGATTCCACTCGAACTTAGGCTTCCTTACTTTTTTTTAAATAATTTGCGTTTTGCACGAAAATCAGACTTCAAATGATCAAAAAAATTATGTATGTTTCAAAATAGTTTTGACGTTCTTTTTTAACACTTTTTTTAGATTACATTGACACTATGATCGTGTTGAATAAACCAAAATTACAAATGACGTTTATGTTTGAACATTGTTTCGTGTTATATCAACCAAATTTTATTGTTAATTGTGGTTCTTGTTGTTTTCACATTTGTTTTCATGTTGTATTAACACTAAAATTGGGACGTCATTTTTCTAAAATTTTTTTTAGTTTATATTGACACTATCATCATCTTAAATAAACCAAATTCCAAATGACATTTAGGAATAAAATTTTATATTTGAATCATCTTGTATATTTTAAAATTTCTTCATGTTGTATCAACAATAAAATTTGGTTGAATTTACCAAATTTTCAGATGGCAGTTACAAAACCAAAATCATGTTTCAAGCATCGTGTAATTTGAAAAAAATTGTTGCTGTTCTATGTGTAAACATCGATCGTGTTAATTTTACATGAATCGTGTTGATGATTTTTTTTCTGAGTGAAGTTAAACAAAGTGAGTAAAATTATTTTTTTTCAACTGCTTTAAAAGCAAAATACTTGGCCTTAAATATTTTTTAGTAAAAATTAAGGAAAAATCTTTAATATACATACCAAAGAACGTAAATCTATAAGAAGGGAGAATTCGCAAGTGGAACTTAGTCGAGCGAGTGATTGTGCATGACCGACAATCCAGGAGTTGCCTCGCACTATTTTTCGTCTCCGCGAAATAGAAAGAAGTATATGGAGGAATTAATGGAGGCAGAAAGAAATGAAATGAAAGAAACACGATGCCTATGACCCCTGTTGGGAAAATCTCTAGATCATTTTTCGACACTACTAGTGCGAGCACAATCTCTTTTGCGTCATGTCATGTTTGCATGTAGCAACTGCTGAATATAACACGGGGGTGTAAATTATCCACCGCTGGATTACCTATTTGATAGTTCAGAACTGGTTAACAATTTTTGCAAATTCTACAGTTTTACATCTGTTCACTATTTATTGATTTCCCTACAAGGACGCTTCAGGTCTTCATACACATCTATATGTACATACATCCATGCATATCCATATGTATACCCCATAAACATTTTCTTAATTCTCAACTTGTGATGCATTTGAGAACTAACATTGTTTGACATATTTTGATCTGATGTTTATTGAGTATGTACATGCAAACTACTGCATATGAAGACAGCGGTAGACTTACAGCATTTGGCATACCCAGGTGCACGAAGGTGATATTTTGCTTACCTTGGAAAAAGTTATAATTTTTAGGTTACCCAAAATATGTACCTACATAATTTTGTTATCTTAAAATTTTCTCAAAGTTTGACAAGGGTGGAAGAAAATTTCAAATAATTAAAACCATTTTTTGAAACAGTAGGTAATTCATAATTGAATTTATATTAACATCAGAGGATTTCTTAACTGGAAAACAAAGATGATGATCATATAGAAAATATGCACTTGTTTTCGAATGGATTTCTGCCCCAATTAAGGTACAATAAATATTGGAAAAAATATATATTCACATTAATTTCAAAGATAAATGTTTACTGGGTATATTTTCATACCATCGTCGTTTGAAAGCAAAACCGCATATGCACGCATACGTACAGTAGACTGATATGCTGTTTTGCACTTTAAGCGACAACTTGTGACACAAAACAGATGAAATAAAGATTTCTTCGTACATGAACAAGAAACTACCATATTGATGGATGGCTGAAAATGAAACAATTAGGAAGGAGAACGCAAGTCAAATATGAAATGTCATGGAAGCATGAGTGCAAAGGAATTTGACAGCTATCGATACGAAAACAAAAACAAAAGGCTAGTGTGCGTGTGTATTTTGAAGAAGAGGAAGAAGTCAGCTCATCGGATGAAGTCTCCATTATTTACCCATGAGCCCGACTTCAAATTTTAGAATTTTATAAAAATCTTGATCTGTCCAAAGGCTCTGTTGCCACTTTTATGCTTTGTTGCGACATTTCTATTTTTATGAATGAACCGCTTGTAGTAGTTTACACTTGCTTGCCCTTTTCATTATGGATTTTGGTGGTTGATTTGAATGTGCATATATGTATGTATGTATGTGTATATATTTTTACGTTGGTACGTTGTGAATTTGTCGCGAATATGGGTTCAAAAGAACTCCTGGTTTGCGCGTCACTACAACGAGAAGGCCTATTCGGTATACTTTTCAAGTAGCGAATTTTCCCTTCTTATACATTTACGTTCTTTGACATCACATAGCTCATCCCCTAAAAATATACCGCACATCCCTAAGGTATGCTACGGATATGCACTTGACGACCTGAATCTACATACATATGTACATGTAAAATTCAGGAAGCGGACGAAAAGTGTTACGAGCCCATACACACCTGCGACTAAATCGTTTTAGTCGGGCTGGGCTGTAGTATTCACACTGGGACATCTATTTAGTCAAATCGGTGGCAGCTAAAACCATGTCTCCACATAACGTGTTTCGCTCTTTTTTTCTGCCGAAACTCGCCAGTTTCCATACAAATTTCTGAGAGCGAGTGAAGATTGACACACTGTTTCATTCTTAATCATCTTGCCAACCTCGATGATATCGATGTCTTCTCTAATTTTGTATCGAAAATCTATCGAAATCTCACACAGACCAAAACAAGAATGCAAAATATAAGCAAACATACAAACATTTAAGAAGAGCAAGAAAGAGAAATGTTAAACTGAATCACGATCAGCCACGTGGAGACGGGTTATTTAGCGAGATGTTTTGCTAGATGTTTTGCTAGATGTTTTGTTGGTGAAACAAGTTATGTGGAGACGGGCTTTAACTATTCACGCAATTGGCAACGCTACATGAGCATAAAGGCCCTTGGTAACTTACAATCTGGCACGTCAAGCAGTGCTTATGTGTGAGTGTTTTTTGTGTGTGTGTTAATGCAATCGGTAGTTGTCGTGCTAAACGTTCTTGTTGCCGGGCTCACGTTGATGAAAATCAAAACTTTTTGATATTTGCGTCAATCACCCGACACTCACACATACATATACACTGCTCGACATTCTAGATTTTAAGTGGCCAAGGGCCTTAAGCTTTTTCCACTACGAATATCACTGTTGTTGTCGCAAGTGTGAATAAGATCTTAAAGTATCTGCTTGAGAATTTAATTGTTCTCGGAAATCTCTATACACGAAACATCTTGAAAATTTATAAGAAAATCTCAAGGAATTCGTTGACACGCTAAAAACTGGTTGGAGGTGGTTTATCTAGATTTTCGTCTCAATTCCATTTCGAATAATGCAATGACACAAATATGTAAATATATATATGTACATTAGATGAGTTTTTTTTTGTATGGGATTCTTTAAACCTTCTCAGATCCTCCCTCCGGCACCGGAATATGAAAATAGGATGTTTTAGAGTAAGTAAACTGAAAAAAAAATTTTACTTTTCCAAAAACTGGATGGAGCTACACCGAAAACCGCGAAAATTCCCAGAATTTCAAGGTATGTTTAGATGTACGTCTGAAAAAAGTTAGGATTTCGCACAAGTAAAAAAAAGACCTTTAATTTGATACCAATATTGCCATCCGGGTCCACGGTTTTTTCCGCTATTCACGGTCTCGATATTCCGAATTTTTTTTTACAGTTGTGGAGTTATCCAACCAAATAAAACAATCACTAATAACCCAAAAAACCGTCTTCAAGATTAAAATTTTTAAAAAATTTAAGAAATTTTAAGGTATGTTACCCTTTTATACCCGACTTTACTTCATTTAAACTTGATGAACTCATCCAAATTTCATTCGATTTTTAATAGCTATACATTTCTGGAAAGCGCATTAAATAACGCAGCCTATCGTGTGATTTAGTTAAAAAATAACGTTCGCTTTCGGGAAGAGTATAGGGCAAGAAGTTGAAGATTCATGAGAAAAAAAAGAAAATGGTCACTTTAGGCCGCGTTATTACCTTCCCTGGGTAGTGTACCAAAAAACTGAATATGCCATTCGATTTAGCCTTTAACTTTTCGTATCGGTGGGTATCAATTTTTTTCTTGTGCAAAATCCTAACTTTTTTCAGACATAAATCTAAAGTTTAGATTCTAAACCAGTGATAGGCAAAATTGAAATGCAACTGTATTAGTGAGAGCGCCGTAAAAGCGCAAATCAATTGGTTCGTTTTCGTTTATTCGCTTGCTGGCCCTCAATGAATGCGGTCGTTTATAAAAACGACAAGCATGCGTACATATCTGTGCCCGCAAATTAAAGTAGCCTAACTCAAAATATGGTGAACGGAGAAAACTCAATTTTTTGTCAAAATTCAAACCATTGGACCAATTCGGATTTTTAAAAGGGGAAATAATGGATTTGTAGTGTTAGAGAAGGAATAGTTGTGAACCAAAAATCTTAAAGCAAGGTTAATTGCAAAAAAATTGTCTTTTATAACTTAAGTCTTTTATTGGATTCAATTTTTACGAAAAGCAAAATTAACTCGAGTTAAGTTCTTTTATTGTGTTGAATTTTTCCCAATAAGGTTTTTATTTCCATTTAACTCGAGTTAAGTGTTTTTAAGCGTAGACCTACGTTCGGGTCGAAAACGACCCGAAACGACCATTTAAGTGGATATAACTAACTAAGTAGTGAATTAGAAGTCTTCGAGTTTTTGACTTTTAATTTTTGTTTGAAATGAATGAAATAAAATAAAAATCGTTTCGCTAATCATTGTTGTTTGGGCCTTAAAAAAATAATCCATAATCTGCGCCGCGAATCGTTTTCAACCCGAACTGAATTTGCGTTTTATTTTACCGAATACTGAAAAAGGCATGGTACTAGGGAAATCACCACAAGAAGCTTGGTTTATCCGGAAATGATTAATGAAGACTCCCAAGCGAGAGCTTCAAAGCTATAACAGCTGGAACCGCCAAAAAAAGGGGCGCGGTAGCACTACTGTTTAATAGAAAACCGCTGGTAATTGTGATGGAATCGACATATAGAGTCATGTGCAAAATACATATGTTTATAAACCCAGTGATGAATCTTTATATTGTTTTTTTTTTTCGTTCAATTAAGGCATGTCTACAGCAAACTCCATATGCGTATGACCAGGAACCAAAAACTTGTGATAAATTTTCTCAATGTTAGTATCACCTTGCATGAAGATTTAAAACATAGTACTAATAAAAGAGTTTTGGTTTTGGCCAGGACAGCAATCGCTATAAAAAACGACATGTTTAATATTGAATGGTAAACTATTTAAGTGTTTGAATAAGCACGATGCTATTCAATTGCCACCACGATTTGCAAGGGTCTCATGCCACATATAACACGTAGGTTGTCCGGAAACACAGTCATGTACAGTTAAATAAAAAGTGTATAAAGCGTTTATAACAATATTCAGAAGATCGCAAAAAGGTGTAGGAAGGCATAGGCTAATCAGCACTATCTGACCCCGTATCAGACTATCGTTAAAAATGAGTCCTTAATTGAGTTGTCGCTACTATAATCCATATTTAGGAAGTATTCTTCATCCATGTTACCAGGATCCATACCTTGTAAAAGGATACACGATTAAACTTTAATAACAATAATAACTAGCCGAAGGCCTGAGTTGCCAGTGCTATATAAAAAAATATCTGTTAGTTTCTAGCTTTTAAGCTTAACTGTCAATATTAATAAATAAATTAAAAATAACAATAATAATACACTGGCGATATTAAAACTTTGCCGAACTTCTCCTCCAATTCGAGGTGTTCTTCTTAACTATTGTTTTTCCTACAATTTGTGTGGACCTACAGCTTTATGCGAGCTCCGAACGGCGAATGCTTTTTTGTGAGAAGCCTTTTCATGGCAGAAATACCCTCGGAGGGTGCCGAGAGGTGACCGCTATTTATAAAAACCCAATAATTGGGTTTTAATCAAATAGAAAAATTGTTTGTGGTGTTTGTCCGGACTGGGTTAGAACCCGAGACCTCTGGTATATCCGGCGAGCCCTCTACGCACTGCACCTCAGCGGCCACATTAAAGTATAATTGATGAAAAAAGGTGTTTTATGTACACAGTATATAATAATTAATTGAATTTCTATAATATATATCCTTGAAAAATCTCTTATCTCAGTTTATCATATCCACTTGCTTCCAACAAAAAAACCTAACTGAAGATAATAACGCATGAAATGAGAAAAGTATTCTAACAAAAAAACCTAACTCGAGATAAATTGTGTAAAAATAAAAAAAAAATCACTTAAAATAACCTATTTCCACTTAGGCTATGAAAAGAAAATTGACAAAAAAATTATAATTCCTAACTGAAGTTAGGTTTTTTTAATAAACTGAAAACGCAAATAAATACGTCCATGAAGTACCCACATAACTCTAGTTAGGATGTTTTAATAAAACGATTTTTCATACAATACTAGACTTAAGAAATTTGCTAGAAGATAAGCTGTTTTAACTGGTGCAAAATGTTTCTATCTGAGTTAGGATAATTTTTATGTCTTAATAACTTTTTAATTATTACTCCGATTTAAATGGGGATAAGACAGATCGGTGGGGTATCCTCCAAAGATTAACACTATAACAATAACTCAATTTCGCGTTATCTCGAGTTAGGCTACTTTAATTTGCGGGCACAGATATGTATAAGTAATTATGCTTGTACATATATAAATATGCGCAAACAAGCGACATTCACCCACCATGTTGCTACTCCACTTGCTGAGCGACGACTAAATCGTTTACAAAAGAAAGAGCATAACGTGTCTGTGTGATTTGAGCGCGATCAATTGATCTATGAAACGCCTATCACTGATCTAAAGTTTCTAAACATACCTTGAAATTCTGGGAATTTGCGCGGTTTTCGGTGTAGCTCCATCCAGTTTTTGGAAAAGTTAAATTTTTTTTTCAGTTTACTCACTGTGCCGGAGGGAATATCTAAAAAAAACTCATCTAATGTACATATGTACATATACCTATGTACATATCGTCGCTGCGCCAACAAATTCAGTTATATGTTTTTTTTTTCGATTTTTTTTTTATTACATATCTATTTAGCGCTATCCGCTAGCCACATTTCTGCATTTCCCGTTTTCTGATATCCTTCTTTGGTTAGAAGTTATCAAACACAGCTATATGCTCTCAGTAGTAGAAATGCTCTGTAAAATCAGTTATACATCTATTTTCGTATAATTGTTTTTTGATTTCAGGTTATTTTTGTGTAAAAAAATTATTTAAAAATAGCGTATGTGACCAATTTTCAAAATAGGAGGGGCACTGGTCAATTAAATAATGCATTTCCAAGCTATCGCTAATTGCATCGGACCCTAGCGAAGAATTGTATACACATCTTTCACGATTTCTTACGCCCACTAGCAAATTTAAACAATTTGTAAAAAGAGCTGTGCTGTAAAACGGCGCAAATGCTTCGTGCGAAGTGGTTGGTCAAAAAAAGTAAAAAAAAAAAATGCACAAGTCTATTACATATGTGTAGTATCATTAGTTAACAATGCAAACTAGAAAAAATATTCTCTAGGATCACCAGAAAACGGTTTTTTTGCTCTCCTGAAAAGTTGCTGAAAAACGTATAGCTCTTTTTGTTGGCGCAGCGACGATATGTACATACATATAATAAGTAAAGCGAGTTAAAATTCATAGGCGCGTATATATGTATGTAAGTACATACATACTTACATACTTAAGTATATACTCGTACATATGCAAGTCACTTGATATTCCTACAGACAATAACCTTTTCAAAAAGCTTTACGACAAGATAAACATACACATTCGCATTCTGACTTCTCAGAGTTTGTTACTACACCTTTTCCAGTTTAAGTTCAGAACAGGGACCGTAACGATTATCATTTTTATAAAAAAAATCATTTTTAATCGTTATAATTTGATTTTTATTTTTTCGATGAAATTTGATCGATATTTTATGATTTTTATTTTTTCGATCAAAAATAATTGTTATTACTGGATTTAAATTTTTCCGATGAAACTTGATCGATATTTTATGATTTTTATTTTTTCGATCAAAAATAATTTTTATTATTGGATTTAAATTTTTCCGATCATAATAAACTCTAAAAACTTGTTCTTTTTTGCAAATTTTGTTCTCAAATAGAACTGCGCCAATGTTGGCACAATCGTCAACTTCAAGCCATCAAATATAGGATTCACTAACGTTTGAAAAAGTTTACTATGATCGGAGAAAAAATAAAAAAAATATTGATTAAAGTTGATCGGAAAAATTTAAATCCAATAATAAAAATTATTTTTGATCGAAAAAGTAAAAAACGTAAATAATGGTTATTTAAAAATTTAAAAAATAAAAATCTTTAGAATAAAGATGAGCTCATATTTGGATAGAATGTGCTAAAATCATTGTATCGCCATACTTCTGAAATTCAATTGTAACTTTCTGAACTTCAATTGGAAATTCTGAACTTCAATTGTAATTTTCTGAACTTCAATTGGAAATTCTGAACTTCAATTGTAATTTTCTGAACTTAAACTGGAAAAGGTGTAGACTCAACAAAAATTCTGCATAGCACATTACTCGTATACGAGTGTATACGAGGGCTACCACTCTGATGCTGAGGTAGGCGTGAAAAACAAACTCGCGTAACTGTATGTATATGTAATGAGATGCGAGTTTTCTTTGGTTTGGGTTGTGATTCTTTTCTCAAATCGTCCCTCAAAATTTTTTTTATTTATTATTTATCAGCTTGCTGGAAAATTCAAGTGTTCAACCCAAATTCAAGTTAGATCCTAACTTGTTCAGTGACAAGAATTCTATGCATTTTATCGTTCGTTCATTTTCAGACACATTTGCATATTTTTGTAGTTCTCAGAGTGTTAATGAAATGTCCTGCAAGCAAGTCCAACAACAATACTAGCTCACTAGTTAGAGTTCTCTGATCCCACTTGACTTTTTTTTATATTTTACTTGCTGACCCGCCAGACGATTTCCGTGTTGCTCACCATTATATCCTACCCTTATCCATATCTCTATCCCTATCCCTATCGCTATCCCTATCCCTAATCCCCAATCCCTAATCCCTACCTCTATCCCTATCCACCAGGGACGGTAATCATTATAAGCGAAATAATATAAATCACCGTATAATCATTATTCTTCGATTTATATTTTTCTGATTAAAAATAATTATTATTTTGTAAGTGTTATTTTTTCGATCGAAAGTAATTATTATTATGTAATTTTAATTTTTTTGATCGCTAATAAGTATTATTCTTGGATTTTAATTTTTTTACTCAAGCATAATTATTATTTCTTGATTTTTACTTTTTGCATCAAAAATAATAATTATATTTGATTTTTATTTTTTCCCTTATGGCATAATGATTACGTGTAATTTTTATTTTTTTTACTCAAGAATAAAATTATGGTCTGATTTTTATTTTATTATTCATAAAATAAAACTCAAAACGTCATACAGCCTGAACCATTAGGATTTTTGACTTAACATTTTGCACGCACAGACCTTCTAGTCTCCTCTAACTACTTCCGTAGATAAATCGTTGGAAATTTTGTTATAAATGGTGGAAAAAAGGTGTTGAAGTATGCATGTAATTTGCTTTAAAATTCATTCAAAAATGTTACGTATACGCCACGGCAATATGCTCATATGTAAAACTAGCTTATATCCTTGGTTTTCACGCCGCGTTTCTATATGCAAAATAAATGAAAAAAGAACAACTTTAAATTTTTTATACAGCCTTTCCAGCTGTGTTTTAGAAAATTCTATTGTATTTCAATGTGTGTGTAAGATTTATTTATCGGCCAATCCGTTTAGGACGCAACTTGTGCATATCTTCAGACATATGTACATTAGAGTAAGTAAACTGAAAAAAAAAAATTTCACTTTTCCAAAAACTGGATGGAGCTACACCAAAAATCGCGAAAATTCCCGGAATTTCAAGGTATGTTTAGATTTATGTATGGAAAAAGTTATGATTTTGCACAAGAAAAAAATTGATATCTACCCAAGGCGTGAAACCCAAGGATATAAGCTAGTTTTACATATGAGCATATTTCCGTGGCGTATACGTAACATTTTTGCATGAATTTTAAAGCAAATTACATGCATACTTCAACACCTGTTTTCCACCATTTATAACAAAATTTCCAACGATTTATCTTCGGAAGTAGTTAGAGCAGAAGAGAAGGTGTATGCATGCGAAACTTTAAGCCAAAAATCCTAATGGTTCAGGCTGTATGACGTTTTGAGTTTTATTTTATGAATAATAAAATAGAAATCAGACCATAATTTTTATTCTTGAGTAAAAAAAATTAAAATTACACATAATCATTATGCCATAAGGGAAAAAATAAAAATCAAATATAATTATTATTTTTGATGCAAAAAGTAAAAATCAAGAAATAATAATTATGCTTGAGTAAAAAAATTAAAATCCAAGAATAATACTTATTAGCGATCAAAAAAATTAAAATTACATAATAATAATTACTTTCGATCGAAAAAATAAAACTCAGGCTGTAATTATTACTTTCGATTTTTATGGATAAAACTCTTAAAATAAAAATCATTGCAGATAGCCGCAGATTATACAGAGATAAATATAGTGGTATATTTAAATTAATTTTGTGATAGTGGGAACATACTGATTTTTTTGGTCAAAATTAAAAAAATAATAATTATTTTCCATCCTTGCTATCCACCAATACCTACCACCTTTCATTTGATACCCATATCGTACAAACCCGTTATAGGGTTACCCTGGTCCACATTTTGTGGAATATCTCCAAAACCATCCCGGATTCTTATACTTTTTTTGGCCATAAACCATGTCGGGCTCAATCGAAAACTACGTGCAAAATTTCATTTAATTCAGTCCAGCCGTACTGGAGTTATAGCGTCAGGGACAGCTCCATCTTATATTCACCAGCTTCACCAGCTTCTAACATGCAAAAGCGACGGAGCTCCCACTAGACATATACGCCGCCGATTGACGCCGCCGCCGCCGCGCCGATTACCTTCATAATCGGCCGCCGCCGCCATAATCCGTGAAATCGGCGTATCGTATAGGAACCCGAAGCTGAATGCCGAAATGTTTTATTTTTTGCCGGTTAAAAGTTATTAACAAAAACTTTGGCTGTTCCCTACTTTACTAGCCTCAGTCCTAAAGAATTTAAGCTACTGGAAAATTTCAGTTCGTTGGCTTACATAATTTTTTCTCAGATACGGAACTTTTCTGGGATCTCTTCCATTTAGTCCCACTTATCGGGGTCTGTTGCTAATTGTTCTACTCAAAACTGCACCATTTCAACCCTCCTTGATATCATTATATGCCGAAAATGATCCCAAACATGCCTCCAGAATCGAAAACTCATAGTTTGAACATAAGAAGGTTGCTGTTTTTGAGTAGCCCTCACAGTTGTCGAACCTCAGCCCTATAGGGAATATTAAAGAAGACGATGGGGGATCAAAAATGGAAAAATAAGCAAGAGTTATGGAAAAAAAATTAAAGAAGCTTGGTACTTAATACCAGTTGCAAATTGCGCTGATTTGGTCAACCCTATGCCACGAAGAGTAAGGAAGTTAAAAAAATAAAGGAGCTTCAACTAAACATTAGTTTAAATCTAGCTGCAGCAGTAATATTGTAGTTTATTTGAAAAAACAATCGAATTTAAAGTTTGTCCCTATTATTATTTCCAACTTAAATTATACATTTCATTATTTTTATTCATAAAAATTAATTATTATACAAAAACCACCCCAGAGTAATTGAAGCATGTCCTCTCCGTGTAAGCATCAATATATGGTAATTGTTATTTGGTCTTAAATTTAAATAAATGGAGAATTGCAAAATTTTGTCCCTATTATTTTTTCCAACACTGTACGTACATATATTTATTTTAAAGTGCCTTATATACATATATATAAATATGTGCATATGTAAATATATGTATGCATGTTTATTATCATACAAAGTAAGCAAATGAATTTAAATTTACCCTTACATATGGATTTGTGTATATTCTTTAATATTTATTTTCTTTATTTTATATTTTAGTTTATGTAACAATTGTTTTTTGCTGTTAATAAAAAAGTTTCAACAATTTAAGGTGGAAATTAGTTTATTTATTCCAATCAGCCAGCGATATTAAGGTAATTAAATAAAATTAATATTTGAATAAGGATTGTGATTTGTAGATTTGGGGCAGGCGCGCCGGCGCGAAAAAGCACGCCGGCGTCGCCAACGCCGCCGAAATGTTTTTGGAATAGCGCCGCCGCCGCCGGAATCACTGTCGGCGTATATGTCTACCTCGCACTAGTAGTGGCGAAAAAAGCACCAGAAGCGGACCAGCTGTGAACCATTTCCATTTTCTTCACAGGGAATGTGCTTTTTGTTCTGTGTGTGTGCGTGTGCATGAATTGTCTCAGGTTTGTGTGCGATTTCTATTTTTTGCTGTGCCTGCTTAGCTTACTGTATGTGTGTGTATATGTGCAGCAAAATGTTCTTAATTCTCGCGGCCCCACTCTCCCAGGCCCATTCACACTCGCAGCCTTCAAACTTCAGTTGTGCTTTTATTGTTGACGTAAGATTATCGACGATCGTCTTAAAATTTTCAAATAGAAATAGTCACGTTTTTTTTGTTGTACATTTGTTTGTTATGTTGCACACTTTCGCAGTTTTTAACTCAATTCTCTTTCCAGTTTTACAGCTACAATTTATTTTATCAGGCTTAAAATGCATTGCCAAAGTCAACTTAACGCAAGCATGGATGTAGATATGTATGTACTCGTATATGCACACTTACAAAGAAACGCACTTGGAAGCAATTGCTGCTACTTTCCCTGGGCATAGCTCGCAAATAATAGTTTACCTTTGAATTTTTTGAATAGTCCTGATTTGATTCCAACAAGTTCCTTAAAACCTGTGCTGAAAATATTCATCTACCTACCTTTGGCAAATTTATTCAACATTTCATTAAACTGCAGCACTTTTCCAACAACTTGGAATGAGTCCTTTCCCTTGCTTCCAGTAGTACCCTATGGCGTATGAGCAACCTTGATATTCTTTAGAGTTGAATATTTAAGATCAAATCTGTGGCAATTTGCAATAACTGCTTAAGTCTTAAAAACTAGTAGATAATTATGCCCAAGTCTGGTTGCTGCGAATCTGAGTTCGGCGGTTATGCACTTGCTAATAACTTTGCATAGGAGACTGCCGATTGGACACAAATGAGGAGATTTAAGAAACGAACATCGTAGAATCCTCAACTCAAAATCTAGCTACTCAAGCAGTTATTGCAGGGGACATGTGTACATTAGGGTGGTCCCAAAAATTGTATAAGGAAAACAAAGTTCTCCCGAAATCCATGGAAAACCGCGTATTTTATGCGACTGTACTACGGAAATATGTACAGAAAATTTTGCCTTATTATATTTAAGGTTAGGGGTCGCGCAAATGCCTCAAAGCTTCCTTCAGTGACAGTACATAATTTTTTAGAAAGTCTTTAATGAACAAGAAACATGTTTTTATAATTAAAAAAGGGAAAACATATTTATTTAGGAATAATAGAAAAAATGATTTGTTAGTTTTTAATTTTTTTTTTGATCCAACCTTAATTTATTTATTTATTTATTTCGTCTATGAAACCAGTTCTTACAGACTATTAAAAAAAAAAAAAACCTAAGTTACAAAGAATATATGTTTACAATTACATATTTTAATATAATTTAACGGTATCTATATTAGCGATAAGCTTGAATTAAAACAGATTTAACATAATTTTTTCCAAGCCCAAAATCAATTTCATATTTCTTCGCAAGGCTATTAAATTCAGTTAACGCTCTGTTTATTGGCGAATTTAAAGCATAATTAGTACGGCAAACTCCCATATTAAAAAGATAAGAGTGCCTAAGCAATCTTGACGGTACATTAAAGTTAATTAAACCAAGCAGATGCGGGCAATCGATAATTCCAACAATGATGTCAGTTATGAAAGAAAGTGACAGTATCTTTCTTCTATTCTCTAATGTTTTAAGATCAATTAGCATACAGCGGGATTCGTAAGATGGGATGGGCTCATTAAATTTTAGGGGATGTAAAGCAAAGCGTATAAATGCCTTTTGAACACGCTCTAAGCGATATGCATGTATCGAGTAAACTGGGTTCCATATAACCGAAGCATACTCAAGCCTTGAACGAACTAAGCTGGTATATAGAGACTTAGAAGTGTAAGGATCAGTAAAGTTTGAGCTATTTCGACGTATAAAGGCTAGAAGTGAGTATGCCTTCGGTAGTATGAAATTCACATGAGGTACGAAAGAAAATTTCGTATCAAAAATCACTCCCAAATCTTTTACTTCTTTCACAAAGTTAAGTCGTGAATTAGAGAGAAAGTAGCTCGTGGGTATCGGCGTATTCGATTTAGAAAAAGTTGCCACAGAGCATTTGTTAATATTCAAAAACAGAAGATTTCTTGTGCACCAATTATTAACAGAGTTGATATCATCTTGGAGTTTATCAACATCACGCAAGTCACGTATTTTTAAAAATAATTTCATATCATCTGCAAATAAAAGGCAGTGGGCATTATTTATTTGAGATACGATATCATTTATAAAAAGAACAAAAAGGAGTGGCCCAAGCACACTGCCTTGTGGTACACCAGAAGTGGCAACAATAGGTCTTGAATGTGCTTCCTCAATGCTTACAAAACTTAATCTGTTTTTAAGATAAGACTCAAACCAACGTAGTAAATTTGCGTGGATACCAAACTTCGATAATTTTTCAATAAGGAGGGAATGACAAACTTTGTCGAACGCCTTAGAAAAATCCGTGTAAATAGCATCAACCTGGTAGCCTTCTTGAAATGATGAAACACAGTATTCGGAGAAAATTGTTAGATTTGTAACAGTTGATCGGCCAGGCATAAAACCGTGCTGGAGGGGAGAAATTAAATTTTTGACACTACGGAAAAGTTTGTCTTTTACAATGGATTCAAAGAGCTTACTTATGGTTGTAATCTTTGATATCGGACGGTAATTGCAGATATTACTTTTATTGCCAGCTTTGAAAATTTGAGTAATAAAAGTGAGCTTCCATTCCTCGATAAAGATCCCGGATTTTAACGAATAATTAAAGATATATTG